>VZRR01005613.1:557175-916626 GCA_013398015.1 Oreocharis arfaki | reverse complement strand
GGGGGGGGCGGGAATTGTTCTTGGTTTGCTTCCATCTGTTTACATGTAAATGATGTGAGTTGGGGAGATGGAAATGAAGACATTTTGTTTATCTTGTTTCCAAGGCAGCTTTTGTGCTTTCTGCAGGCAGCATTTTCCTGAAGACTTCTTTTTCCACAGGAAGTCTATGTAACTTTGTGAATTTTGTTGTTTGTAATTTAGGCTATGTTTGGGGCAAACTATTGGATGGTTGTGAGAAAAAAAACAAGGGCTAAAAAGCAGCTCACTAGGAAGCATTTTTCTAATGGTTGGTCCTTCAATTAATAGTGAAGGGAAGCAAACATGAAAGATAATGAACTTCACCTGAGCATTAAAAAAGTTTTCCCCTGGGACCAATGTTGGCTAAATTTTAGAAACACACTTCTAAGTAGCTGATTTGATGGCATATTCTCCACTGTTTCATGGTGAGCTGGGTATGATACTTCGAGGAGCTACACAGTGTTTTGGATTTATGATAATTGATGTGGGATGTCTGCTGTAAGAGTGACTTATTTCATGTAAATTAACACTCCAAGATTTCTTCACAAGTGTCCCTTTGTAGGCTAACATACACTGTAAGTAATTTATTTTCTGCTAATTGTGAAAACAGCTGTTTCATCAAATCACCATGATTTCAATTCTGCCAGCATTAACAAGCAATGAAAATTGAAAATGCTTTCCAAGTAGAAGCTCTGAAGGATTCTAAGTTAACAAGACATGTAGCAAGACATGTATGGTTTACACCAAGGAGGATCTGACTCATTATCATTACCATTTTACCAATGCACTGTAAAAGATAAATAGGTTCTTAGAGCTAACAGAGAATACTGGATGTGTTGGCACTGATGTTTGTGGGAATGAAAAGTCAGAATGAGATGAATTTAAATATCTGTGGTGCACCAGTCAGATTAATCATGTGAGTTTACTTTGACAAAATATGAGATGCTGGGGAAACGTTTTACTTTGAGGAGTTTGTTCTCTCTGCCCTCTTTGGGACTGTTGGATTTGATGGGTTGTGCTGTAATCACTCTGAAACCTCGGGATATGTTTGAGTTGAATTACATTGCAAAGCAATAAAATAAAATAAAATTCATTGCATTAAAAATAATTATTTAAAATTCAGTCAAGTCAGATGAAATGACAGCAGCTCTTCAGCTGTTAGAATGAGTTCATTAAGTTATCAAAATCAGGCATACGTATTTTGCATAAATCGGGTAAAACCGTGAATTCTAAAACATTAATGTGGTTTTCCTGACAGGAAGGTATTATAGAGTATAAGTAATTACGTTCATAATAAAGTGTGGTATTCAGGAAGAGTATTTTACAGGATAGATTTTTCCCCTGCTTTCCACCTTTAGACACTTATGACACATTATCAGTTTTTCCCTACCTCTTTGTTGGTGTTGATTCTGGCTGTGGCGGAGAGAGTGCAAAATATTCTCATATACCAGGAGAGTGAATCATAAGCTGTCCTGAATTCACTCTCCAAGAGAATGCTCCCCTCATACTTTTCTTGGCAACCATTAACAGACACACTTTAGAATGCTGCCAGGGCTCCAGAGGATCCTTGATATCGATCTTATCCGAGGGAAACGTCTGCTACCCTGGTCTTGATCTTCCTCAAGTATTGTGCACTCCGAAAGTGCGAATTTCACTCTGCCTGGTGACATGTAGTTTTAATAAAGCAAAAAAAATCAGAATCTTTTAGTAAAGGAATATTACAGGGATATAGTAACAAAGTCAAGAGGGATATGCATTAAGATTTCTGTAAGATTATGTATTATCTCCTGGATAGAGGTTTGAGAGTCTCTTGGCACACCTGTCTGGAAAGAAAGTTGTGTGAAAGAGAAAAGAAAGTAGAATTTGTAACGGACAAGTGAAATAGTCATTTTGTTTTGTGAAATATTCTGCAATTGGAGAGGAGTCAACATGACATGAAAGACTCGTGGCACTCTGCCACTGTTGTACTGCTGAGCACAGGTGCTAAAGAGAGAGTTTAATGTAGACCCATATGTTGTAGGACCTCAAAAGACTCCAGGAACCTTGTTCCAAAGCTAAGAACTCCTCAATATAGGTTGCTCAAGCTCCTACATAATTCAGGTCCTTTATATTTGTATTAAGAGAGTTTTTAATAATCCGATTACAGATTTTGATTTTTTTTCTCAGGAAAATGGCAAAAGTCATGATATTAATATCCTCCTTGCCAAATTTCTAGTTTATCTCTAAGGTATTAAAGTATGGGGTCCTCTTTGACTATAAAAAATAGACAGGTTGTTTATAATGTGTAGGGAAAATGTGTATTTATAATTCTTAGGGAAAAAAAATACTTTTTATCTGAATTGTATGCAGTCTTGAAAAAAAATCGCTTTCAAGTGTTAAATGTGGAAAATTTTTATCTTAACAATTAAAATGTGATGAAATTATGGGGAATAAAAAGAACTATATTTTCTTGCAGTATGAAAAGTCAAGTGATCGTACATCATTTTACATTGGGAAAAGGAGTTAAAGACTGTTGCTGACCACTCAGAGCGTATGAGATCAAGGCTTTTTACCTTATGCAGGGAAATAGTTGAGTGCTTACTTTTTAATGTAGTTTCTTTAAATTTTCTTTCATTTGTGAAAGTAACTTACCAAAAATGCCACAATTAACTAATTTTTTAATTTGCAGAATTGTAGAGTTACCTTTGCATACAGTGACTATCCATCACTTTAATCAAGTACACATATCAATTTTGGTAATTTTTCTGCAAAATTAGCGAAGTGTCTTGTATTTCCAGTTTATGAAGCAATTGCTGCTTATGTGTTATGAGGGTAGATTATATCAAATTCTGATGCAGGCAAATAATGTAAGAAAGCTGAATCACGTTTGCAAGTTGTGATGTGATCGATCTATTTTAATGCTTGTGGACACATGTACTTTTAAGAGGGCTGAACCCATTTCAGGCTGACACTTGAAAATGAAAATAAAGCATTAAGAGTAAATTATTTAATCCACATTGGAAATGAGATGAGGTAGACAAGAATTTGGCTGCTACTCTGCTCTGTAAAATTCCACCGAGGGGACAATATGAAGACTGAAGAGTGAAATTATGGGGTGGTTTATTGACACGCAGATTTTTGTCAGTACAGAATTCTTTGAAAGGTGTCACACCATCCGTGTGCCTTCATTAATGTGGGAAAGGCCATCAGCTCTTCCAGCCAGAAGGAATAATCTTGCCAAATTACCTCGCACACATCCTGCAGTGGGCTTTCTGGTCTTGTGCCAGCTATTAATTTTTCTTGCTGGATAGTAATTTTCTTTCCTTATTTTTCAACACCATATAAAATACTGTTAATTTAAGCTACTTCCTAAAGGCTTATAGAGCATTTTAAGAAGTTTAGTTTGAGCACAAGCATTCTGTTAGGACTCAGAAGTAGAAGAGGGCTAAACCTAAGATACCTGAGATCTCAGAAAACTGTAACTTCATCAAGGATTGATTTCATTCAGGTTAGTGGACTGACGGATGACATTCCCGAGGGACATCATGGCATCTTCTCATAATAGCCATGGAAGTGCTTTCTTTCTGTTTCTCTTGCTCATGTTGACATCTGTGGATAGCTGCAATTTTCAGTGGAAAAAGACGAAATCAGTGACCATTTGTAAGATGTGTGAATGTGTAGTTATGCCGGTGCTTCTGTTGTGGCCAGTGTTCCCCAGATTACACATTCCTTTTTAAGTGAAGTCTGTATTGACTGCCCACCTGTAGCAGAAGAATACATTTCCCTGGTGCCCAGAGGGTCTGTTCCTGTTTATTGTCTGAGCAGCTAAATTAATACAGTGTCAGTGGGCGAGGAATGTTTTACTGCCTTACTGGAATAGAGAACCAGAGCAATTCTGGCGAGGAAGAAGAACCCCTGAAGCTTTTGTGAAAACACAAGGCCATGAGCAGGAGCAGCTTCTTCCCTCTGGGATCAGACCCAGTTGTGCTGGACTGTAGGGCTGTATGAGGGACCACCTGGAATCCCAGCTGACCCTCTGGATTAGGCCATGCTGTTTAACTGTTGAAAGCAATGTAGCTCTTGTGCTTCCTCTCTATGGTAAATTATTTGGCCAGAAAACAAAAACCAAACTGAAAAAATAACGGGAGAGAGGGAGAAAGTGTTAGGATGCAAAGAATAACCTTGTCTTTTGGTCTGAAACTGGAGATCAGTGCTCCAGGTACAGTATCACAAAGCATCTTCTATGGTTCCTATAATAGGAATCCTTTACTTAATATTTTACTTGGTAGAATTTTCTTTAGTGGTGACTGTTTGTTGTAAATATAAAAAGCCAAAATAAAATTATGCAACATTTAGGAATTGTACCTCAGCCAAAGTGGCTTACATTCATTTGAAACATCATCTGTCTCAGTAATTAGAATACTTACAGTTAAAAGGGACCTGGCCCAAACTATTTGTTTTTGGACTGTGTTCTGTTTAAGCATCTGCCCTTGAGTTAATTTTTTAAAATTTCTCAGTATGTTCTAGCTGTGGTCTGCATATTTAATTCCTCTTGGATATTTTGATACCATTATGGATGCATGATGGTTTCAAACTAAAAAAATCTTGATATTTTCTGCATGGAAGAATATAGAAGTATAGTATTTTCCATTATGAGCAAGTCTTTCTCTTTTTTTTTTTTATTCTGCAAAATTTGTATTTCTAAAAAAAATTTAAAACCTAAAGGATGTGAATAAAAGAGTCCCATTTTCACCTCAGTGACTTTCTAAGGTAAAAAAATGCATTATAAAAGTGGGAGTTTCTGTGGCAGTATGAGCAATGAATATTATGCTAGAGTAGTAGGAAATTATATTAATTTTTTTATTTTAATGTACAACCATTTCAGTTCAGTTCCAGTATTTTGAAGGCATATTTTGGGACTATATGTTATTCTATGAGTTACTTTACTGATACCTCCATTTGTATTCTTACTGAAGAAGAGATGCAGAAATCCTGTTGTAGAATATTAAATTTTTAAGAACATTGAAATAGCTGCCTCTTGAGAAATTTTTCCAGACATCAATCTCTCGAAACCAAAGCAATATGGAAATATTTACAGAATTTTAATAGTGGAAGTTTTTTATATTAATTGGTAAATAGAGGGAAAATTTCCAGTACTTTTTTGGTTTCATTTTGGATTTCCTTTCATTCTTCATGGGTAAGAAGAGAAGGAGAAAAATGCTTAAAAAGAGAGCATTGGTGATGTAAGTTGAGGAACTCTGACAGAAAATTGACATAGGACACTTGCTCTTGTACCATATATAATTATAATATCAGTATAGAGTGTGCCTATATCTGTATCTATGTGTATATAGTTGTCATACAAAAGAGGATCTTTTTTTCCCCAAGAGAGTTACAAGATCATACAGAGATTAAGAAAAGTAAGAATTTCCTATGTGTCACTTTTCAATCAAATATCTCAAACTACTACACAAAAATGAGCACGAACATTCCAGCTAGAGCTGGAGAAAATAAGGTCTGGGGTGCTGATACCACACTGCAGTTCACAGGTTCAGCCTGAGCAGAGAGAAGGAGCAAAACTCTGCTTCTCTTATTTCCACTGTACTGTCAGCTCTGACAAATGCCATTTAGTGTTTTCCTCTTACTAGGTCACTGCTAATGACACCTGAAATGTAGATGTGAAGTGAGAGTGTGAAAAATGCTTAATAGCTGTTTTGTCAGGGAAAAGTTATACATAAAACCACTTTGTACTTTTTATTGGAACAATTCAGCTATTAAAGCATATTTAACAATTCCGATTTTTTGATGCGTGGTATGCTGTAATTACCATCCATTTTTATTATTTTTGGCAAATGATCATTGCTGTGCTCTGAGGGCTTCACCTAGACAGATTTTTCCATTTCATGCAACACAAAAGCAGTTTTTTAGCTCCTCTAGCAGTGCTTATGTTCAATCCTCCATATTGAGCAGTGACCTATTAACAAGATGGTTCAAAGGCTTAGCAATACATGTGTTTGGATTTGGACTGGCTTCCACTGTCCTAGAAGTTAAGCTCAGTCATTTAGAGCTCCTAAAAATCATCTTGGAACAGTGAATTTAATTGACCACTGGTTAGTAAGAAAGTAGTATGTAGAAAATCTTAAAATTGAGTACTCTTAAACCCAGTGGAGTTACTGCCCCATACTAAGGAATCCTTAGCCATACCGTATTTTAGATCCAGTCATCAAGCTTTGGTTTGCTAGTTCATATTCTTCTGACAGAACTGAGTGACTGTTGTGAAATATTTAGCATTTTCCTGAACCATCATCTTTTGCATAACAAAATTAAGTATGTTTTAATTTTATTTGTATCGTGTTTGACCACTACGTTCCTTTTGCCTTCCTTCTGTAGTGATGACAGCAAAGACATTTTAGAGTAAATGAATATACTTCTAGGCTACTTAAAAATGTTGTAGTTCATTCTGATCAAACTGAAGATGAGAACTGGCTTTGTATTTATGCTCCATGTTGAGTACCACCATGAGAATGGCGCTTTAACTCTTTGTACCGAGTGGTGTAGTGAACAACAAGCTGTGTTAGGCACACAACAATATATCAGCAAAAAGTCGCCCGGCTTTTCTTGGCCTTGGGTGGCACTGGGGACTCCTGTAGTTCTTTTGTCAGTAATGGGTCTTCATAAGTGGATCTGGTCTTCAGATTCCCAAAGGATGATTTTGTCCCCTGTGCCTGCCTATCCAGATGATGTCTGAGACTTTCAGGAGCTTTGTCATTGTCGGAATTGTAGCTAAAGGACGTGCTCTTGGCTGTGCTCCAAGATAATCCATTCAGTTGCTTGATGTCCTGTAGCCTGGGGATAGGGAGAAGGTGACTCCACCAAATAATGAAGACTCTTATTGGCTGGCTGGCAATTCTGTACAATAATAAAATAAAGTAATTAATGTGTCTTAATTATAGTTCTCTTTAAAATCCATTGCCTTAGCATGTTTTTCCAATAATGTGCAACTAAAAGAACAAACCCAGAAAATATACAGCTGCAACTTTGTTAATAATTCATACACACATTTTAAGTGCAGTTTGGATAAGGTACAAAAACAGAGGAAGTAAAGAGTGTTTTGGTTTTTTTTTCTTTTCAACAACTTGGTTATGTTTTTTTCAAAGTTTCTTTTCCATACTGTATTACTTTGAGGATCATGAAGACAATCATTCCCTGTCTGCAGATTACATTGAAAAATGCTGATTTCTTTTAATTGCAGCTAACTTATCAGTAAAAGTAGCAAAGATTTTGGAGGGTATGAGAAGGTGTCTTCCCTAAGTTTGTGATAGCCATGTGTCTTTCTGCCCAGAAGAGATTTTAAGAAGCCTTAGTATTTTGCATTTTGTTTAATTTCATAGATCAGAAAGGAAGTAGTTGTAGACTTCCATTCTTTTTCTTCCAAAGTTGAGGAAAAAAATGTACATGATTTAAAAGCAATTAGTTGCATGCATATTATCCTGGCAAACCATTCTATCCCTTTCCTATGTAAATTTTGAGGCAGATGTGATTTATGTGTCTCATTGATATGAAACAGGGGAAAACCAAGGCTGCCCTTCTAAACTGATGTAGGTTGCTTTCCATTCTAATTTTATTGTTATAGAAAAATAAGACAATTTCAAAATCAGTTTGAGTCAATAACAGAGTAATAGCATCCTAAAATGATATTATTATTTATTCATGCTTAGTTAAATATAACTGTAACATGAAATAAATGATTATCTGTTTTGGATATAATTTCATAATAAGGCCTTTGAAGGTCATTTGGACTACACAACTAATTAATGTTTTATTTCCAGCCTTCCTTAATTATTCTTGCCAGATGGTCCTTTATTTGTGTTATTGCTTGGAGTTTCCAGCTGAGGTTGTTTGATTGTTGAAGAAAAATATGTGATGGCACCATAAGATAACTGTAATTGAATTGTTAGGTATGTTAGAACATCCAAGCCTTCTGTCCCTGCTTTAGCCACATCTGGGAAATAAGTTTGTTAACAAAGTGCTTTGGCACCTCATTGAATACTTGATGTGATATATGAAAATGTTTAGAGCAAACTCAATTAGCATAAAAGCCTTTAGAAATAGAACTCTGGTAGCTTCTCATTCATTTATGAATTACAAAATCTTCTGGGTAAAGTGCACAAATGGGTAAATTACCAGGTGGTTAGTTTTGTTTATGCTTTTGTTTGGTGGTGTTTGTTGGCATCTGATTTCCTTTTCTCACATCTAGACAATGTTGCTTTTGTGTTTATAGCAGGGTATCTTTGCATTACACAAAGTAATCTGATGAAAGCATGGTAATAATCATAATATTTGGGTATATATAGGTTAACTTTGGTTAATAACATCTCAGGAGGGCTGGTTTCTAGGAGGATTAAGTTCAACACTGGCAGATGACAGATTTGGGACTAGGAATGTAAATACAGCATTTACTGTGAACTGTTTTGTTTTAATCAGTAATCAACATTGTTTGCATTGTGCTAGTAAATAAGTATCACACTTGTTCTTTGGAAGTCCCAGGGTGCCATGTTCTATATAGCAGCAAATAAAAGTGCATGCTCTAGAAGAGCAGAGGAAATGAGAGGACAAATGGTGCATTTTAGTACACAAGTGTGTAATTTGATTCCAAATACTTTTTTCATGTTTTCTCTCTCTTTTCAAGCCATGGTTTTCACCATTTTTCTATAATCATTGCAAGGAGCAGTTTTGGGAAATGGAGATGAGTTTACAGAGGATATTCAATATGTCTTACAGATGTGTGTCAGGGGTAGCTGGGAAGAAAGGAATGAGGTATTTGTGTGGGAAATTGATTAATGGATGAATAAGAAAGGTATTGACGCAAAGGTTCAAGATCAGGAGGAAAAATTGGCTCATCTAGAAAGCGGAAAGTGAGATGTATCTTTGTTCCATTCATAGCTGTGTCCTTCAAGAAACTTGGGTAAAATGTTCTATTAAAAAAAGGTAGATCAACTACAAATCAGAAATTATAAGAAAAAGCTTACCATAAAAATGGATAAGAGCTTGTTGAGTAAGAATAGGTTAGAGAAGATGGCTTTTCTGTTTTCTTTTGTTTTGTATTTACTAGCATAATAGAAAATGCTCTGGAAGTAAACTACCATTCTGATTGCGGAAATTAGCTCCCAGTGTTGAAAATATGGATGTGCTATACCAAATTTCACCAATCTAGCACAGCATTTAGAAATATTGGCAAATTTTTGTGCTACCTCTTGCTGGTGGAGTATGTGTTTAGCAGCACAGTGTATCTCCTTAGCAAATCCTCACAAGTCATTTGAGGAGCAGTTTAGCTGAGCAGCAGAGAAATCCTCTCCCCCTCAGCCAGTATCAGAGATGTGTTCTTGGCTTCTGAGTGCTCTGAACGTAAAACTCTCTTTGGATGTTATGGAGGACGGGAAGCAGCTGCTGCCTTTCAGAGCACAAACGTAGGGCTTTCAGAGCACGCTGCGCCTGCCATGGAGCAGGATGGAGCCCGACAATGGAGCCCAAAACACAATACAGATGCATCAAATTAAGGCTCTGCCCACTGGTGTCTGCTGCTTCGTCTGTAATTCAAGCATTTTGTGCTTTAACTCGTTCGGTTGTTAAAATGTTATAAATATGCATTTTCTGAATTGCTGCTCTGAAAAATGGGACCCTGGAGCTGGTGGTGACATCTCTGCGGCGGTGGTGGAGTGAGTGGGCACTTCTGTCAGCTGCAGGAGATCTGCCCATTCATATTTAAATCCAGTCCTTGTGCCAGAACAGAGAGGCAGACTGTTCACATGCTCGTCTTCTCCAGTGCTAAGCATGCACATCTCTGAGCCACCAACAGAAGAGACACGTGAATTTCTGTAACAACCAGTTAAACTCACCAGAAACTGCTTTTAGACACTGGTTACCCAAATAAGCAAAATAGGTAAAAGAAGCAAGAGTACCAGGGGGATTTCACCTTAATAATTTAAGAAATCTTTTCAGTTTTAGCTTTCTTCTTTTTATCAGTTCACCATTTCTCTGCTTTTCACTTCATTCCCTTACTATACAAACCGAATCACCCAAACAACATAACATGGTATTTTTAAATAAAAATTTTAGGACTGTATATGAAATTTTCACTCCTCTTCCCTCTTTTTATCTGGTGTTGCAAAAAAAAAAACCCGAGGCCAGTGCCCTCAAGTTCCATAAGCTGCCTTGTCATCCATGTACTGAACTCTGCAGCTTTATAGACAGTCTTTTCCAAAGCCTCCCGAGAGGTTCTGCATTTTGCTGTTTCCGCTCGGTGCAGCAGGACAGAGGGTGGCCAGCTGGGAAGAGAGACAAACCGTAACAGAAGCGAGCTGACCTCTGGCTCCAGGATCTGTGTGAACGGGAGGTTGGTCCTGGCTGGTCTCTTACCACAGCACGATATCCCAGTGTGAAATGCCAGCGTGAAGTTACTAATTATCCTGCTTTTTAACTTCAGGATATGCTGCTGACTGTATATTTTCGCAAAGTCACCATAGGACTACAGAGATATTTGCAAGAAGAGGTATTGTCTCGCCACTGTGACATTAAATTGTATCAGACTAATTATGCAGTCTTTTGTAACACTTATTTTAATACCTCTGCCTTTTATAGGGATTTACAAAAATGCTGGGCAGAAAAAGTCCCCCAGCAATAGATTAAGTGGATTTTTTAACCTTATTGTGTAAACCTCTAAATTCTTTGACATTACATATGGTTTTTCATGGTGTAGAAGATCAATATTAGTGTTTCTTCTTGGTCACAATGCAAGATGTATTACTTAAGGTACATGACATACTACCTCACCAAAGTACCCGCTGAGATTTGTAGGTGGTGTTGGGTTACAACTGTTTTTTTCCTGGAGGGTAAAATTGCCCAAATCTTGGCTCTCACTGTGCTGTTTTCTCCCTCATTATATATTTAAGAGGGTCAAATCATTCATCATTCTCAATTACTGGGATATAATTCACTGCATGCAATGTGAGCTACAGACCAGATGCCTGGAAATTCCTGCACTGACCAATAATCTTAGGTCCCAGTACGCATTCTGTTTTTAATACAACAGTAACATGTTTGTTTCCTATTGAATTATTTGCAGAAGATGCATCCCCAATCAAAGCTTCGTCAGGCAGGTGGTTATCAGAATGGGACACAATCAGGGAGACTCAGAGCAATATAAACATTCTGAGCTCTGTTCCTTTTAACAGCCCATAAAATGCCAATAACATTTAAAAGGAATAACTTGATTTTATTAAAGGGCAGGATCTGTCATGGGAACTTGAGGCTGCAGGGCATTTAAATGAATATCTCATAGTGGACTGGAAGTCCTGCCCTCTACTGCTACAGGTACTAGGAAAGGGGTGCTTTCGTTTTATAACTGCTTCAGCCTGTCTGTATTCTTCTCTGCTGTTGTTGCATAAAATAATTTATTCTTCATGGTGTCATGCAGTAAATTCATTAGGGCTAAGGTACAGACATCACTCAAAATTCAAAACAGTCTCTGTGTGAACAACCTGTTCTAGTTTTGAAATTTTTTGATTTGCTGTACCTTCACATATTTTGTGCTAATTCCCAAATCATGGCAAAAAATACGAGGTACTAAAGAAGTTTAAAGGCTGGGGCTTTCTTCAGACAGTGAAGTCTCAATATCTGGGATTCTCAAGTGGTCAATATTCACAGCATTTTGGTTTTTTAGATATGAATCTGCCATGAAGCATCAGCTCAGTTTGTGTGCAACAGAGCTTTTAAACTGGATTGTGTTTGAAATGCCGAGAGGGAAGGTGTTCTGTTGGGTAAGGCCCCACCTTGAGTGCTGTGTTCAGTTTTGGGCCCCACATTTCTATAAACACATTGAGGTGCTGGAACGTGTCCAGAGAGGGGCAACAGAGCTGGGAAAGGGTCTGGAGCACAAGTCTGAGTGGCTGGGGGAACTGGGGGTGTTGAGGCTGGAGAAAAGGAGGCTCAGAGGGACCTTGTTGCTCTCTGCAACTCCCTGACAGGTGGGTGGAGTGAGGTTTGGGGATTGGTCTCTTCTGCTACATCTCAAGCAAAGGGGTGAGAGGAAATGGCCTTAAGTTGCACCAGGGAAAGTTCAGATTAGATATTATGAAAGTTTTTTCACTGAATGAGAAGTCAGACACTGGGATAAGTTGCCCAGGGTGGGCGTGTAGTCACTGTCTCTCTAGAAGTGTTCAAGAGGTGTCTGGACGTGGCACTTGGAGATGTGGTTTAGGGATAATTATGGCAGTGCTGGGTTGATGTTTGGACTAAATGATCTTGAAGGTCTTGTCCAGCCTTGATGATTCTGTGATAAGATTGTGATGGTGTGGGAATCCCTAGCACTCATTCAGCTCAGCACACCACTGACCTCGTTTAGCCCAGTTTTCTGGAGATGTAGTGTCAGAGATGTGTTTTAAGGATTGATGGGAAGGTTTCAGTGGCTGAAGTTTTTCGGGTAGCCTAAGGGATAGTGTAGGAGATGGTGCAAATGGTCTTCTAATTTCAGAAAGAAGCATTAATGATTCAGTACCCATAATGATAACATATGGGAAGTGCTAGAAAGGAGAGAATAAATTTCAAGGGGTTTTGAAATTGAAGGCAAGAAAAAGGTGTTTGATATGGTAGAGGAAGCAAGGAACCAGGGAAACTATGTTAAGTAAAAGATGATACGATGAAAGTGATGACAAGATAATGATCTCTCTAGAAATGCCTTGAATCGATGTAAGTGGGCCAGGATTGCATTTGTTAAGGTGGGTGAGAGAGCTGCAGTGGTCGAGCTGCTGACCACGTAAGTGAGAAACAGAATTGTGACACGTATTAAATACACTCACACAGTTCTGTGGTTGCATTTTGATCTGTGTTGTTGGTATTTGCAAAGCTCCAACTCGACTGAACTAATGATTCCAGTCCTTTTTAATTACTGTTCTGTGAAATACTGAAATTGTCAATTTTGTTGTTGTTCATTGACACTCTTAGAAATGGAGAAAAAATTTATTTGGATCAGTCCAAGTGTTTTTTTCTTTTTTTTACTCCTGGATTCTTACTTTTATAAGCTATCAGGGGAAATTAAATGCCAAGTTTAACATGACATGTATTTTTAATAAAAGCAAAGAAAACTTGAATATGAAAAATTAGAATCTTACACTTCAATGCAATTCACTGTCTAGAAGGGAAGTTTTTATTAAGTCGTGTGCCTTTTTTAATTTTTAAGACACTGATGCATGAGTAAGATAGAAAACCACAATTAGAATTATTCCTTTGTCTTATCTGGAGCAGCATGCCCTGACTGCTAAGTTAGTGTTTTCTGGAGCATCACACCCTCTGAGCCTGTCTTGTTAATGCTTCTCACTGGGGGTAAATATTATCTGGATCAAATAGCAGCAAATGATGACTCTTGCCCTCAGCAGCAGCCAGTGATGCAAAGTTCCTTTTTTTTTTTTTTGTGCCAGAGAATAGTTTAATTAGAGATATGAATTTGAATGGCTTAAAGATGAAAGAGAGCAAAATCTCAAGTTGGCCCCAATGTAAAGAAAAAAAAAAATAAAAAAGTACCTGGGAAAATTATGGGGTGATTGTATTGGCAAGTTTCTTTGTGTTCTGTTGTGTTTATAAACTTAAAATTGGTGATGGCTGAGAGGCTCCTCTAGAAGTTCACGTGGAACAGGAGCTGGATTCTGGTATTTTGACTTGCCCTGTAGAGAAATTGGCCTTTTTATGTAAAATACAAAGGAAATACATATGTTTTTTAAAGAAGGTTTTACGGCCAAGTTCATGAACATGAATGAGCCTGATGAAGTTAGTTTCCATATATGAGGAAAATTCAATTAAACAGAAATGGAAGAACTTGAGTTACTTTTGAACATGACAGTATGTCATGTGACATTTTGGCTCAATGTCTAGTTTCCAGTTGTCACATCAAGATGATTATTTGCAGACAGCCCTTGTTGCCTCTGGCCTGTATCATTTCTGTCACACAAGTGTGGTGCTTTGACTTTATTTAGTTTAAGTAAACAATGTATGGAACAGCTCAGCCCTTCCCTATCCTCCTGCTGCAGACTCTGCACGTTTTTCTGTCTCAGCTACACTAGGACTTTAAATATTTCTAAGTATCTACAGGAAATACATTGATTTAAATGCTATCAGGACTGAATAGTGATGATTTAGGAAAAATGAAGTCATATTCCATTCAAATAGTGAAGCATGATATCAAAAACCCCCAAGCCTTCAGTTTTTGGTTGGTTAGTCAATACCTGTCCCAATAGTTGTTCTGTCTTTTCTCCCTGTTTAATGGCAGATCATGTGGTTTATAAAAATACATAAATATTTTTATAGCAGCTGTTTGTGTTCAAATAGAAATCAAACCCCTGAGACTGCAGTGAGCTTCACTGGGAGACGTACAAGAGTAAGGATGAATCAAATTGAATAAGGACTTCAGGTTTTCTTTGGGAAAGCTGTGATGAGTTCACCTGTGGATTGTTTTTTCTAAATGATGTATAAGGTAAATCAAACTGGTTTATGTCGATGTCTGTAATATTGAAATGAACTTTGAACATTACCCTGATCTAATGTTACATTTAAATGTTACATTAACCTGAGATCTGATGGAGAAAATAAAGAAGTATTAAAGCAATGTAAATTCAGTTTCCAAATCTTTGTTAGTCTTCAGTTATCAGTGGTTTCTGATGACTCTTTAATACCAATGGAAGTGCTGTCACTTGCTAAAAGTGATTTCGTATTATATAAAAAATACTTCTGCATGATTATTTCAAAGGTTTGGCAGCATGCGTTAAGTATTCTTGTAAAAATAATTTCCTTTATAGGAGAACAGTATAAGTTTTCCAGAATGAGAAATGATACAGTTTTATTTGCAATGAATAAAAAAAGAGTTTTGCTTCTCAATTTGAAAATGAATTATGTGCATTTCAATGTTACTTGTATTTGTTTTAAGACTTATGAGCGAATTGATGATGATGACTGTAATAATGAATAGCCACTTTATATAAATACACATAAAATTCCTTTAAGTATTATAATTAAACATTTAAAGGTACACACTTTTTGCTCAATCTTTTGCATATCACATGGATAGAGTAATTAATGAACAAGGAAGTGATAATTGAATCATATGATCCTTATCTGAAGCTTTAGAAGTTGTAGGCTTAGATACTAGATACCACAAACATTCTCTTCCTAAAGCAATGAAATTTATACCATTGTGTTATGAGCCAGCTTTATCATGAATTTTCTGAGATCTGGAAGGACTGAAGTCCTTAAAAATGTTCAGCTGCTCGCATCCTTCTAGAGGAGGGAGGTATCTCCTACTGTAGCAGGGATCTGATGAAACTTTTCATCTTCTGTAACAAGTAAAGAGATGTTGTAGATATGGAAGAAGTAGATATGGAATGTATTCTCTTCAGGAAACTGAGACAGCTGGAGGAAGCAGAAGTTACATTGCAGAAGAGGATTATAGTCTTGGAAAATGGGAGAAATATGTGTTGATGCTGAAGTGTGGTGAATATCAAACTGATTATGATTCAAAAGTTAAGATGGGGGGATGCAGAAAGCAAGATCTGTATTGACAAATAGGACCTGTAAAAGGGTTGAAGTGCTTTTTCCGCTCTGCTTGATTTGAGCCATGTTTCATAAGACTCCTATGTTAGCTTCTGAGCCCTGCAATTCAAAGTGCAATCTGGTTTTAGGGAATCCAGAGGACAATATTACATGAAGTATCTTCCATGGTGTTTTTTATAATCCATGGCTGTGTGTCAGATGTCCTTAGAAAAAGAGAGTCATGAATCCAGATCTTGCTGTTCTGAAGCAGTGACCTATTCAGGACCATAATATTTGTTCTTCCTGTTATCTGAACATGGTCCAGACTGGGTTACACTCTGTTCTTTAAATGAACATCCTTGCTTTCCCTTTAGAATTTTAAGGGTAATTTTGGACATCCTTAGTTTCTCTTTGAGATTTTAAGGGTAATTTTGAAAGGATTTTCTTTCCCCCTCCTCAAGGGTCTGGTGGAACCTATCATGTACAAAATAAGATGTCACCAGGAAAGAGAGCATACAGTGTAGACTCTGCTGTCATCAGTGTGCTGATGGGCTGGGGCTCTGGGATTTATTTTCATTAAACTTAATCAGTAAAAAGTCTCCTTTGTCTCTGCCTTCACAGAGTGTCTGTGAAATTGGATTTGGGTGACAATGAGCTGGTTAATGCTCTGTCTAGGAAAGGGAGGCATTGCTTGTTTGGGAACTTGAGATCTGTTCTTATCTGTAAGGAGCTTCAGGAAAGATTCAGTTTGCTCACTGATTAGAGATCTGATAGGCTTGGTGGACAAGAATGGAGTTTTGACACACTTTTGGGTAGTTATCTAAAGCTTTTACCCTGGAATTTGTACTTTGCCACACCAATACAAGTTCGTGTACCTGCTCATTGATTACTGCAGGGACCTTGCTTGTTTTTCCTGAAGCCAGAGGGATCACTCAGTTATGGCTGTGCAGGCTGAGTGTGACCGTGTGGCTGTCACACAGGTTAAGGTGGTGTTTGACGCTGAGTTTTCGTGCAGCCTCTGGGCTTTTCACATTTTTTTTGTGGGTTTTTTTTCTGTAGAAGTACAGGGTCTGCAGTGGGTCCTTAAGTCTTGCACGGTTTTGGTCCTGTTATCTACACAGATCTTTTCATAGCCTGTTGATCCTCCTGGCTCTGCTTTAAACGTCTTTGTTGTGGCAAGGGAATGTTCTCAGTGGAAGAATGATGATCTTCTAAGCCATAAATCATAATCTGTCTCCCCTCTTTTCAAGATAAGGCTTCTCTTTCCCTTTAACTCCTACATAAAAGGCTGTTCTTTCTTTAGTATTTAGTCTGTATTTCCCTCAGGAAAACAGTTTGTAGTAGTCCTGGATGTTGTAGGTTTTTTGTTTTGTTTTCTAAAGGGTCTTTGTCTCATATTTTGCTACAACATTTTTAATAAAATTTTAAGATACCCTTTACTTGCTTTGCTCTGTCAACAGAATAGCTGGGAGGCATCTAGATTTACATCCTGTAGTTCTAACCTCATAGAAAGTAAAAAGCATCCAAAACTGTACAGGTTGTCTGTGCTATGAATTTTAGTGATGTCGTGAAGTGACATGAAATCAACATTTCCTAACTGGACATCCCAATCTTTTTTCTCCCTCTAGAACAAATTCTATTTGAATGAGCAGAATATCTCCAAATATACAATTCAGTTGCAGTAGCACCAGGCCCAAATCTGCTCACATGGTAAAATGAAATGAGTAATTTGGCCTTAACTAAGTCAGCCATGAGAGCAAATTACTGGGTCACATTATATTATTTTTTTCTTCCATGTAGTGTCTTGGGCTCTCCCTTTCCATAATGCACCTGTGCTGCAGGTGGCTGTTGCTCCTATTAAGAATAGACTTTTCTTCAGAGTTTTTAAATTTTACTTTCAAAGTACAGGTCCCAGCTCAAGATGAAGATATTATCAAGCACAGAAGATTAAGTTTCAGGTTTACAGCGCATATAATTTAAATTTGCATGGACTTAAAGACTTCGGTACAAATTCTTTACTGCACCGAGGATGTGCTCTGCAGCACAGGAAGGGGTTACTGTGAGGATAACAGTTTGCATTCCCAGTTCCTGCAAGCCTGTGGTTGCATCATGCACATATGGGTCAAACAGGAAGGAGAAAATAGATGACCCACTTATTTTAGCAGCTACCTCCCAATTCCTACCTGCTTTATGATATTTAGGTATTTACAGAAATATTGGCAGTACAAGTATACTGTGGTTTATTTTAAGGTCATGGAATCTTCGGCTGCTGGAATGTATCAGAAAAGGGGGAGATCTGTTTTGTTCCAGTCTGTGTTTTGGAAGGCATAGGCACTATCAGGAATGTATACAAAACAGAGATTGATCTGTAGACAAATAATTGTCTTCTTTCACTACAATGAATGAGCTTTAAGATAGACAGAAATAAGGGCAAGAAGATGTGTGAGTGAACTATCATCCCGTAATTTAATTTAGTGTAGTCAAATATTAACTGTGGAATGAAAGCTGACACAGCATAGATTTATCAGGTGAGGCAGCAAAGTACATCACAGATTGTTTCTTTGAAGCCAATGGAATTTTCTTCATGTATACTTTTGTATTAAAATATTTAATTTAAAATAACCTGCATTTCTGTGCTGGTCTTGCTGTTCAGCCACCTGGTTTGCAAGATATCAATATTTTCTTTAGAATTAATTAGTCAACAATTAATTTTACGAAATATTTACTTTATAAAATTGCTGAACTTTGTTTTCAAATATGATTTTAATTTTTATTTTAATGCTTAGTTTTGTAATTAATTTGTAAGTATTTAACACTACAATATGATAAAAATACGTGGTAGCACCTAATTTCACTACAACACATCACTGTTTGTGCTACTGCTCGCTGGTCTGGCATTCTGTGAGATAATACACTTCTAGAAATAAGTTTTCACTTGTATTCATGTTAATTACGATTTTTTTTTCTGTTAGATTCCTGCAGTTTTTACTTTTGATTGCAGTTAGCTCAAGGCCAGCCCTGTAGAACCTTGGCTCCTGACTAAATCAGGCGACATAGCATCACAGATAATATACCAACCTCTACATGATCTTAATTTTTGAAGTTAGGCACCAAAACCCCTCATAGAGCTAATCTGAGAGATGAATGTGTACCCCCGTAACGAGTGGGGAGTGAGGTTTAGCTGTGATTAGAGATAGCCAAAAGGAAGTGCTGTGTGGAGTTTAATCCTATTACTGCCACACCTGTTTACCAGCTAGTTTTATAGGAGTTAGAAAGTGCAAGCTGCAGTAAAAGTATTTTTAAATACTATACAAATAATTTGTTTAATAAACAGAATCACTATAATCTGAAATAATTCCTCCCTTGGCATAGCAATCATTAATTACAGAAGTCTTTGTGGTTTTCTACAAATATCAGGAATAGTTTAAAATTAGTCCTTAAAATATCTGATCTGTAAAGTTTCTTTTGTCATTAAAATGGCTTCCATTTAAACCATGCCTTTGAGAAATGCCTCTACAAGGTTTCTAGCTTAATGAAATAGCTGAGAAAATATCAGGCTGTTTACTTTGGAAGCTGGAATGTACATTTTTATTTAATCCCTCTGTAGCTACGGAAAGAAATTATGCAGATGGGATAAGTTTCTGGAATGTTTGCAAGCACAGTAGCTACTGATACAAAGTGTGCTGAAAGGGAAGTTTGTCAGTTTTCACAGACTGATTTTAAACAAAATCCTACATTATTGTTTTGCCCTTCGCTGAGGGACTTTTTGGTAAGGCAGTGAAGCTAAGAGCTTAATGGCTGATATTGCACATTTATCTGTGAAAATGAAATTTAACACACACATTTGCCTAATACATGACACAGCATAAAGAGAGGAAAAAATGCAGACAGATGTTTTTCTTCTCTGTTGTGTATAGCCATGGACATGCTTAGTGGTAGTGAGGCTTGCTGGTTTAAATTGTTATTCTGTGAATGTGTAAGTCTGGGGACTGCACAGTGGCACTCACATTCAAGCAAAGAGGAAATTTTGAGTAGAATTATATGTACCTTTATTATGTTTTCATAGTCTCTACAATTATCCTACTGTAAGAAAAAGCAGAAAAAGTTTCTTCTGAACAAGTCCTCAGGCACATTCTACATTAAATATACTTTTTTAGCTACAGTGTACTTTGATGGTTTCATGACTCAGCTCTGGTAACTCTGCCATCCTTTTGTCCATTTACCAACAGTGATGCTTGATCCCCTGATATGCACGTGTTTACCTTGATTTATGCCTATATTGGGAGCTCTTTGACGCAGGACTTCTTACTTCTGTGTCTGTAAGACACTTGGTGCTGAGGAAATGAAATTGGGCCTTTTAAATGGTACTTAAAGGTGCTACCATTACAATGCTGTGCCTCGCTAGGGATGTTTTAGTTTGTGCACATTTGATATTCAAAGTTGCACTTCAACTGGTGTTTCTGGGTTTTTTGCTCATAAAAGCTTGGGTTGCTAATCAGACAGTCAAAATTTTGTAATAATTGCCCTTAAAATGAGGTCTGCTTGATTTTTATTTTTTTTTAATAATTGAAATTTTGTTCTTGACTATGTAATGTGAATGCCCTTTCCTATTTTAATTGAAAAGAAGGTGGGAAAAACTACTTGAAATAAGTCATCTGCCCCTGCAAAGATGTTTGACAGCTGTACATAACCAGATACAGATTTGTGTAGTGAACACAACAGTCAGATGTTCTGCAGGAGTTGTGAAAGAATGGGCTATTTCAGTCTTTCTTCTTAGCACTACTCACATGCAGCAGTGTCATTGGCAGGCATAACATTTTTGTAATTCCACGAACTCAATGTCTTGAGAGTGTGAGTAAGCCCTAGGACACTGAACTCATTTGTTTTCTTTGCCTTGAATTTACCCAATGCTCTGACCAGTGAGCTGATGATCAAGCGAGACAGTGAAAGATTTTGGATTTTTGTGTGATCAGTGTGTGTGTTTCAAAGGAATACATGTGGCCTGCCATCTCCTGCTGCCTCATTCAACTGAGAAATGCTACTGCATGTGATTCTTAGTAACTGAGAGTAACACAATGCTGCCTTGTTCAGGGTGGGAACGCTTAGCCCGTGTAAATGCATAAAACAAACCAGACACTGATTGTTTATCAAGACTTAAACACGCAGAAATTGTTCTATGACTCCAAAATGCATCACAGGCATTCACCCACATGGTATTTGTCACCTTTACTTATGTTTATCAAATATATATGAAACTGTTTTTTGCTTTCAAATGACTTCAATTTGCTTTGTAGAGAAATGTAATAGGCTGCTGTCCTGCTGGTGTGTGGAAGTGAATCTTACAGCTGCTTCTGAACCTGAGGATGGATTTCCTTAAAAGAAATTTATTGTAATAAAATATTAGAAAACTTTTAAGTATGTACAATTGGATGATATTCCAGATGGTAAACAAAACCAAAACACAAGATAGAAAAGGAAGTTACTATTTGTTGAAAAGACTTTTTTCTTTCACTTTTTGTTTCCAGATAGAAACCTGACTGATAATCAGTTCAAAAGCCCATGGTAAATTTTCACCAGAGGTCATAGGTTACCTCTGATGATACATCCTTACACTGTTCTTCTCATCTCATAAACATCTCTTATTTAGCAGAATGGCAAGAATTACTGGCTGACAGTACATTATTTTAGAACTAGAAACTTTAAGCTGTGACTAGTGTGGGTTTCCATTAGTAGGTCTGAAGCAAGTAACAAATACTGCTTTTGTAGCTGCATTTCACCTGTTGGTATCTTACATTTTAAAGCTGGGATTCTTCTTTAATTATTTTTTTTAATCTACTCTATAGCTTAGTTTGAAAAGATATGTTTTTCCTTTTTTTTAATGTAGCCTTTGGCTTCATGTTACTGTCAGACTTCAGATAAGAGCATGTAAACTTTTTAAGCTGGGGGTTTATTGAAGTACAAATGTGGTTTTAAAAATCTTCATGGTAAGGAAGATACTTTACATTTCATTTAATCTCACTTGTTACATTAAAATATTAGAAAACCCTCAGAACTTTTATCAACATGGAACTGTTCAGAATTTGTACATGGTATAGAAGAGTCATGACATACCTTTGCAGGGATGTTTTGACTGGGTTTTTTTAAAATAAATTGTACTGTTCCTTAGTATCAGAACTTCAGACAGTAATTGAACAGCTAAGTCTAAATAAGTTGAGTTGGAAGGGACCTACTCCGGGCCATTGAGTCCAGCTCCTGGCCCTGCACAGCACCATCCCCAAGAATCACGATTTGCCTCAGAGGATATATGTATGTGTGTGTGTATATATATATATATGGTGTCTGCCACTTGCAATGTTCTGTGTATCATAAAGTAAATCCTGTGTGTAGCTGTGTTTCTTTCTTCTGATGGTTTTATTTCAGCCATTGTCCGTGAATTCATCAAGACTTTAATGTTTTCCTCAAAGCTGGTTGCTGTAGCAGTGTTTGTATAGTCCTGTAGTGTAATCTTAGCTCGCTAAATAACTTTCCCTCAGGCAAGTAGGATCAAAGTGCTTTGTGCCTTTAGTTATTGTCAGTAACCAGGACAGTTGCTACTGGAGTCTTTGGTAAGGGATGATTTATGATGTTTTGCTGGAAGCCACACAGGGTATCTTTGTCTCTTGAGACGTGGGGAACTCCCTCATCACTTAAGACAATTTCTAAATATCATACTTTATTAGCATCTGCATGCATTCACTCTGGATCAGTATCTGGAGTTAGGTATCATGACAAAAGCTCTTTTTGTTTTTCTATTTTCCCCTGATTGTTTGTTCTAATAAACTAACTTCTGGTGTAAAAAATGAACAGGAAGATTCAGAAGTTAATGAGTCTAAAGAAACATCTGTTAGAAGGACTTTCATTACCGTACATTTCCAGGGAAATTAGAACATAAGGCAAGACAGCTGATGAAGGGCCTCTTCGGCTTAAGCCAGTGAATAATGTGGCCCAGGACAGAGGTTCAGCTTTTCAGTCAGATCCTAATAAGGAATGCATTGTTTTTGGCGGTTAACCCCAGATGCTAAGCTGGTGTCAACTGCATTGTTCTGTCCTTTTCTCATGCCAATGTAATATGTTCATCCCGGCAGGATCCACTTTCCCTGTTATTTTTTCAAGGCACCAAATCCAGTGCATTTTATCCAGTGGGCTTAAAAAATACCTGTCTCTTGTCTAGAATCTAAAATGATTTCCAGTCTAACATCAAATTTTTTAAATCAATTTTATGCTCTGCTCCAAAATCTAGTGAATAGGAAAAGAAAGGGTGGTGTCCTCTGTATTTAAAAAAAGAAATATCAAGTATTTTTGCGTAACGTATCTTTATTTCTCCCTCTATCCCTTTATGAAGCTATGATAGTTGAAAATGCATTTTGTACAAGTGGTTCTAGGCGCACAAAACAAGCTTTTATACAAGAGCCACTCAGGTGAAAAAATAATTGCAACAATGCTTTTCACACAATGAAACTTAAAGCACATTTATTAATCTCCCAGGCCCAGATTTACTGTTCTGCAGCCAGTGCTTGGATTCTGACATGACAGACAACATATAATTAAATAAGCATATGTCTCTAGACACATCTGGTAATTATAATGAAGAGACAAGAGTCACTGCTGAAGTTCTCATTGATGCTTGTCCTCCATTACAGCACTGACTGGCTTAAACAACTCTTTATTACCTCAGAGATGCTAAGTTTCTGATAATTGGTCAAACACTTTTTAAATCACAGACTAGACATGTCATGAGAAGTTTGATAGAACCAATACAAACAGGTTTAAAACCTGAGCACTCTGAAGGGAGGTTGTGGTGTGGTTTTAAATCAATCTGGTCATGGGGAGGTGGGGAGTAGTGGTGTCCATAAAATACTTTTTTCTCCATAATTTGGAATAAGGGGATATTTAAAGCGAAATTTTGGAAAGTTCACAGGATGTTTGTAAAAACACAAAGCCTGTGTGTATGTAAATTACTTTACATCTTTTGACTGTAGCTGGTTCTGTAAGGTGGAAAGCTGATGGGAGACAGAGAAAAACGTGCCAGAGAAGGGGATACCAAAAAAATGTCTGTGTATGGCAGCCCAGTGTTATCTGCAATTGCACCTGTGATTAGAAAGTAGCAGAATACTGATCCTTTTCTGTAAAAGCTAAAAGCCTTGGGTGTGTTCTGGTATTCCTCACCACCTGATGCCTCCCCCAGGTCTCATGGCTGTCCTAATCTACTCCAGCCTTGAATTCCAACCTTGAACAACTTCCCTGTATCTTGCTCCTGAGCCTAAATATTCTTTTACTGCTGAACATGTGATGTGTTTCTTTCATTGCCATTGGAGAGAGTAAAATTGTTCCCGTTTGTTTTGAAGTTTGTTTAGCATGCGCTGCCTCAGTGCTTGTAATTTCTTTATGATCAGCCTGATGCATTTTGCTTCATTTTCAGAATTGGATATGTTCCTTAATATTAGAGGCATCAAACTCAGTTTCCAGGGCTGTGCAGAGCAATTAAAATGGGAGCCTTAAGGACAATTATTTCTTGATATTCCTCTGCTCTGCTGCATAATAGACTCAGATGATATCACCCAGTGGTGGTGTTAGTGCTCTGCATGTGCATTTTCACTTACATATAATTATTAAATCTTAAAGTAATTTTAAAGATGAGTCTCAAAACTGGTGTATGCTCATGCTGAAAAAATGGTTGGTTATTAAAATAATATTTTTTGTACTAGATCCAATTCTATCTTCCATAGTTTTAATAGGTGCTATTACTTTTCTAATTCCTGAATTTCCGTTTTGCCTCTTTTGTTCAAAGTATTATTCAATGGGAATAGTGACCCTGTAAGCAATTTTCTCCCTCTTACAATTCATCTTGAGGATGTATTTTAATGAGTTTAAAGAAATGTTGATAGCCATTATGAGGGAGCAGAACCAGACCGGTAATATTTTCATCTAAGAGTAGAGTTATTTTTGAAACTGAATCTGTCAAAATTTTGAATTCTGATGAAATACTTTAAAAATTCAATCTCACGAGTTGCGAGGTTTCTGTAGTTGCATTTTCCTTCCTGTGCTAGTTTGGGAACCTGATTATTGACTTATAACAGAGTCCAAGTTCAGTGTTATATTTAAAATTTAATACTGATGAATACTTCTTTACCTCTATCAGTACAATAAATACATTTGAGTAATGACTACCATCACACTTTCATATAAAATAACATCTACCTCATGTTTTCAATGTTTTTGAGAAATTTTATAAACGTGGTGTGTCAGTATGTGGAACTTGTGACGATGTATTTTAAATGAGTATGTTCTTAGTAACTTAGGAAATTGCTGATCCAGAGATAGTTCATTGTGTTTTGAATTCAGAGATGTCCTTTAAATGCAGCAAATAAAGATCTTGGGAAGGCAAAGGGAAATGATTCAATATCTCTACTTTTGGAAAAGCACAGAGACAACACCAGATTTCTTTTTTACCAACCCAGAACCTTCAGGGAGACGTTTGGTCCAAAAAATAGCAGTTGGGCAGTAATGGTAATTACTATTTCTGTTCTACTTTGAAGTAAAATTAGTTTTGCCGTTATAGGAAAAAACATTTCTTTTAATGTATGTTAGTAATTTACAGTCTGTTGTCTCTGTGTGTGGGTTTTGTTTGGCTGCATTTTTTTTATCCTGATACCACCTTTTTTTGATAGTAAATTGGAATTCTCTTATAAAGAGACATTATTCCATTGAGGTTAGTAGTAGTTCAAGCATTTATACCTGAAGAGATTTTCATCCTCTTTACTGTCACTTTATAGCAATGTTCAGTGTAGCTGGTAATGGTGTTTTCTGAAGGCAGACTGAGAATTGTAATAGGAACTGCATTATATAGCTAAATGCTTCTTTTTTTGAATGCCTGAATGCCTCATTCAGATTATCTTTACTCTTCATCAAAAATTAAAAATTATAATATAAACTCTCTGGACCATAAACCCCTCTTTCCTCTGTTTGCACAACAGCAGAGAGAAGTCCTGGCTCATGGCTTTTAGGCAATAAAGTGTATATAAAAATAATAATATAATTAAATTCAACTTTAAAGCGAATAGATGATGTGCAGTCAACATCCGTGAGGAGGGGCTTTGTTAACAGACATGTTAGGTGAGATGGAAGTTACTTTCATTTTATTAGAACTGTGTTTCTCTTGCCTTCACACATTGCTTCCCATTCTGCTACTGCTGTTGAGGCAAAGCTAATGAAAAAGAACAAATGATAATGTACAGTGGAGATCAGCAGAAATTGTAATCATTTGGCTTTGCCAAAGTAAAAAGTACTGACCTATTATGGGAGCCCTAGTCCTTTCCTTTTTATGATGCCTGCCTTTGTACTAGTACTCTAGTTTTTGAAAAGTAGGAGGCTCTGATGCCGATTTTTATTCAACTTTTATAAATATTCACTTTTAAAAAAAAATTTACAATTATGTGAGTGAGGAATGCCTTTGTGGGTTGTAATTGTCCTTTCCTTCTCTGATTTCTTTTGAATCACTGTTTCACACAAATTACTCTAGAGTTTGTCTATATAAATAGAGACTATCCCCCAAAATGGATGGTACAAGGGCACACCATCCATGTTACTGTAACTAAAGTTCTTCACACAGCACCATAATGTGGATGTAATTCAACTTGTTCCTCAATAACATAGGGGCATCTGCACCTTCTTCATGGCAGAGCTCACACTCATTCCCAAAGTGAAGGCAGATGCAAATTAATCTTTTTCTCAGAGTTAGGGTTTTGTCCCCTGCTTTTGTGTAACATGTCCTAAAATAAGGAGGCCTTCGATTTGATTTCATCTCTTTTGCCTATTAATGCTTGATGTAGCACATCCCTTGATAAGCATGTGTGCACTGTGCTCGATTCAGTGTCTGAAAGCGATGTTGGGTATCAAAACATTCTTGTTTCTTGGTTGCATATAAAAACAGTGTCATTTTTCCATCCCTGCAAGCAGCAAATTCTGACATAGAAGCCTTTATTTGTTGTGTTGCTGTAGCAGCCTTGGTCTTGCTAGAAACACGTAGGCTGCTGTTGGAAGGTAGGATCATCCACTGAGACCTCTCTCCATTAGGAATTTGCTGGTGGTAATACACAGGATGGAAAAACTCAGATTCTGAACCACTGGCTCAGAGATAATCAGCAGGCAGATCAAAAACTTGCAGAATAAATTGGAGAACAGCACTAGTATGCTGAGCTGTTATCAAAAGCTTCAGACCCTGAATAAATGTTTCACAGGATAATGTCAGAGGCAAGGATCGTGTCACGTTTAAGAACATGTCCCAGCTGGCTTCTCTGTACTGTGAGTGCTGGATTTTAAATGCTTGTAGTTTTTAAAGCATTTGCTATAAAAATTGGTGAGATTTTTACTCATCCCATGATATTATGTTTGCCTTTTATTGAACATATGCAGGGAAAGTAGGACTAGCTTGTCTTCCCTATTTGCATAGGAATTCTTCTAGGCTTGTGCTAGTTTTAAGTTTATATCTGAGCAGTAAATTAATACCTGAGATCCTTGATCTTCAGCTAATTTTTTTTTAGCTGCCTTTTTTTTGCTTTAAACTTTGTTCTACTTTAATACAGAGATCTACCTGTACATGCACAGGTAGATCTTAATTTATCTTAGCATTCAATTAAAATACAGTTTTTGTCCCATCTAGGAAGAAACCAGATTAAATTTCTTAAAATCTTATTTTCTTTGGAGAGTTAGTGCTCTATGTGTATATCTGTATGCATTGAGAAATATTTACTGCTGTGGTATGGTCTGCATATGGATCCTGGAAAAAGCTGGTCATTCCAGAAATCCTCTGTATATTTTCAATGTTTTTATTTTCTATTTGAGAATTATCCATGAAGAAGAAAATTTTTTAATTTTTTTTTATTATATATTAGTTTTTTTCTCACAGTAGTTGCCAGAAAAGAATGGGAAATTCTAGCTTTTCTATTTTTGCTTATCAAGCAATTTTTATGAAGGTGATAAATCTCCTACTTTTTTGTCCTGCCAGCACCACCAGCACGGTCCAACAGGCAGCTCCCAAGGGGGATCAAACAAAGGATGCTCTTCTTGTTATCTCTATTCCTGAATTGAGGGAATATTTGCTGAACCAACCCAAGTAGTGTTCCATGACTGAGTGCACAGCTTGTACTCCTTGTACCACCCATAAAGGCCTGAAGCTGTGTCAGGGAATGTTTAGGTTGAATCTCAGGAAAAGGTTCATCACCTGGAGCGTGGCTGAGCACTGAACACCTCTGTAGGGCAATGGTCACAGCCCCAGGGCTGCCAGAGTTCGGGGAGAGTTTGTGAAATAGGCACATGGAGGGATTCTTGGGCTGTCCTGTGCAGGGTCAGGAGCTGGACTCGATGATCCTTGTGGGTCTCTTCCAGCTTGGGACATTCTGTGGTTCCAGGATTCTACCCCTGCTGCCTCTGCATCGTGGCTGTGAGGGCACTGCCAGGAGGTGGAGGTGTGAGGGAGTGCAGAAGGAGCTGTTCCTACACCATTTCTGAAGGAAAGAGCAAAACCATCCCAAATCTGCCCCTTCTGAGGGAGAAGCAAGAGGGAGGAGCTATCATGGCAGAAAACCAAGTTCCTGTATTATCTGCATGGAAGGGAGGGCAGGAGGGACAGGGGGAAGGGCTCCTGCCTCCTGAGCTCCCTGTGGCTGCAGGGCTGTGCTTGGGTTCCTTCCTGCAGTCTGCTCCATGAGGAGTGTTAGCTGAGGTCTTGCTACCTATGGATTCTGTTACATACAATATTAAATATGTTTTAAATTGTCTGTTATAGTGCTGGGCAGCTGAGAAATAACCTTGTAAACATTTTCCTTTTTTTTTTTTTTTAATTTGTTATTGCTTTTGTTTTGCAGAAGCATTCTTGTGGTTATAATCTTTCTTGTTGTGTTGGAGTTTTTTTATTAATTTTTCTATCATTTCTCTTCTTCGTAGCATTCCCCGGTGATTGTATTCACAGTGGTGTGTTGTAATAAAAATGTACAGCATTGTACAGATCGTTATGTGCAGTTTTCAATGATTATAATAATAATGAATTAATAATTCTTCTATTTCTCTAGCCTGCTAGATTTGAAATATTTTAAAATATTTTAAGTGTGTTCTTTTGGATAGATTGTAAATATTTTTTTAACATAGCATGAAACACTTCCATAGCATATAAGCATATAAATGTTTTCTAGTTTAATATAAAAATGGAGATAAAAATAAGCCCTGCAGAACTGTATGGCAGAACTGAATTAAATCTCCAAAGTGAGCGTGATCAGACAGAAGGGTGAAATGTCAGACCTGGTGTAACCCACTTCATTATGCCTCGTTTTCACAGTGCTCACACAACAGTGGATGATCTTAAACATTGTAATTGAATAATTATGACTCAGGATGTTCTGCCTTAGGGCACAGTTTCTGCTTTTCCTGATGTGGCAAATAATGTCCCATGTCACTTTGCATTAGGAAATACAGCAGCCAAGCTCTGTGCCCTGGTACAATTGTCTGCAGTACCAAGCTAAAGCACAGCTCTCCAAACCCACTGCTGTGGAAATCCAGATATTTAAGGAGACTTTCACATATCCTGTGTCTGGTTGTCGTCTGCAAAGGTTTGCATCAAAGCCTTGGAGTTTTTTTAGCAGAAATAGCAATATGCCCACAAGTAATGCCCAGTTGTTTGAGGAGTTTGTGGCAGCTTGGTGTGCAGTTTGGTTTGTTAATGTGGCTAAAAATTTGACCTTTTATTAGAAATTGCATGAAAGTGTTGGAAAAGCATTGTGTGTTGAGCTACATGCACACATATATATATATATTTATATATAGTACCATCACTGGTAACATTTCTCTTAAATAAATTTACTTTGAGAAATGCAGCTGAAATGGATGGCCCACATTAGGGCTGTAGATAGAGGTTTACACTTTGAAAAGTGAACGTAATTTATGTCCAGGTGAAGTGGTGTTACAAGTCCTTTTTGTATATAGCAAACTGCAGGTCCAGCCTCTTTATTTGCTTCATGACACATCACAGCTTGATTCTTCTGCACTGCTGGTGAGTTTGCCAGTGGCAGCTGAGGTGATGTGAAATGAATTTGCTTCTGGACAAGGAGTGCCTCAGGAGAGAAAAATAAAAGAGCTGCTTTGTGCAGCTGAGTCACAGCTACCAATCTGCAGTTTGTATGTTAAAGGGCCAAAACATTGTCTGGAAATACAAGATTAGCAAAAAATCCCAAAGTAAATTCGGTAAACTGTGTGGCATCTCTCATTGTGGCTGTGTCCTACTTGATGAAATTCACTTGTGTTTATTTTCTGCGTAACAATCGGTGTAATTCTTTGATGTACATTAGGATCAGAAACATTTCTGAATGACCTCAAACTATGTATAGCATCAGTAAAGTCCTTGAAATTATGGCAGTAATCCCTACACGAAATGTTTCTCATTATTTTTACTAAAGCTAAATAGCATATTTTTATTATTCAAAAATATTACTTTAATTGTCAGCTTTGTATGAGAAATGAGATATTTCAGAGAAATTTTCCAATGAGTGGATGAAAAGTAGAAGTATTCCAGTTTGGGCCAGGTGAACGTTAATCTCTGAAATGTTCAGAAGGAGCTGGAGTTCCAGGTAGCTGGAATTCCATTGTGTATTTTGACACTTTTTCAGAAGAGGAAATGGGCTTACAGGTCTCTTGGCTTGTCTAGCAGTCTGTAGCCAACACTATTCTTGAGTAGATGTTCCAGCTGTATTAAAAAGTCCTGTTCACTCAGCTGGGAAAGCCTAATATGCACTGGAATTAAATAGAATACATGAAATTTGGGGCATCTATATGTATGTAAATTGTCTGCATTCATTCTGTGTAAGGCTTACTTTGACTTGCTAAAAAAATTTATGTTTTATATGTTAGACTTAGCTCAGTGGTTGAAACAACCCACTGTATACCACAGGAAAGAATAATGTAGTTGCAGTAAATGCTGGTATGATTATTACATATGCTGGTGTGGCCACTTAAATGACTGCATTCAGTATACATTTTACATTAGATTGAAACAAAGAATTTTCAAAATACTTTAGTTATTCCAGATTAAGCTATTTAGATACCCTGTACAGGTAGTGGATGAAAATGTAAAGCAAGTGTTTTTATTCCATGAGATTTAACTGTGTTTTATCTCCTGAATACTGTAGAGTGTTCCTTTATGCAAATCCCTGTAACCAGTTAAATATTTTGTTATATTAATGCTCAAGAGAAAGGGAATCCAACTATAGAATAAAATCTACACGTCTCCATGTTGTCTATGCATGACTGAAGGCGAAAATATTTTCAGAAACAGAACTTTAAATGTATCAGAAAAACAAATCGGAATTTCTCATTAAATGAGAACGAAACAATGGGGATTTTACATTGCCAAGGTATGGAATGTCATTCTGGTTTAGCACAACTTGGACCTTGTCTGTCTGAGTGGTGTCAATTTATTCTCAGCGTGGTTCACACTGTTTCCTGTTTTCTGAAAACTGGGCAGGACCTGCTTAGGGAAGGACCTGATCTCTGCTGTGGGTCTAAGTGCTTTAGAATGCAGGGACCTAAAACTTAATAATAATAATAATTGAGATACTCAGCTGCAGTAAGCCTTGATTCATTGAATATAACTGAAGAAAAGAGGAGTAAGTAGCTCAAGCTGTGCTCCAGCATCTGTGAATTCCAATGACTTTTTTTCTCTTTTCTCTGGACTAATTCAGGTACAAACCATTCATTTCTGAGTAGTAAACCATGTAACCTGTACTTTTGTAATCAAGCCAGAATTTTAAAAATAAAACCATATTTTTAAATCCATGTTGGAGCATGTGTAAACTGATTGTCAGAAATACTGGATTTTCATAAAGGGACCTATTTTATTTTTAGCATAGGAAGAGAGAGATGACAGGCAAGAAGACAATTTAGAGTGTATATTTTAGAAATTTTCTTTTATCAGAAAAAGCCCATGAGGACTCTGATACCAGCTGTTTTAATACAGAAAAATGTAAATAGTCCCAAATTGTTATAATCGGTACATTCACTGTGTACCTAAAATGTCGTTACAACCAGAGGGAATATTTTTGGATGTGACTGGTTCCACTTGCAAAGAAAAGATTTTGATAAACCACAGTTTTACCTTATTGATTTTCATTTTAAAGCACCTTTTATTGCACTTGCATTTAAAAAAAAACTACGTTTAAGAATTGTTGGCATCTTTTGCCTTTAAAGTTGCAGAAAATTAGGTCAACCTTTCCCTCCATCAAAGACTGAGAAACTCAGAAATTACTTTTGCCTGTAGGACAGGAATGAAAGCACGTTATTTTAAAGGCCAGTGAAATATAACTGCAAGCAAACTTTTACTGTTGAAATCATAAGACTCATTCATCAGAATTCAAATGGAGAGGAATCAAAATGCTGATAAATTAGAAAAAAAGGCAAATATTCAAATCCTCTTTTAAAAAAATTCATTTTTTAATAAGGCTGTACTCTTAAAATCAAAAATTTGTAGGTGCAAGGGTATCCCTGTGTGAAACCAAATTTATTAGTGCTGTTTGCCCACCTTTTGTGTTTGAACGTGGACAAAGCAGTAAATGTCAAACAGCTCCTTTGGAGTTCTCATATAGAGTGGATTTTTGTATTTAAGTCATTCCCAGTGCTGAATCTGAATAGTTTCTCTTAATCACTGCCAAGAGCATTAAACACTGGTGGAGAAAGTTCTCCACATCTGCAGGGAACTGCAATGGGGGCATTATCCAGAAGTTTTTCCTGTAGTACCTTTAATGACTTCTGTAATCCACCTCATTTATGTGTGGCTGGGGAGGATCAGAGAATCCTTTCAGGCCATCACATCCCACCACTGCTCTTGCACTTCACACCTTTGTGGTCTTTCAGCTCACCTTCACTGACAGGAGTCTGATCTTTGCTTCACAGAAAGGAGCTGCCTCCTCTGCAGTGTCCCAGGCTTCCCTGCTGTCATTTGGGATGTTGAACCTGTGCTAGAGCTAATATTGGGTGGGATCCTTACCCAGATAAAAATACAGGTTTGCTGGTCCCTGGTTAGATGGGACAGGGAATATAAATGTTTCCCTGCAGAGGTGAATATCATCTTAAGTTCATATATGTTTTATAAAACAAATTTATTTAAGTGACTAAGTTCATGTAATCAAGAAATGTATTTTTCCATGTTAATAATCAACCAACCACCACAGCCTCAAGTAAGAAAATCAAAACTCGTGTTGAAGGGTTTGAGCATTACATTTTAGAATACTTCCCTCAACTCCAAATATGTAGGGAAAATTAATTAGCCAAATCATCATTGTCATGCTTTTTTTAAGGAGCTCCTGAGGGCAAGTCCTTGTTTTGCATGCACTGTGATAGATATAGGTCTGTTGAGGAAAATCATTGAGATGTGTGGCACCTTTGACTCATAGATATTATCTTTGTTTTCTTTTGTCTCCCAATTAAGGATGTTATTGGCTTTTTTTCTTGGTAAATAAATTTCAATTAATGAAATTCCAGCTGTCTCACACATTGTGGTGGTGTAGATTTGAAAGCATTTAACAGATGCCCATATAAAAACCATTAACACACAGCAGGTTCCCTGACATTTTAAACTGATCCAGCCGAAAACAATAGCAGAAAACGAGTCCACTTTGTTGAAAAATTTAGGGCTCTCAAATGCAGGTAAAAGATTCCTGTGCAAAAAGGGACGTATTGTGGCAGAATAGAAAAATGTCTGATGTTTTCAGTTTTATAAGAGGAACACCATGAATATATTGTGTTGTATTCATTTGCTCCTTATACAAACTGTCTGAGACTGCATATGAAAAGGAGCCAATTAAGATTCCAGGTAAAAGATAATACTGTCTCTTAAATTTTTGCTCTAACTAATCACTCCTAATATCATGTGAGAGTTTCTAAAAAGTAGCAGTCAGAAATTCTGATAATTTATTTGTCCCTAAGCATTTTAATCTGATACGATTATTAAAAAAGAACACTTTAAGACTGCCATAAAAATCCTATTAGTAGTTCACTACTTAAAATCCTACCAGCAAAGTCAAGCTTGGGGAGGAAGTAAAGGAATGGGAAAGATGACCTTGACTTGCCTAAGGCTTGCAGTATTTAATTTGGAAATGGGCCATATTAGAGGAAAGCAGGTAAAAGCAATATGGACATAATTCCAGTGTGCACAGAGACCGTATGGAAATACACTTTTGGAAGTCCCTGCTCATTCTGGTGAAGTAATCCTTGTAATATATGCATTTTAAAATTCCTACTTTCATTTGCTCATACAAAAAAAAATGGAAGGGTTTTAGGAGAAGAGGGAAACTGGATGCTGCGTGGAAAAGTATCTTTTTGTTCTTTTTGTTTCTTTCTTAGGATTTACTGTGGGTAGAAACAGTAAAGCTGGCTTTTCATCCTTTCGTGCAAATTCCCCACTATGCAGTGCTAACATGAGGCCCATTTTCCATTTGAATCCATGTAAGCCTCTAAACAGCAATTTAAATGATGCACAGTGCTTGTGATCACATCCATAGCAAAGGGATGAATTTGTAACATAAAATGTTTTGTTAAGTTATATCTGCATAAGGTCCTTCAATGCTTTCCTGTGCTTCACTGTGATTTAAGTTATTGCACTGTCAGTGTCTTCAAATAACCATGGCAAAGTCAAATTTAAAGTCTGTCAGTTGGAAGGCAAATTCTAACAATTTACTGATAGTGATTTTACTTTAAGATAGCTAACCCATGTCCTAACTACATACAGCTACAATAGCACTCCACTAGTCTACTCATCTATTTTAAGGATTTAACTGCAAAGGCAAATCACTCTGTAAGGTGGATGTATACAAAACAGAGTCTGTAAGAAAGGCAGTGACTGCAGAACTGCTGAAAACGTTTAGCACATTGCTTCCTTAAATGAGGATGGGGGTTGTTGGATCAAAGCAAATGAAAGAAACTAAACGTGGCTGGAGTGTTTGACCCAGCTGAAGTGGCTGTTCAGACAAGCCTTCCATTCCTGTGACACAAAAGTGCTGTGCTTCCCTCTGACTGTGTCATTGCCACAATCCTGTACTTGGCTGTCCTCTCTGTTGCAAATTAAAATAGATGAAAGCTGTCGAGCCAAGCCTGTGATAGAGGCTAATTTGATGTGATATAATTGATGAACTCTAAATCGTCCCACTTCTCTCTCTTGAAACAGTCTGACTGGAGCTCAAAATGCCAGGGTACTTTGATTTACACTTTGTCACTTTTATATTGAAAGTCTCGGTGTAGCAGCAGTGAGGGATTAACTTCACAGTATTTCTTTCTGATCTGTAGAGTATGCACACACACAGACTGGTGCAATCCCTTGTAGGAACAGTACTGGGAAAGTCAGTTTTCCTTGTTTGCAGCTGGTTTGTGCACAAAATTATTCAGATTGATAGAACAGTAACCTGACTTCTGCTGCAACAGATATTGCCAAGGTAGTCTCTTGGAATTAGTGTTGTGCTTCTCATTTCAGACCTGAATTTTAAACTTTTTAGGGTATTTAATGCTTGAAAACCCTCTGTTTCTGAAATTCTGATGTAGCTGAAATTGTTTTTAGGAGATTAGACGGGTTCTCGTCCCTAGGTAGCAATTCAACTCTTAAAATAATTCTTCATAGAAACATCACAAGTTTCAGACTTTCTGCTCTCAGCAGTTTCTTGATTTTTGTACTTTCCTGTTCGAGATATTTGAACTCGGAGCAAACTGTCTTGGTTCCTTGGTTTCTTTGAAAGGTAAGGGATGCTCAGTGGCCTTGATTTCTTAGTTCTCTAGCAGGAGTGGAAAGCTTTCCCATCAACTTACTGCTCAAGTATTCTTGAGCAACCCCCGTTAAAAGTGTAGCATCTCACATCTGCTAAATCAGTTGTTCCAAACAGAACCAACATGAACAAAGGAGAGCTGCTTTAATTCACATTATTACTCTGATCAGACAGCAGAACTGCATCTGTTTCAGAGCCTCTTGCTCCCGTGCACAACATGAGCTGGCTGTGCCCACTTGCCTTTCCCACCAGCAATGCGTGCCAAATTTTTGCTGACCTGAATGTACCACGTATGGTGAGCAAATCTGTGAAGTTTGGAATATTTCTTTGGCTGGCACCCAGATTTCAGATTGGTATCCTAGTTTTATGTTGATTAGCCAAACCCCTTCTCTCTGAAAATGCCAAGTGGATGGGATTTGTTACAAGGAACAAAATTTCTGTACATTCAGAGTGACCAGACCTTTTTCTTATCCTGGCTATAACTTAAAATTATGTCTTTACTAATGCTTTGTAATTGACTGGTTGCTATGAGAAGTACTGGGTGTTGAAGCTCCTACTGGATCCAGCAGTTGAGGTAAAAATGAGGCTTATTGTTAATGAAAAAGGAGTTGGTAACCATGTAACACAGGGTGAGATTTTGTAAGGATTGTGAAGAAGGCCTTTACTCACCCAAGACAGTAGCCCCAGGTACTGTAGCCTGACCATTCAGCTCCTTACACTGGGGATTCATGTGGGTCAGGGCATTTCCATCCTGAAACAGGAAGGAACACTGATAAATGTAACCTCTTTTTGGTCCCCTTTGCAAGGCAGTGACAATGATGGTTATTCAGCTTCATACTCTAAGGATTCCATCTTGAAAGCATTTAAAGGCCTCAGTCAGTCATGGGACATCGCCAGTTTAACTCTCTTAATGGCGATATCATTTGGGCTTTAAGGAGCTTCTAAAGGGTCACTTTAGAATAGTTGTATGATTGTCAGTGGTGCTGAGCTTAAAAAGTTTAATTTACATTGTCAATTTATCAGTGTACCAATAATCTCAAATAATAGATTTTTTTAAAGAATTAGAGGTAATAATAAAGGCAAACTTCACCTTTGTTGGAGTACAGCCCAGTTTTTCTGCTCAGCACTATTATTTCTCTTATTTTATAATTTTTGTACATGTTACGATTTAATTAAGAAATGAAGGAAAATAAATATAAGCCTTGAATTCAATGTCATCTGGAAAAAAAATCTGAAGATTTTGATCACCTGAAGTCACAGTGGGGCTTGGGATCCAGGTACATTTCAGAAATTTCAGCTTTTTATAAATTGGCATAGCTCCAATTCAGTCATTATAATTTGGACTGCAACTTTTCACATCAGTTCACATAAGAAACAAATGCAATGTCTACCCTTTCTTTGTCATGTAGGTTAAAAAATGCATTGACATTGTTTGCAAAGTAAAATATACTTGTCCTGCACTTCAGGTTCTCTTTAAAGTAAATAGTATGTACTCTGCTTTTTTCTACCTTCTCTGTGCTAGGAAAGAGTCTGTTTCAAAAAGTGCTTTAGTCTGGGTCTCTTTAAAAAAGGTCTTAAGTACCTCCAGTGAAAATGGGGCACAATATCCAGCGATAAAGTAGAAAAATGGGTAGGAGAATACTTGCTAAATATTTTCAGATTTCAAAACCTGATTAAATTTGTTTTAGAATATTTAGAGAATTGGCTAAGCACTTATGTGATCCCAGAGCCTGTCAGGGTTCTGAGATTTCGGGTATGATGAGTGATAATTCCTATCTTAGAAAAGAAGAGGGCAAAGGAAGGGCTGGGCAATTAGGTACCAGGCAGTTTATCATTAATTCTTAGGAAACTACTGGGATAAACAATTTTTACATGATCTGTAGGAATGTAGAAAAAAGCAAAGAAGTGAGGCATTTAATTTTATTTTTTCAAGCACAAATCATGTCAAGCCAAACCCAATTTCTTGATACAACAGATGATGAGACTTTTTAGACAAACAGGAAGTGAATGTTGAAGTGTATTCTTGAAGCAGTTGGTTATAACTTGTTCATTGTTACAAGGGAAAGGTGCATCAAGTGGGCTTCTGCTGGTGTCTCATTCTGGTGTTGATTTAAGAGGCAGAAGGGAGCACTGAAAATGGGAGCAGGAATGGTGAGATAACATTTACATTCCCACATTTGTTTACAGTTGAGAAGGTTAAAGGGAATCTTCGAATTTATAAAGAACTCCTGCAAAACATACAAGAGTTTGGGGGAGATTTCTCCTCACTTGTAGACAGAGAATGGTCTCCACTGCGGACAGTACAAGAAAGAATTTGCTTAAATTTCAGCATGGAGATTTAATTTAGGTGGTCTGGGCTTCTGGAGGGACCGTGGAACCTCCACCACCATGGCCTTTTAAAAATACCTACATCTGTCAGAAGAATCATGATCACACTGCAGCCTGCCCTTGTGTAGGACCAAGGCAAAGGGGTAGACCAAGTGATCTCATTTGGTACCACTTAAACCCAGTTTCCTTTATCAGAACATGTTTACTATCTTTAAAACAATTCGAATTACTTTAGGAAGAGCTGGGAATTACCAGCTTGACATCTGTTGTTTAAGATTAATAACTAAAGCTGGTTTTCAGCAGTTATGATAATGATGGATAATATTCATGGTGCCTCATGTCAAAAGGCCATAGCTTAACCTTGTTGATAGGAAAGGCTGAGTTTTTGTTATTTTAAGGAAGTTTCACCCTGTAACTACTTAACTTATAAAAATGGTAGTTATGTTTTTAAGTAGTTCTTTAGAAGACATTCTGAAAGCATTATGTATGTGGCACTGTTGTAGATGACCAAGTTCCGAGGAGTAGTTTGCACCATGCAATGCTTGACTCTCTTTCATATTCTGAAATAATTTTAAGACATTTTTTATTATGTTGGCTTATAAATAACTGTCCTTAGGCAAATACAAAATGTCTTCTGTGGAAACATTTCAACATCTATAATTAGTTGATCTGGCTCTTTTCTCTGTACACAGAATTACTTTGCAGGAAGAGCATTTTTAGATATTTTCTGTCAATTGAAAATTGCTCTGCTAGCTCACAGCAAAATATGTAGCCGTTTGCTGAAAGGATTTTTTAAACCCACTTGATTAGGGATAAGAGCACAAATGCAGGGTTAGCAAGGCCTACAGAAAGACTTAAGTACATCTTTAGGAACCTTTAAAATGTTCATGGTTACAGATCTCTGCAGGTTGGATTCGTAGTGATCCAGGTGAAAGAGATAATAGGATTAGGTCTTGTTTAGCACTTCTTAAATTTTAAAGCAGTAAGTTGAATTTTGAGCTTATTATTGATTCTTAGCATCCAAAAAGTCTCCGCGTGCCAAAATAATCCTTAGGGAAAAGAAATCGGAAGGCTCAAACACAACTGCATTGTAACATGATCCCCTATAAATTACTGGCAAATGAGCATCACCCAGGGTGCCACTTTTGGTGTTTTAGAGATGTGAATTCTATTCCAGTATCAAAGAGTTCCAAAACCTGAAGTCACTGTAGATTCACATTTTGCTCTTTGCTTGCTAATGTGCAATACATTAAATATCTGTTCCTTGGATCTAGCAACAAAATGACCTTTTCAGGGCTCATCTTTTTTTTTCTCATTTTTGATTTGTTCAAGGGAAATTGCAGACGACTGGTATTTGGTTTCCAAAAGGGATACATAAAAACTTGACCTTTTGGAACTGTTATTTTTTTGGGATGTGTACACTGTATCTTAAGTACGTCTTAGCTGTTGTTTGCTGGACTTTGTCTAGTTTAAATAACCCTTCATTTTATTCACTATAAACCTAGGACAAAAGGTATAACTCCTTATTTTTTTTCCCATGACAGACCTTTGCACACGCCTGAGAGCACCTTTTCTTCAGGCTATTTTAAAAGAAAGTGACATGGAATAGGCCCTGGTATCTCAGGAAGTTTCCACGGACTCTATTTTGCAGTGCAAATAGCACGTTTTGCTATGGCCATCATTGTAATATCTCATTGCCTATTAGAATGCACTCTTGTGTCAGGCAGGGAACTTTCCACTTAGCACGGTGGGAAATGAGGCAGAGGGAAATGATTGTTTAGGAAGTTCATGATGGAGGGAATGAACAAATTCAGATTGTCAGACTGCTGTCAGAACTATGGCTGTTCCTGCTGCTTGGTTTCCTTTGCCAGCTTTTATCCGTCTCTTAAAATCACTGTACCTCATGCAGTCATGGAATAGTGAGCTTATTTCACCTAAAACCCAACAAAAAATTTAATGACGATGATATGCCTTTCCAGTGAAAGCAGCTGATTTGGAAATTGTCAGGGTCAAATAGTTTATTCATGTAAATAACATGTAAATGAGAAATTGCTCTCCTTTCCAGCCATGTAAATAGCCAATTTAATCTGAAGGGATTTTCAACACCAAGAGTTACAGTGAGAAAATTTACAGAGGAGGCAAGCTTTGTCTTGTGCGAATTAAAGTGAATAATCAGAACTTCATTGAAATATCACTATGTATAATTCAGTTTGAAAATGAGAACATAAGATTTTGGAAGAGAATTTAATTGTGTTACTAGCTAAAATATCTGTGAACCACTCAGATGTGTATAAGTCCATGTAAGTTACTTCTGCTGATTGGATGTGGCAGTAAGAATCCTCAAGAATATTCAATGAATGGGTGAATTGCATTGTTTAGAGAGTCTCTGGTTTTGCAGGGCTGTCCATTTGCATACAGCCTTAATTTTTTTAAGCCTTGGAGCTTGTCAAAAGCAGTGTGATCAGAAATTCGTCAGTGCAACTCTCCATGAGGTTTTGACATTTTTTCTCATTGCAAATACTTTTCCTATAAAACTCAGATTTAATGCATGGCATTGTTAACTCTTCTGTTGTAGCCTTTTGATGTTACTCACATCAGCAACTGACAGTACAGAAGCAGGAAAGGAGGTGACCAAGTTGTAACTGCAGACAAGTCAGAGCTGCAGGATGAATAAGCAGGACAGGAATTTCAAATTAGACATTTGGAAAATCCTTGTCACCAGGAGGCTCGTGCAGCACTGGACTAGACAGCAGTTTTCAGAGAGATGCAGAATTACCATTTTCCTGGCTTTGAATATTCACCTTGACAAAGTCATGCATGTCCTGGTACAACATTGATAGTGATGTGATCTCAGGGAAAAAACCAAAGCCATGTAAGCGATGAAGGAGGAAAAGCTAGAAAATCTAGGCAGCTGCTGTTAAAATAATAGACGCCTTTTCAACTGCCATACCCTTATCTGTGGAACAGTGTACTGAGACTTCCTGGCTCTGTTTGGTAGTCAGATGTCTCCTGAACGTTTTTTCTGGTGTTTGCCACCTCTTGCCCCTACCCCAGCTGTCCAGCTGCCCCATGACCTCGGGCATGTGCACTGGTCAGTGCACCCTGGTCAGTGCCCGCTTTATGGCACACTTTATGGCTTTTTTGGTTGCCCATGGGCTACAGGAGCCCATTAAAGGTGCCAAACAGCAACAGAAAGATCTTTGAAAGGATTGCTCTGTCCATCCTATTATGGCACTAAAGTGGCCTCATCCTTTTCAGCTCTCCTAATCTATCAGTCTCTCAAGAATGTGTGCTACTGTATAACAAAGGGAAAGTACACCTGTCCTAGTTCCTAACAACTCATGCACTTTATTGGATTTTTTCCAATTAGGGCTTTTCCAGGGCAGTTATGCTGGAAGGTGAAAAGCATAGAAAAGCAGTGCTAGTCAGAAGAACAGTATACAATTCCACATGGGAAAGCAGGTCTTGGGGAAAAAGAAAAAAAAAGGAAAGAAAAAGAAGGAAAATGGTACCATTTCCTGAGATACAGAGACTTGAAACATGTCAGCCTGAGTTTTCTGAGATGCTATATTCTGTTAATGTTAATTCACTGTAATATGTGTTTTGCATTGACTGTTTTATTGTGCATGAATACAATGTAGGCATTAAAATATTTTGAAAGTGATGTTATCAACCAAGAGAAAAAAATATCAAAACATTTCTCCTTAAATAAGAACTTTGCGACGAATACATTTCCTTATAATAGCATATACAAGATGCCACGGAACATTTTAATTTACTCCAAACTGCATTGGTCAGAGGAGTATTATCCCCCATGAGAATTTTTTTGATCAATGGTAAAATTGAATTGCATTCCCAGGCAAATACTTTCTCGGGATAAACTTCTAGATGGGAAAGCAGCTCCTATTTCGAAGTACTTGAGTAGGACACCAAAACTCAAAATAACCATAATCTACGGGCTAAGATGTCTACATGTTTATGCAGAATCCACTGAAATGTGTATTTCTATGATAGGGAAATAATTATGCCAAAATGGTTGGGTTTTGAAGAAATATTTTAAAATTATATGGATGTTGAGTGAGAAATTGACCTAATTTATAGTGTCCTAGCATCTTACTGTTCCTCACTGAAGACAGCTATAATTCTGTACTTTACATGAAAAACTCTTTAATAGGATATAAATTAATACCTTGGAATTGCTGCAAAATAATAGAGATGCCTAAAAAAATTAATCTTGTCAATAATCTTGTACTTAATGAGATTTAAAATTGTGGTAGAACTTGAAATTGGTTGTCTGCTCAGTCAAATAAATGCTCATTGAATTTCTCAGCCTTATGCTGAGAAAATGATGTTTTTAATTTCCCGTACTTTTTAGTGAATATTTAGAGATGTGTCTGCATTCTGAATGTTATAGATTAAATTTGTGATAAAATATTCAAATATTACATGTTAATACTATCTGTTTATCTGATGTGTCCAAGTGAATATCCCTAATTACTGGAGAAGTGTGGGTTTGGGTTCTTTTTGACTATGATTTTTTAATTCAGTGAATTTTTTGAACATGAGTATATAAAAGTAACACCATTGTAGTTCCACTTTCCACTATCCCATGTTTATTCTGCCTGAGTTATTATGAAATCTGTGGGGGGATTTGGGGTGGGTTTTTTTGTCTCTTTGACTGCTGATTAGGTAAGAAAGAGCTTTTTCACTCTTCTCATAAAACCCACGGTCAGAGAGTTTCCATGTTTCTTGCCCTATGGGTGAGGTGCAGGAATTCCCCATAGCTGGAAGTTCTAGAACTTTGTCCCTGTATTGGTACACGGACAGTTGCAGATGGTGAGAAGCACTGACCTGTTTCCAGTCACAAAACTGATTTTTGACATCATAATATCTTTCTGTATTTCTCTTCATTGCATCTTGTTTTTCCTGGCCTGCTCCTTACAGAGAGCTTTAAAATGGTGAAGGGAAAGCAGAAGTGTTTTGAGTAGAGCACTTATCTTTGATGTGCAAGTGCTCAGCTGCCAAAATCAGCAGCGCTTTATGGGCAACTGAACATTTTAAAGTTTTCATTCTTGTTTACAGAGCTAATTAAGAATCTTTGTAGTACTCTCTTCAAATGGCAGACTGTCAGAATTACAGTTGCTGTCTCGTGAATGAAAAGGTTTTGCTGAATGCCTGCCCAGGAGAAGAGGGGGAGAAACCTGCTGGCCTTAAAAACTAGAGAACCTATCAAATGTACATTTCTTTATAATCTGCATTAAATAAATCTTTTAAATAGTAGTATGTGCATTTGGAGCATAGGTTGTTCTGCTCATTTAAGTATTTTCCTCAAGCAATTCTCTTTGTTTAAAACAAAGTGTTTGGTTTCCCATTAAAAAGTTAGCACTTAATAGCTCTGCAGACTTAGAATACTGTAATGAGTTCCATGTGGCAGGACTGCTCTAATACCCCTGTTTTCTTTAATTTTTGCTATTGTAGGAAGAAAAGGAGGTACATACAGTAATTTCAGGATGTAGTGACTCAGTATTTTATGCTTTGGGTTTTTGTGGTCTTTGCTAAGTTGCTGATGGGACTGGAGGGTCGTAGTAGTTCTTTGCAGCTGTAAAATCTATTAGTAAATTATATTGATGCAAATCAGTGCCGATGTAAACCCTAGACAGAGACCACCAGTTTCAAGTCAAATTAAGGGGTTAAAAACATAATTCTTAACCATCTAGATATTCATACTTGGCTTTTATTTATTCTCAGTATAAAACATGCAGTTTTGCCCACAGACATATTGATTGCCCTCTTGGTGTGATATACTGGGAGCCCATTTGTGCAGGTGCTTGCTGACAAACACTCTGTGTGGCTATAAAATCCAGGCCTTGGGAATGTGCTGGCTGTGCACTGAGAGGCAACTGCTCTGTTTTGATTTTAACGTTACAAGTTAAATTTCTATAGACAATCTTAAAATGCAAGTGGAGGCAAAATGCGTAAGAAGCTCTGCAGAATGAGTTTGTTGCTTTGTAACAGACCTTAAATCAAGAGTGTTTATTAGTGAGCTGCCAGCAAATATTTGCTTTCATACCTTTTATTATTTCAAAGGCTTTTATGAACAGTATGTCACAGTGCTGGTGTCATTTACATTCAGACACCACTTTCGAATGTTTTAAGCTTTCCAGAGATAACAGGGAGAAAAACGTTAAGAAAATGAAACAGATCTTTTCTAATAAATCATTTTTGCAAGCGTTTTGTCTCTTCAAGATGCTGTGACATCCTGTTCAGCTGAAGGAACATACCACTTGAATTGCACGACTCATTCACCTTAAATATTTAATAAAGCTTTCGTTAGTTGCACTGTAACCACTGGAGTAAGATCTGTAATATCTAGTGCTGGTCATCATTTTTATTCATTGTGGTTTAATAAGCATTATAATTACAGACTGAGGAAGAAATATGAGTTAACTTTGTGGTTTTACTTGGGACTTCTGTCCACGCTGGTATGATTGGAAGGGATTATACAAGCTCTCTGAGCATAGCTGAGTGTATTCTAATGTACTGGTGCAGAGTTCCCAATCCTGACACATTATTCTTCATATGAAAGTAACTGCAGAAAAGATCCTGCATAAAATTGAGTCCTGACACTATTAACTCCATCTGGCTTAGTTGTGAAATATGAAAATTTGAAGGCCAAGTGGACTTGTTTTTGGCAGGTTTTCTAATGCATGCATTATCAGTGGAATTAGACTTCAGCTATTTTTACCAACTGTTTCCTGTATTTGCTTGCAACTTACACAAATAGCAAAGATATTTAGAGAGAGCAGTCAGTTAGGGAGGCTTTCATTTGGAGATTTCATCAGAGTTCAAGCTAAAAGGCCATTTGTAGACATCATAACCTTCTGTGCTCATTTCTCGAGTAAATATAGATGATTATCATTTAGTATAACGTACTTTGATATCACAGATATGATTGTATGCATGCTGTTTGCATTCTTATGTTTTAATGGGAGGTATAGTAGGGCAGACTGATATCTGGTGCATTTTTTAATGTTTTGTTAAAACATCATTTTTTCCTCATCAGCAACTTATGCGGGAGCGACAGCAGATGGCCAGCCGCCCCTTTGCTTCTGTCGATGTAGCACTGGAAGTAGGAGCTGAGCAAACAGACTTTCTACGAGGGCCATTAGAGGTAGGAACAGTGGTGCTGACAAGGGACCATTGTGATTTGCGTATTTATATTGCCAGTCTCGTCTGCATCTGCTTCTGAAACCAGGCAGCATCTGATTACCTGGAGCTGACAAGTCTCAGCTACGTGTGTTATGTCATTTCCAAGCTGCAGAGTTTTAATCTCATGACATAAGCTGTACCAAAAGCCACTGGAGAATCTATTAGCCTGGGCTGGAGTGACAGTCAGCTCACCTGGCAGTCCTGTCGTGGTGGATGTGAGCTGAAGGAATGCAGGACTCGGGCATTAAGGAGGCAGCACTTGTCATGCTCAGTCCTGCAAGTATACAGTGCCATCTAGTTAACATCTATCTTAATTAACAGACATTACAGCAAACAAACAAACAAACTAAGCACCTTGGAGTCAAAATTCATTATACACACAGAGGTTTAAAGCATACAGACTGTACTGCATGGTTTTGTTTGTAGGAAGTGGCTGTGTTACTGCATTCTTTTATTGCAATTGCAGTACATTGGAACAGAAATAGTAATATGCAAAGCAATATGATATTGAAATGGTGTAATAATGCATGAAATGGATTCTAGAAGTTTCACCTGAAAATAGAGGGAAAATTACAATATGTGGATAATAATGAATATCTAATCTACGTTCAGCTCTTGGGAGATGATCTTCTACTCCTTTAACTTTATTTACAATATTGTGTTTACAGTTACTACTTCATGCTATTTGTGGTGGAACCTGGGAATGAGTTGTGCTAGCTCTGAAATCTTTCAAGATTGTATTCTTCATTGCTACCAATTCTTCTCAAATTCAAAGCTTTTCTCACTTTTCTTAATGACCAATCTCAATGAAAAATTAAATACAATCTATCAGATCTCCAAGGTTCATGGAGAATGAGCCATGTGAAAAACAAATGCATAGCAGAAAGAAAAAGATTACTGTCATAATTAAAAAAATTGGAATTGATGGTGAATAAAAATTATATATCTCTTTGAAGAAGCTTTGTTATTTTCTGACCAAATACTAGACCCCTCGCATTCTTCACCAAAATTACCTTACTTGTGTCTCCTCTTATCTTGGAACAGAAGACCTCTCCAGCTCCCCAGGCTGAGGACACATTACACTGCAGTTAAAAGTTAACTTTTTTGGAATGTGATTTCATTTTCTTTGCACTGGTATCTGAGAAGATTTTTTTTTCTGTTGTCTTTTCAAACAGAGGCAGTGAGTGGAAGCTGAGGCATCCAAACTCTAGTTTTGTACATACTGATTATTTAATTAAACTTTAGAAGTAAACACCACAAGTTAATTGCTACACTTTCTTTCTCGTGTCTTTTATTTAGCACTAAAAGAGGTAGATCCTAAAGTATTTTAATTATATTTTACAGTTTTTATTACCATCTTTTTTTCCTAGCCAAGCATTTTCTAGCAATTGTTTAGAATTCAGCATTCATAGTGTTTTTTCCTAATTAATACATAGTTATACACAGAATGAAGTCCATTCAAGATTTTCTGGGAATGATAATATACAGATCTTTATCTAAAAAAGGCGTTGTTAAGGATGAAGGATTAAATTAATATGATTCAGGTATTGATTGTCCTTTGGTATATATTCTGTAAAAATAAAGGAGCTATATTAAGCTTCTTTGTGAAAGAACACTAAAAGTTTTAGTTGCCATTCTGTTTTTCATATTCTGCTCTTTTGGACTGAGGGGAATCCAAGTCACACGTTTCCAGGGTGCAATGCTTAAGAATAGAATAGTATGAAATAGCTGTAAACTTCATTTTGTTGTATTCATTTAGAATCATCAAACTACTTTAATAATTTTGTCACATCTGATGCCCACTGGGAGGCTTAAAGCTAGGGATCCTCTGTAAAAAAAAGGAGAATATACAGTAACTTCAGAATGTTCTGCTGGCATTGCAGAGATCTTGCACTGATATGCCAGGGGTTCCAGTTTTAATGATGGTGCACTGCATTCCCTGTCCTCACACTTTTATTGACGTCGTGTGTTGCTCGCTGATACCTTGGCCGTTGTTGTTATACTTTTATTGACGTTGTAATAACTCCGACACTTCCAGTGACACCTCATTGATCCGTGGGCCCTTTGGGCACTGTGTAATGTCACTGAACTCTTCCAGGCCGTGCTGCAAGTCTCCCATTCAGCTGCACAGTAGAGCTGCTGTTCATTAATGTCACCTGCCTCACATGGTTTTGTACAGCTGGTGTTCTGCATTAATACTGATGCTCTGGTACATGGCAGTATTCCTATGTCTGCACATGGTAGTGCCAGGATGCTCTTTGGTTAACTTCTGTATTTTGCATTTATTTGTAAATATCCACAGCAGCTGTTTCACTGTAGAGGTTTAGTCTGCAGTAGTAAGGCACATTTTACCCAGCATTCAGAAAAGACAGGAAACCCCCAAGAGTATAAATACTGTACTTAAAATGGTTGCCTAGTTTAGATACTTACAATACAACTGATAATATTTGGGTCTATTTTCAGTTAGCAGTAATTTGCAACAGATTAAAATAAAATCCTGAAAACACTATAAAGGAGAGTTGAACCCCTGTTATTTTGACATGTTTATTAACCAGTCTGTCTTTCTTAATGTTTTGCCAACAAAATGACCGTATCTCAATATTAACTCCTTCAAATACTTTCATCCACATCAAATTCCTCCTCTTCCCTGCTTTCTGAGTGGTTATTTAGGAATTGGCAATAGTCTTTGTTCTTACCCATTGAAACAATATTATTCATCAGTCTTTACCTCCTCAGGCCACCTTTCTGACATTGATGAGTCTCATCGTGTCGTCCATTCTGTCATGCTGGCTTTATAACAACTCTTAAATGTTTTATTGCCAGTTTAAACTTAAGACAAGAGAGAGCAGACTTAGTTTTTCCCTTGGCCTCCTTCTCTCCTGTATCACACCAACCACTACCTTGCTGATGATATTGATAGGATGTTAGTATCCCAATTCTAAATGTACCAAGCAATACTCACTCCTGTTGTGCCAGGATATTCATGATATTAATCTTGTGCAGAATTATATTTAACCCATGCTAGCCCTAATCTCCATCTTCATCTGCTTCCATTATGATTTCAATTGCACCACGTAAAAGTGATGAAGTCTGGGTGAACCCTTACAAGGAAGGTGAGGCTGGAGGCAGGACACCCCTTACTCTTTCTCCTCCCTCCTGGGGGGAACAAGAGCAGTCTAAAGTTACTGTGGTGGAGGAGGGGAAGGGAAGTCTGGAAGGCAGTGACCCTCTGGATCCCACGAGAGGAGCAGTCAGGCTCAGCCCTAGTGATGTCACTGGTGGCCCAGAGGAAGGTGAAAGAAGAGAGAGAATTGCCAAGGGCCCCTTGTCAGCAGTAGCACACAGCACAGGCTGTTATGGGCAGAGCCAGGAAACAGCAGAAGCACCCTGTCCAGAGAGTTTGAGAATATTTCCTGGTTTTTGATACCACCATAATTTTTTTCAGTGCCAGAATCATAAAAAAAAATCAAAGTAGCACCGTAGATCAATAGATGCTCATTGCTGAGCTTCTTGGCACTCAGTGCCCTCAGTGTTAAAATGTTTTTTTATTCCTTTCATTTCTTTTTTCCAAACATCTGAGCCATTTCCAGACATGGTTGCTTTTTACTTCTCAGTATATACTAAAAGCTAAATCATTTAGGCCATCTTTCTATTCTAAACCTTCTTTAGGCAAATTTTTTTTTTTACCTAAAATGTAAATCACTTTTGAATAGTTCCTTGTACTGTGTTAGTGACAGTCATTTCAGTTAATCTATATATTAATTGAGAAGTAAAACAATGTTTTTCTCCTCTTTGCCTAATTTCTTGGTATTTTTCAGTTCTTTTAGAGCCTTTGCAGTTTTTTAATTATTTTTTTGGAAGTGGGGACAGTTTCTTTCTTTAGGCCTGTGAGATAAGGTAGACACTGCTGTAAACTCTTTATGTCTGGTCATGCTAAGACTCTGGACAGCAGCATCTGCTGGAGTAAAGACAGATGTGTTATTTCCTGCAGAAGAACCAAGTGCAGATTTACTCCTGTGGTGATCATCCATTTGATATCTATATCTTTATAGTATTAGTTGGATTTTTTTTTCAATCAATGTTCTTTCGTAGTTATTTCTGTAGAAAAGCACACAGTAGATCTTTCAATCGTTTTCCCATTAAATTACTGCATTTCTCCTTGAAGTGTTATATGCAGTAGACTGTTCTCTACTTCTGACAAGGTAAGATGATGTCAAGAATTTTGTATTTCAAATAAAATCTATTTGTTTCTCTAGTAGATAATGTTCTCTAGTGAGTAATATTTATGATACATTAAATAAGTTTTGAATTTCAGGCATTTTTGATAAGTATGAAGCCAATATTGGCCATTATTTGTCATTTATTTGAGTAAAAAAAATGGAAGGTGTGCACTGACACAAGCAGCTATTATTTTATACAAATTATGGCTGCTGGAAATTAGAGTGACTTATCAAAGCACATTAAAGTCCTGTAGCAGAGATTAGTGGAGTTAAAGTAATTGTAGTATATATTAATAAGTTGTGCTGCTGGTGTCTCTTGCCAATAACGAGACCTTTTAGCTTGGTTTACAAATAAATCTGATTAAGATGGGTTCATTTTCTTGTATAATTTGAGTAAATCAGTGAGTAATTTTTGAAAATGCAGCCTACATTATTTTGAACAAAATTAAACTAGTTGCATGCTTCATCAGCATTGCACCTGCATTGTATTGATGACATAATGTCTAATGCCAAGGAACAGGCTCTTCCCAACTCTTGGGTACAGATCATTGGCTTTCCTCTTGATATGCTCAGTTCCTAATATTAGTCTCAGTATCAGAGGATAGTTGCCGCTGCCCTTGTGAAAAAGTAATGATTTCTTTTAGATAATGGTGAAATTTTCCCTAGAATGGTTGCCTGGTTTCCAGTGGCCATGAAGGCAGCAGGTGTTTAGCAACAGCAGCTGTCAAAGGCCATTGTATTTGCACTTCTTGCTTACTGAAAAGTCACGTCAGTCTGGAGCTGTTCACTGTAGCTCAAGGGGGACCAGAGGAGAGAGAACCTAGATGAGAACAGTGTGAGCAATCAGAGACTTAGAAAATATAACTACAATGGAAAGTCAAGGAAATTGGACTAGGCTGTAGAGAGGAGCCAAAATAGTAACTTGCAGATATGCAAAAGTTTAGTAGCAATCAGGAAGGCAACAATCTTCCTTGCACTGCAGGTGGCAAAGGTGTAATGGACTTAAATTGTAGTAGGGAAGGTTTAGAAAGGTATCAGAAAAAGATTCTCATGATAAAGCTGAATCACTGAAAGAAATTTCCTGGGGAGGTGATGGAATTTCTTTTATTGGAAGCTTTTTAGAGCAGGATGGACAAACATTCCGCAGGTACCGTGTACCATAGCTGCATTAGATACCTCCTTTCAGCTCTGTCTGTATTATTATTCTGATGGCTCCCTTGCTCTTCCTTCTTCAGACTCTCTGAAAATGTTCCATTTCTGTTGTTTGAACAGCTTAATTACCTTCACTGCACTGTTAGTTTTCTGTTACTGAATATTTATGACCCTTCTTTTCACTTTTGCTGTTTTATTCATTGGCTTACATCCTCAGTTTTCTCACAAGATCAGAAACTGTTAAGTCATCTCTGACCCCACCCTCTCCCTGACTGTAGGTCTGCCAAACATGATCTCCATCCTTTCTGGAATAGCTTCAATATTCTCCTTGAAGTCTGTACTAATGATGTAATTTTTATTTGTCTTGACAAGTGCATTGCCATTTTTGTAGTCTTTCAAAATCCATGCCCCCTAGACTACTAGATCTAAGAGAAACGCAGTCAGATGACATACCTGACACTGAAGAGAAAAATCTCTATTGGATCACATTTTCTGCTTTTCTGTATTGCTCAAAGATCATGTTAAATTTGCTGTCCACTGCCTCAAGAACTCCATTATCTTGTGCTACACTTTGACCTTGATGGCTAACTGCCTTCTCTGCCCACTCCCTCAGTACTGTTCATCCAGAAAACTTCCTCCTGAGCTATTGAGTAACTTAATTTTAAATCCTACCTTCCAATATTTTTCTTCTTTGTAAATGATTTCTTCGCATTGTGTGTGTTTTTTGTGATATTATATGCAAGGGATGTTATATCACCAAAATTCACATTTGGTGGTTCTTCCTCTAGACAAAAGCATTTACCCAAAAGCAGTGTCATTTGGTTTGCACCACCTCCTTCCTTTTATGAAGTTTTAAATGAAATAAGAGGTTTAGATTTCACACTATTTTGCTCCTTATTCAGTGGTTATGTACAATAGTGTTGCTCTGCCCAGTTAAATATCTTTACATTTGGGTAAGATTTTTATTCCTTCCCTTAAAATTTATGTCTAGAAACGTGTGAGTGTTCTGAGCCTATGATTCAGAACAAATACCTCACCTAGCTGCTCATGCATACTGGTCACAGCTGTAATTTCTGTGTGTGTTGTGTATACTAAATCAATGTAAAATGTATAGATGTTCAATTCGTTGCACAGAATTACATTAGCAATACTTTAAGATTTCTGAGTAGTGTTTTTCTTCTCTGGCATATGGGAAATCTAAAAATAATCTGAGAAATGCTGCCTGGAATAAGCCACATTTTTTTTAATATAGACCATATTTGTGTGTGTTTGTTCCTAAAATATACACTAACACCTCAAAACCTGTTTGCTTGAGTCCTTAATTTAAAGTTTTTTAAAATTCTAGATCAGTTCTAAAGTGTACCCAGTCTCTAAATGTGCAAAAAAATACATTTTTTTAATCCTTATGTTCTTCTCTCTGCTTGTTTATTTCTGCCCTCATGGTCAAACAGACATTGTAAGAACACCTTAAGCATGATGTATAGGAGGTTTGTATAGATGGAGGTTGATGTCCTAACATTTCATCCTAACAAGAGAGTAAAACCTTTGCTTATTACCTGGTGAGCTGTAGGATCTGTAAATTCACAATTAGTTCCGAGAACCTGATTTTGTGTAGGTTTTTTTATTAAAATGTATCTTTCCACTTCACAAAATGTATTTGGCACACGTGCTGCATAATCAGATGACTACGGAAATTGTTTGGATAGAAATACGTGATTTGTGTTGAACAAAATTGCGAAGAGATTTCATGCTCATTTGGAGGAATTTTGGCTTACCAGCTTACCAGCTAAGTGTAGGTGTTTCAGTGGTATTGGCATGCTGTGAATAGAGCTCTTAAATAATTGTATTATGTATAATTGCAAACCCAGAGTATCAAAGTAATTATTCTGATTGTTTTCAAGCAGAAGTGTTTATATGTGTCGTTAAGTGTTATGAATAATGACACTGTACCTTTTAATAAATCCAGTTTTTGCAACATCTTATTTCATAAACTAGACAGGTACAAAATTCAACCAAATGCAAAGCAATATTGATATATTTATAAGTACCCCTAGGATTCTCCTTGAACAAGGCTTGGTCGTGGGAATCTTGCCTTTGGATATGAAATCCATGACAATGAGATATTTCCAAAATTATTTAAACTGAACATACAAAAGCATGGAAATAATTATGCTATCAGAATAACTAAAAGAAACATGGATGGGAATATTTCTCTGTTTCCTGGACCTTTCTGTACACCTGATTTGCCCATTCTATTCTCTGACTGGCTACTCTTTCTAGTTATTTGTATGTTCTTAGTGTATTTCTTTTGGTTTTAGGTCAGAAGTTTTTTCTCATCATTGAAGTAGGACATTTCTGTCTTTAAAAGGAAAGAGGAGAAGAAATAGATACAGAAACTATATTCTTTCATCAGCCATTTCCCATGTTTCCAAGAGGACCTGGGTACTGGAGGGTGCTGTTTGGTATTTAGCAACTTGCAGTCCTTAGCTCTGCTTCAGAGACTTTACCTCCATGCTTGTTTCTAGCTCTGTACTCCAGATTCAGTTCTACCTGCCAACAATACCTACTGGAGCTGCAGCAGACACAAGGCAGAAGTGCACTGCCTTAGCTTTTCTTCCCAAAACTCAGCAACCTGCACGTAGTTAGGCAATGGTGTAAGTAATGCCTTTGGTCACTGGAGTTTTATTGTTCTATACCATCTATCAAACTGAATTTGTGCCTGAAGTGAATATGAATTAATTGCATAGAAAGCATTGCCCCTGCCCTGGACAGCAGTTGACTAAAACCTCACCCAGATTTCAGAGAGCCATCCAATGGGCTTGTTTTCCATGACTCTTCAACGCAGCAGGCACTTTCCTACTTGGTCTACTTGGTTCTGTCTGCTGTGCATTGGACATCATAATTCTTGAATTTCTGGTTGCATGGTGGCTCAGTTTCAAGGAAAAGGATGAAGTTTGTTACTTTTTAGATAGACCATGAGCCCTAACTGTTCTGCTGTTTATCACTATGTGCCCTATTAAAAAGTTTGTCCCCGTGTTTCTTACCAGCTCCCTTAAACATCTCCCCAGAGCCTTCTCTTCTCCAGACCGAACAACCACAACTGTGGCAGCCTTTCCTCACAGCAGAGGTGTTACATCCCTTTGGTGAATATGTGGCCCTCCTCTGGATCCGCCTTAACCAGTCTATGTCCTTCCCGTGCTGAAGAGAAGTCATCCTATTTTTCCCCCTGCAGATTGTGAGAGACAGTTTATGGTTTTCCTCTGGTTGTTCAGGAAGATGTGAGCATACTTACAGGCAGACTGGATCCCTTTGGTGTGCATAACGCAAATATTCAAATAAACCATGAGGAGGCTGGTTATGTAAGGTACAGGGTGTGGATTCCTTTCACTAGCTTTAGCGAAGCAGAGATAGAAACATTGTGTAAGGTGTTAATTTCTGTAATAATCTGAAGAATTATCTTTTCATAACAGGAAAAATAGCAAAATATTGGAATTTGAAAAATGAGTGGACTCAGTCAGGGTTTACAGCCCAATGGTGTGATTCTTTAACAGTGATGAAGGAACCTTCTCCTTGGACAATTTCTTTTGGAAATCAAAAGATTATGAAGGCTACACTGCCATAAACTAAACACTGCAGTAAAGTAGAAGTTAAAAAGGCAGTTAGACGGCTGTGAAACTGGGAAGAACAGTAAGTTTGTATCAGGGCTATCTCCTCTAAAAAATCAGCAGTATTTGTGATATGTGATCACTTCCAGATATAAATGTAGAGTATTTTACAAATCTATTAGAGCTCCCTATTACAAAGACTGTAAAACATTATTGCTAGTTAGTGTGAAGCAGTAAAGTTTTGAACAGATATGTGAGAAATAAAACTTTCTGGGTTTTTTTCATCTTTGGTATATATTCATCTTATTAGAATTTTGTTTAAAGTAGAATTTTGCCTTTCGGAGTGCCATTCCTTGTACTGTATCCTTGGCAAAATGACCTTTTTCTTATCTTTATTATCCAGCTTTCAGTAAGACACTGGAAAGTTTATAGAGGTACTTGCTGTCATCTTCTTGTCTCAACTGTTTAGGCCTTTAAAAATGATGTATAAATATTGAACCAGCTGGAGTTAATAAATAGTTATTCTTTTCTACAAACAACTTAATGGTTATTAAAGGAAAAGTCACTGGGCTGTTGGAAAAGTAGGCAAGCAATTTATTTTATATTGAGCAAATTTTCAAGTTGTAGGAATTGGAATAAAATATGCCCTTCTGAGCACGTTTAAATGTCATTTTATGTGCAGAAAAGAGCATTATCCAGTGACTCACAAACATAATTTATGTTTTGCAACACCAAACACACAAGTGCAGGACGATCTTTAAGATCACCACTAAATATACCAAGAGTCACTGACATGACTTTGGCAATGAGATCCAGTGAGATCATTTCCCTCTGGGCATATGGATGCTGTAAACTGTGTCTTTCTTGTTCATCTATTTTTCATGAAGGAAATTTTGAAATTATATTTTTAAGAAAAAGAGACAATATTACTATTTTCTTATAAATTAAGTCAGACAAACATAAGAAAATGATCTCCAAAGCCAACTGTCATGTACTTCTCTGTACCTTCAGGCACTGATCATGAATGCAATTCAAATAACATTCTCCCATCACTCACTTGCTGCACTCAAGGTAGAGTTGCACCAGGTCCAAATGCAGCACAATCTAGATCTGCCAGTGTACCACTAAAAGGAAAGTAGTGAAAAACTCTACTTACTCTTCTGGATTTATTGAGGAATAGTGGATTTATATGTATGGTTAAATACAGATTTATTGCAGAAATATACGTCTTTAAAATTAAAAAAATGTTTCAGTTTTCTCATTTGCTGGTATAATTAAATGGTGGTAGAAGTTCTACAATCTGAATATTTAATTTTAAGTTTCTCCAAAGTAGTTACAGCATCTCTTTCTATTCTCTTAGAACATTTTCATGAACAATATTCATTGAAATGAGAGCAGTGTGCAGCATGTTTTGATGTAGCGACAGTTTATAACCAGTTTGCAACTACTTTGCAAAATAAATAGCTAAGGAAGTATTTAAATAAACTAGCCCAGATGCCTGCCTCATTAGTGACTTTTAATTCTGTGAAGATCTAATAGCTCAAGGTGAAAAGGAAGTAAGAGAACGGAAAAGAGTGCTCAAACAGTGCAGGTAAACCTGCACTACATACAGTCATTGACATCCACAACTGGACATGGCAGAAATCCAGTGCATTTACTGTGTGATGTCGTGTTTTGGGGTTTTTCTTTTACACATACATTTGGGCTTGAATTTATGTGAGAGGGAAAAGTCAGAGAAACTTGTCTAGAATTTGGGATAAAGGATAAGGGGGTTTGTGAAAGTCAGCAGACCCGAATAATGTTTCAGTAGCATTATTGACCTAATCCGAAAAAACATATATCTTGTAGTACTTGGAACTGGGTTTGTTCCAAAAAGTTCTGCTGTGCCAGATGAGGAAAAAGAAATAGAAAAAGGTTTGATTACAGACTTTATGCAGTGTTTTAGATGTGCTGTCTTAGCCACTGAGTATCTTGAGGATAAGGTCTAAAACCTTGAATTTATATTCTTTAGAAAGCCAGCACAGAAAGCAAAGGGTAGAGCTGATGTTTTTGCAGCAATCTCTTTACTGGCCTTTGCCAGAGGTGTGCTCTCTTGCTGCTTCAGCCAGTTTTTCAAAGGGCTTAAAATGTCCAAGTGTATCATAGAACTGAAGCCGCCCTTAGGAGGTGAAAGTAGTGCAATCAACTCATTATGTGGGGCAACAATTTTAAATCAGCCGGGAAAGTCAGAAAGCATTATTCAGAAGTGCTTAAGAAGAAAGCATTGTTCAGAAGTGGTTAATGAGAGCTGGGATTAAAGGAGAAATTCAAAAGCTCTTCTCTACAATGGGTTATAATTGATCATTGCTTGGTACATCTGTGTAATTGAAGGGTCTTCCACGTGCTTTTCCTGCTCACCTGTCTTGGCCATTTTTAACTCCAACCAGCTTTTCTCTAGTAGGCAGATCTTCAAACAACATTCTGTTCTAACGTTATGATCATTAAGTTTGTTACAAGGTGAGCACTTCTGACAGACAAATGCAGCTATTTGTTAGCTGAGTATTTACAGCACTAGAGATCATCTTCTCATCAGCTGTTTTAGAGACTACTTTAATAGGACCAAGGAACTGATCCTTTTTAGGAGAGCTCATGTTAAGCTGAAATTCTATATTTTCACTTACTAAATTTGAATTAGGCTGTAAATCTAATCTTTAGAAAGTAGCATCCATCATGCACAATAGAATCATAGATAATTTATGTTGGAAGGAACCTTCTGTAGTCATACATCAGTCAAAGAGACTGAGGATGAGCCAAACCCTTGAACAGAGTCAAGCCACCTTTGGTGAGATTTTTAGGGCCCTGTTTGATGGTGTTTTGAATATTATGAAAGAAGCTGATTCTGCAGACTCACTGGGTCCTGTTCAAATGTTTGACTTCTCTCACTGTGAAAAGCCTTTCCTAATATCTCATGAGAATCTCCCTTCTTGAAACTTCTTTCTGCTGTCTATTATCCTTGTGAGAAAAGGGTGGAATTATCAGAGTCAGCAAAAGATCCCAGCTTAGGTTTGTCCTTTTAAGACTGAACAAGATCGTGTACTGTCAGACTTTTCTTCTAATGCCTAGGCCACCTATATCTCACTGTTTTGTTTGCAAAGATATAAAGGAAGATTTTTTTGGGAGTCTTGCTGAAGTCAAGGTTAACACCATCCAGCGTTGTCTTCCTCTGACTCTGTCATACCATTACCAAAATTAACCAGGTTGGTGAGGCAAACTTTGTCTTTCATAAATCCATGCTGGCTATTTCTAGTCAAATTCTTGTCCTTCACATGCCTGGGCAGGGCTTTTAGAGTGATTTCCTTTATAGTCTTCCTTTGTAGATGGTGGGGAGCAGGTTAGGTTGAGCAGTCTGAATTTCCCTAGGTCTTCCTTCTTGCCTTTCTCAAAGATGTATGTAACTCTTACCTCTTTATAGAGATCAGGAATTTCCCTTGATCACCACAACCAGTCAAAGATGTCAGCATTTTCTCAATGACATTGCTCAGTTCCCAGTACCCCATCTGTTCCTGGGCAGTTGTCTATATCCAATTTGTTTAAGTGGTTCCTCAGCTCATTATTTCTCTACTGACTCAACCAGATTAAAACATGAGCAAAACCCAAAATCTGTGCTGCTCAGGATTTCAGGTTCTTTTGTGTGTGTGGAAAAATGCTGGATATAAAGTTCTTGCAAGAACTGGGGAAGTTTTGATGTTAATTTAATGAAAGAACTGCTGTAAAGGCACTTCCTCCAGTAGCATCCTGTAAGAGTGCTCAGTGTCTGTTTTTCTGCTGATACTGGTAAAAAAATATTTCCTAAGTTTTTCTCTTATGCCAGCCCCTAAATTCCTTTCCTTTTTTCCTGGCCTTTGTGCTTTAGTAGTTGCCATATGTACCTTTGTATGCTATACACAATGTTTTTTAAAAAATGTGTTTAAATTTTGTCTGTGAATCTGCAGTTACAAAACACAGTTGGGAATTATGAGTTATTTGTATGGTGAGACAAGTTTGGAGCGGGGTTTTCTGATTTTTTTTTGGTTTTACAAGTTTTGTGGTAAGTTAGGCACAGTTCAAAGTGGCACTAATGCAGGACAGTTTACTGAAGCTTAGAGCCCAGTAAATACAAGATTTGCAGAAGAACTTTGTGTGAAGAGCAATAGTTGACCATAGAAAGCATCCTGGAAATGGGATGAGGTAGGGAAGGAAAAGGTTCCTGTCTTTTTTGTTTGTTTGTTTGTTTGGGTTTTTTTTGTTTGTTTCTTTTTTTTTGAAAGCAGGGTGTTAATTTAAAGATAAGGGGAACTTCACTAGAGCTGCTTTCTATCCTGTACAAATTGGCAATGCTATTTTAGTTCTTCAAAGGCGAAGCGAAAGAGAAAGTAAAATTCAGCCCATTACATAGAGTAAATGAGAATTTTTTTTTTCCTACATCTGGTTTTGTTTGCTTGATTTTTCCTTTTTTCTTCTTTTCTTGGTAACATGTCCGTTATAGCCTTGTATTTGACAGCTGCGTTTTAAGTGTGCCCAGTGTTAAAAGTCATCCCTTTGTAGGGCATGCTAGTATTTCTTTACTAGTATCTTCTCTGAAATAGCCTGACCACTCTTCTTAATTGTAATCAAATTTTATTTAAATAGATGGTACCTCCTCTTTGGAATAGTTGCATTCATTTGGCTAACTGAAAAGTCTCAACCTCATCCTAAAGGCATCATCTTCTTTCAGTGATTTGTTGGCATATTTCAGTCCATGAGAGTCGAGACTGTGTATTTTAAGTCAACAGGTGTGCTAACAAATATTATTGATACATACACACATGTGAATAACATGAGCTGTATCTTAGTAATGGCTCTGGTTGTCCGCCAGAGATGATGAAGTTGTGAACTCCCAGGTATTGTAGAGTGAATCACACCACATACCTTTCTCCTGAGCATGTTAGATCACTAAGCATATGAACAGAAGAGTCAGTGTGATAAAGATATGCTTTAATTTCTTTCACAAGAGATGTGGCTATGGAGTCTGAGCTCTGGTTCAGCAGTATCCTTCTAACCAACATCTCTTAATTTCAACTCTTCCAACAGAAAAGCCATGTTCAATGACAATCTTTGCTCTATGTTAACTTGTAGTTGTAATTAATGTAATGCATGTCCTAATCTTTCAAGCATGTTCGCATGCAGTCCTGTCATTTGGAGTAAAATTCAGAACAAACAATTTTATAGTTGGTTGCACTATGATAGAATTTACAAGCAGAACTACTTGTGTGATTGTTGTATTTGTTTTTTGGAAGAAAACCCCTGAGTATGTGATACAAAACATCATTTGAAATTGGAGAAGTGGCTGTCTTGGAAAGTGAATCCACAGTGTTGTATACAAATACTTGAACCTACGAACTGAGAAACTGTCCTCTGACTGTGACCTGATGTTACTAGTGCAAATACTGATCTACTTCTATGGATATTTTAATCCACAATGAATGTGACAATGAAGTTATTAAGTGCTAGTGTTGGTACCCTGTTCCTCAACTGGAAATGTCAGTTAAGACAGCACATTAATAATTATGAGGTACATAGTGAATCTTTTAAAATCGGTATTCAGAAATTCTCTGTCACTAATTTAATGCAATCATAAGCAACTCGAAGTCAATGTGACACAAGAAATGATACTCAAATGTCTCATCTCTAATGAATGACAGTAATTAGCCATATATCAAGGAAAAGATAATATATCACAGATAAGGAAGTTCATATTTCATAAAGTGCCCATTATCAGAGATGTAGGGCCAAATGAACTCTTATGTTACACTCCTATATAAGCTCTTCTGTCACAGAATATAATATTAGAACTATGGTTCTAAAGTAAGTTTTAAGATGGAGAAAACTTTTGAAGATTGATGGCTTTAGGCAACGGTAGTATTTATTATTATAAGGACTAATGGAATACTCACGGGAATTAAAGAAAGGCAGTTTGGTTCACCTCTGGTCATTTCCACAGTGACTCAAACAGTGCCAGCTTTGCCTTTTTATAAAGGCTAAAAAGAAGACAATTGTTCTCAAGTATCAAAAAGTCCTTTGCTGATTATAAAGCCTAACATGCGTCACTGACCCTGTGATGTGGGGGCCTTGGAAATGATCTGTGCAATGGGAATGAGGCTTCCTACAACGAGTGGAGATCCAGATCTTTCCCTTGCATGTTGCAGTGGTCTGAGGTTCAGTAGGATGTGGCTGATTGATACCACAAGTTAAATCATCCCAAACTCTAAAACTGGGAGTATCGGGTAAATAAAAATGTTTCAATTTACCCACCATAAATTAAAGGGTGGAGAGTTGTGAAATGGTGAGCAATAGAGTGGATAAAAGCTGTGACTTAATCCAAATCCTTCCTATTGCTGGAGCTGCAGTAACATACAGAGACAGCTCTTGCAAAGCAGCAGGAAGGGGAACCTCAAAGTACCTACCATTTATGCAAAGTGTTTCTGTGTGACCACAAAATGTATGTGAGACGTGGGAGTGAGAAAGGTGGTGCATGTTGGAGGGGATGGAGCCTAAGAAGGCTGTGGAGCAGCTTTTGTTACAGTACTGGGAACCTGCACACAGGTGAGGTGTACTGTGGATGAAGTGTACAGCTGCAAAGAGCTGTCAGCTTGAAAAAGGTGGACACAAACCAGGTTGTGCTGCTTGGTGCAGGAGTGAGGAAAGACACAATGTAGACTTATTAATAGGAAAACCACAGTATTACCCTGTTTAATTTCTCGTGTGAAAATGTAAGTCTCAGTTTATGGTTTTGTGGTCAAACTCTCGATTGAAAAGCAGAATTAGTGCATACCTGGCTGTGTTCAATAGCATCTCACTGAAAACAGTCATGCCTAGGATTTTTGCATGTGGTCCTTTTACAATTGTTTGCTAGGAATCTCACACTTAAGTAGAATAAAGGGGGAAGAATATCAAAACTTCTAGCATTCTGAAATCTCTTGACGTTCATAAGACTTTGTTGCTGACTCTGAGGAGAAAACTCAACTTTTTTTTTGGTGTATTTTTCAATCTGTTTGCATAAAGATGATCTCTAGAGTCTTCTCTAGAAATAAAGGTTTCTTATAAAAATGAATGCATGAAATTTACTGGTTTCCTCATAAATTGCAATACTGTTTGAACAGACATTGTACTTGAAAAGAAATGTAGCTTTTCATCAGTAGTACTTGAAATGGAGTCATAGGTATTTCTACACGTGACAGATTCAGATTCAAAGTAGCAATTTCAAAGGAATAAAAGATATTCTGTGGAGCGAAACAAATATTCCTGTTGGATGAGCACTATCTGAAGCATCCCATTCATATGTTTGCATGTTCAGAGAAAATTAACACCATTATACTTCATGTTTCCTGCCTCATAATGTAAAGCTGAGTTATCAGTCTTTTAAGGGTGTGGCTCCAAAAGTGTTTGCGATTCTTGAGACACTCCAGATTGTCTGAAGTGTCATAATTAGCAAAGTGAGGTTATTCCAGCATTATCTAAGAGTAATTTTTATAAACTTAGAAGTGCATGTGGGGTATGGAGTCAGGCTTCCTGAAGTGTGAATGTGCTTTTGCTGATTTATACTTTTGCATAATTTAAGTAGTAAAATCTGTACAATGCAGACAAGAACCTTTGAGGGAAAGCAAATACAGTATGTCAGTAGCCTTGTAGCTATTTAAAACAGTCCATAGTAAATGATGTTTATTTCATGTTCAGGTTTAGAAATGCTTCTTATGTATTAGTAGATATCTATCCTCCTTTACACACAGAAAAGCTGACAGAGAAAAATTGGAAGCAAGCCCAGGTTTTTTTGCTCCTCATCCAGTGACCTACTCATAAGTGATAGTATTTATATTGGTCCTTTCCATCTTCAATCTAGATACGGCTTTCAGCATAAGAGAAGCAATAAAATATAACCCGGTAATTACCACAGCTTTTCCTAGAAATACAAGGCTTAACTAGAGCTCATTCAGAAATACGTTGTCAATTTAAAAACACAAAATGAGGTGTTGGGATAAATTTCTCCCAAGAAGATTTTGCTATTGTAGTGCCTATTGCTGTAGTAATCCATTTTTAGATGCCTGACTCAGAACTGAATCTAGAGCCATGTGTGGAGCAGAGCCAACAGGGAATACTGAAAAGGGATGCCTCTTCAAAAGTACCTCAAACACCGCAGAAAGCTGATTCTGTCAAGTCAGGATTTACATCTAAAAATGATCTCCTGGAGTTGTGCTCATGCTTCTGCTCTCAAAAAACAGATAGAGGGCTGCTGCATTTCTACTTTGTGCAGTAGTTCAGTGCCTCAGACAGTCACTGGAAATAGAGGAGAGGGGTGTTCCAGGCCGTCATGAGCCAGCAGTGAGAGAATCATTTCTGTGACCTGAATGTGAGGCTGTAGGGTGCTCTTGTCATGTGCTGCTATAACTGTGACTCTGCTATTGTGGAGAAAAGGGTTCTTGAACTCAACAAATTTGGTGGAAAAATGACCTGTGACCTCGGGTGCTGTCCTGGGAGGCAGAAGATGGGGATGGGTTTTATAATCTCTGCACGGAGTGATATCCAAGCCTTTAATCCAGTTATGCTGAAGTCATGTGTAGTTCATGAATTGCCCTTCAACTCAGAATCAAAAACTTTGTCTCTCTCTACAAATATAATAAAAATAGGTTACAAAACTGTACTTTGGCCAGGTCTAATTAATCCTGATTTTTTCATTGTTCCATAGGAAACTTCAGCAGAAGAATGTTTACTTTTGTTTTCCTGCATATACTTCTGTGAGAGATAAACACTGAAGTCATTAACTCTGTTTAAACTGCAGTAAATTCTGAACATATGAAAGTTTCTTTGTGTACCAACAGGAATTTATTTGGTTTTGGACTTAGGTATCAGTAAAGTAACAGTTGTTTGCTTTATGGTTTTTGTTGTTGTTGAGGCGTCTTTGTTTGTGTGTTTGTTTTGTGGGGCTTTTCGGGGGGAGGGAAAGAAGGGTAGAGGAACAGGCACCAGAATTATTTCAGTTCTACACATCTTCAGTCCAGTCACAGCTGACCCTTTTGGATGTGGATCTACAGTCTTCCTGTGGTTAATTCTTTTCACCTGTTTTTTATGATCTGTGTAAAATCATGTCTCGACTTGAGCCGTGATAAATTTAAGAGCCACTTAAAGTTGTCTTGCCTTCATCCATTAAAGTGGTCTCAGAGTCTTGTGCTTTTATTGGTACTTGTAGATTTTGATTTAAAAGTCTTTTAAAAGAAGTTGTTCAGTAAAGCAAATAGAGTTCTTGACACTTCAAAGCATATTTCCAGACCCCAGTTTGTTCTGGAGCTCTTCTCTGAATGCATTGAGTTCTCCATTTTCTGTCTCCCTTTTGTGATCCAGAACTGGTACCAGAGGATGAAATCTGAGAGTTGATCATAAACTGGTGTGGTTTTGTTAATGTTTCATTCTTGGTAGTGTTCTGGTCAAAAATGAACATAATCTTAAAAATGCTGTGTAAAAGCATCCCTGCACTTGCCTGCTACTGTTTCCCAGCTCCCCCTTAAGGGTGAATGGATTCTGTGTTTAGGTAAGACCTTGCGTTCAGCTGAATTGTGATGCATAAATCTTCCTTACCATTGTCTTGTACGTAGTGTCCATCAATGGTGAATAACAATTTCATGCAGATCAATGTTATTTATAATCTGAAAGCTTTTTTAGAAAGACTTTGTTCCATGTAATGATTAAAGTAATGGGTTGTATGGGCTCAAGTATCAGTTGTTATAGGATGGCAATAGAAATAGCAGCTGATACTTCATCACAAAAACAATTTGTTATAACCTGCCTGTATTTTGATGTATACTCCTACTTGGATCAGTCAATTCTGGTGCTGAACTGAAAGTAAGATCCACTCCTAGGTTTTCAGTCATGTGCTAGTGCCTTGCAACCTCGAAATACAACCTTTTTTGTTCTAATTGCAAGTTTTGGTAGTTCTAGTTTTATAGGAGTGTAACTAATAAAGTATGGCCATATTTCTTTACAGAAAATTTCTTCAAAATCATTTCAAATCTGAAGTATTAAGTAGTTTTTACTAAGTTCCCAACAAACTGAGGGAGTGGGGAGTACATTTTAAATCTATGAAACTATTACCTTGATTTACTGAATATAGATAATTTTCTTTTAACCTCTTTTGTGTGTTTATAATAAATTTATAAACTCGTGCCTGAGCCTCCTGCTAGAAGGAAAATGTCAAATACCATATTTCCCGCTGTCTTTCAGCTATCAAACTCTTGCTGACAGGTGGGAATAACCATTTGATTCGTGTCAGCACAGATTTGTGAGGTGTTAGCTTGGGTAATGATACTAAATTAAATCTCTGATTACCTTCTCATTTGTGTCAGTGTAGATGTGAATCCAGAAAATCCATTTAATGTTCTTGGGGAGGGAAATATCAGACTTGTAGGAAAGAAGAGTTTTGAGTTGAAGTAAAATATCATGTTATTAGTCTGACTTGAAGCTAAAGTTAAAATACTTCCTCACTTACGAGGAGGTTTTGAGTGATATCTAATAAGCAGTGGTGCTGCTGTAGTGCTGGTTATGTGCTGTTCAGTTTTTAACTAGGTTGGTCAACATCTGTGTTCAGCCTGCAGCATCTTCCCAGTGGAAGCTCAGTCTGTAGCTCTAGGACAGGCTTAGTCCATGGATTACTTTTTGCTAGCAGAAATGATTTATGGAAGCTCCCATAAGGAGAAAAGTCATGAGGCAAAGCACAGACAGCTTTTCATGCTGTAAGAGAGAACACAGGAAGTAAGAGTCTGACCTATTTTTGAGATGGCATTTCAAAGCATTTGCTGTTGGACTTTTTATTTTATTAAAATAATTCATGTTACTAAACGAAAGTTGAAAAGGCATTCTAAATATTTTAGTTTATTGCGGCTTGTTCGCAGGCATGGTTGATCTTCCTTGAAGTCACAGAACACAGGAGAGTGTTAACACATAGTTATTTTGAAATATGAAGTGATCTGCCTTGACTAATGAGCACACTGCAGACTAGTGTGAGGTGCCTGCAGTAAGTGCATGAAACTGGCAGGAACCTTTACACTCAGTGGTGTTTGACAGCTGTGAGTGCAAGGTGGTGGGCTCTGTCAGATCCCTGTTGCAGGTGTGCTGGAACATTGGTTCATTCCAATCCTTGCAAAGTAAAGAAAAAAAGGCTGACAGTACAGTGCTCTGCAGGAATGTCTATCTACAGTGGTAGGCATGGACTGACATGGCTCCTGGATGTGAAGCTTTATGCAGATTAATAAACTCTCACATTATTATGCCATCTCACTTTTTCGTTGTAATGTTGCTGCACGTTTTTACCCAGGCATTGTAAGTGAATTCAGTGACTTGAAAATGCGGAAGAAGAAGGTTTTTCCATAAGATTATTAAATTGTTTCTAGCTGACAGCTCCCTCAGAGCCTTTAAGGAATTGATGTTTTGTGTAATTTTTCAAAGGCTCCAAGTAGGCTGTTTTTTTCTTAACTTCTCTTGTTCCCAAGTGCTGTCAAATAACCTAAAAGACTTCAGAGAGAAGATGGAGAAAGCACAGGATGAGCTAAACCAATCCCTTGGCCCAAACCAGAAGACTTCTGTGTCCTTTCAGTCTGCTATGAACCTTCTCTGCGTTTTCTTCTTCGGCATCTGGACATCAGACTGTCCAGATGTGCTGAGGTGTACTAAGTACTTCCACAGAGTGTTCTGCCTGAGTCAGCCAGAAGCAGCGGAGGACACTGCATCCATCCCAGTGTTATTAAAAGCACAGACTCAAGTCTAATACTGCAGCAGTAGGCAGGCATTTCTAATGAAACAGGCTGCCAGTGGGAAGAATAGGGTGTCTGGTGGTGAATGAAATTGCTAAATATTTTCCAAGTAGTCAATGGCAAAATTGAGTTACAGTCTGCTTTAAATTATTTACAGAAGAATTTAAATTTGCAAACTTATTACAGCAAGCTGCTGCTTTTAACAACACTCAAGTTCTTGAAAATTCAATGCTAAAATGAGTTATTACAAGTGAGTTAGCTGTCTGAAATTAAATTAGGTGATAAACAATCCATTTCTCTGCAGTAAATTGGCATTCATGACAACTAGTTCTAGTATGCACCTGAACCCATTATTCTTGGCACTTCATAAAGTTGCAATTGATAGCAATTTGTATTGACAGACTCTTATTGAATATAATTCTCAACAGAAACTAGCTAATCAATTAATTAATCCTTGTGTTACTCAAGTTTGTTTTTATGTTGCTCCATCATTCAGAAAATTAACTGTTAACATTGTTTACAATTAATATAACTTAAACACTTTAGTTTTCATTGGCTGAATTACCAAGCTTAGACTAATTAGGTAAGCATTAAAGCTTTCTGAATTACTAGCAAAACTGAAAATTATGCATGCTAAATTGAAAGACACACAACAAAAACGGATTCTATAATACATATCATTATGCAGGATTTCAAAACAGAATGTTTAGTCTTGCATTTCCTCTTGAAAGCTGCTTGGGTGCATGTGGAAAGTCCTAGCCTCTTCTGCAGAGACTTGAGGGAGTAATCATCAGCGATATTATGATGAAAAGCACCATCAAATCGTGTTTTTCTAAGGCTATCTAATAACTGTTTGCATCTTCCCTCACATTTAAATAAGGCTTTCTTAGAATTCAAAATTGCAAAGGAGCAAATCCAGCCCACTGCCAGATCATTATGGACAGATGCTCTAAGAATGTGACTGCAGTGATGGTGCAGAGAATGCCAGGATTCATCAGCCTGGAGCACCCTTGGAGTCAAAAGGGTTTCCCTGGAGAGCGAGGGTCTGCTTGCCTTCCTCTGACTGCAGTATCAGAACCTACATTAGCATTTGGATTTGTGTTGGCAAAAAGTTAATAACATAACATTAAACCCTTAAATTCCATTAGATCCAGCTCTTGTCTTATTAAACATGAGTCCTGGCCCAGAGCCCTGCTTTGCCCATGTAAACACAGCATTCCTCTTGCAAATTAGGAGAATGGCCCTTACCACCTTTATGTGAATAATGGCCTTTTTTTCATGGAAAGAAGGAGAACTTGCTGCTTCTGAGAGAGGTGTAAAAACTAATATTAGTCTTGTCTAGGTGATAATCAGGAGTGTTTTGTGTTTTATTTAGGTCCATTAGTAACATTTGGGTACAATTCTGTTTACCTCTGGTTTTCTTCAGCAGTTTGTACTGAGTGCCCTGGTTTTGAAAGCTCTTTCAAATATTCTAATGATGTATGATGTGTGGAAGGTACCTCTTTACTTAGTCACTGCATAACTGAATACAGTACAAGAATTTTAGCAGTGAAATAAGACAATTTCCATCTTACGAGTCATGGTTTCAGGGAGGTGGAAGGCACACAGAAGTCATTCAAATGCCTGCTTGTTTCTTGTAGAGCTGGCTGGAGGAGAAGCTGGAAGGAAACCTGGGCTGTGTGTCTGAGGAAGAGGTGCTGTGGTAGTTGAGCTGCCTCGGAAGGAATACCCTGAATGTTTTTTTCTTTGTTGTTTCCTTACCTTAGAAAAAATAATGGATTCTCTCAAAATCGCTGCCATTGTCTCCTAATTACTGTCTACTAGATTGAGCCTGAGAGATGTCGGACACATCTCTTTGATATACTAATATAAAGGTAGAAGATTTTTTATTTCCTAGTAGATAATTTAATCTAAATGGGAATCTGACCTGTGGGGATGGAGGAAGCCTAACATGAAATGCTACAAAATTTCTGATGCATACTTTTTTCAGACCTCTTTTAGCACAGGAGGGCTAGGATGTGATAAATCAGTTTGGATACCAAAGAACTTGATTGGGATACTCAATTTTACTATAATAGCCTAATCTAAAATACTCAGCCCTTTTCAGCTCTTCTGTACTTTTTCAAAATTGTTCCTAACAAGGACAATCTCTAAAAATGGGGCATTTGAGACAAGTTAATGATGCTAAAGCTACTCAAGATAACCATTACCTAAGAGGAGCATTCAGTGCCTAAGCACAAGGCTGGGTACAATGAATAGTATCAAAGGTGTTCTCTAGCAGCTTGGAGAGACTTGAAGAGATATTTGCCATTTGAGGAGAGGTGCAGTTAGACAAAATCACCGGTTTAAAATAACCCCCAACTTCAATGTAGAGAGAAATGCAAAGTGAAAGAGAGGTTAACCTAGTTTTCAAGTTCCCTTCTGCTTAGATTTTGCATCAAGTTAAACTCCAGGAATTGGGACTTACCTTATTCTGACTTAATTTAACTTTCAGCATCAATTCTCTGATATTTTTATCAATGCTTATTCCACAAAGCCTATTCAAAGACAATCTCATTACACCGATTCCCTCACCTTCTCTCAAAATTTTTCGTGCAATTAAATGCTTGCCTTTAAGTTACCAAGTAATGGTATAGTTCTGTATTGAAATATGTATCCTGCATAACTTAACTTGCTGTGGAAGTTTGACTTGCCTTATTGATAAATTAGATTTAAGTGCTCAGCATGACCATTAGCAATTTCTCTGTAATTATGTGAAAAGTTAAAATAACATGAGGAAAGGAGACAGATTCAAGGGTTTTTAGTATGTCAAGGGAGGTTTGTGCATGAAATGGAAGTGCTGAAAACAAGATTTCTCTCCTAAACCAGAAAGAAAAATGAAAATATTTTAAATTCAGTCCATTTCTGTTCTTTTTCAACAATTGATATCAAACTGAATCTCGTGTTCTTTTTGGAATGGAGGGGGATTGTATCTGAGTATGGGTAGATAGGGGTAAACTGGCTGGGGTTTTGTTGGGTTTTTTGCTTTGTTTTGCTTTTTGTTGTTTTTAAAGAACACTGCCCCTGCCAAGACCCCAAACTTTCTAGCCTGAACCTGAGAAATCAAATGCTGTCAGCTTCTGTTGCCCTTCCAGTAGATCACCTAACCCAACTCCAGCCGGCCAAGGAGAAGGCGCGTCCCTGAGATGTTCTTTGGCACAATTTTGCCCATCTTTACCTGTTGCCAAGTCTCAATTCCGCTTTGGGAGAGGAAGCAGCAGTATTGGAATATCTTTGCAAGTCTCTTTCATCCTGGCAAAGAGACACAGTTGACTCCATTAGTGATAAACATTAGAACACTGTGTACTTTTTACTTCAGAAGCTTTTGGCCTTCAAGGTTGCATATTTATTTCTAATCAATTAAGAAAAAATGAAAGAATCAGGAAAAGCCATATATATTGCATGCAGAGATGATATCATAAGTTATTGTGCCTTTTGTTTACTAGGGTCTTTGAAATACATGTACAAAGACACAAAGCTTGCTGCCATTTATCATTTACTGGCAAATTAGTCTGTGCAGATGAAGTAACTGGGGGAAAGCAATTTGATGGACAGGGAAGAATTCAGCTAAAAATGACTTCTCTTGGGGAAGAAAAAATACTTACTGCTAACAAAGACGATTTTTGGTTCTTTTTCTTGATTGTGGCTCAAGTTCTGTGATGCAAGCATCACAAATGGCAAATCTACCTACTAAAATGTTGGCACTGGGAGCAAGCAGACTGGTGACTGGGAGAAGGCATGGAATAAAAATAGCACTGATGGCAGTAGATTATCTTAATAAAAGCATATGCAGTCATAAGCAAAGCTAGGTCTTCTGCTTTGAATTAAATTAGTGCTTGCAAGGTTACTGACCCCCTGCTAAGTGAAAATGTTCTGCCTTGTGTTATGTGTCCATTCCTGAGCAGACCTGCCACTTCAGGATGAAAGGATAGGTGGGTACCTTAAAGTTTGCAACACCTTCCTTAGTTCCATCACCTTGTTTTGTTTCATGTTCTTGTATTTAGGCCAGACCAGAATGTGACTCCAAATTTTCACCTGATTTAAATGAAGAATGGTTTCCTCCCACTCCAAGAGTGCTGTATAAGCACAAACGTTTTCAAGCAATAACATTCTCAAAGTGTAGAACTACTTTCTTCTTCCTTTATGGTGTGTTGTCTGACCTTTCATTGGCATGCCAGTTTAATTAATGGTGCATAATTGCATCCCACTGCTGACAAAAAGCTGCAATGTTGTTTGCTTTTGTTAGTCAGGGCCAATTATCTGTAAAGTCACCCTTTTGAATTTTCTACAATCAATCATCATCAGTGTACGTTAAAAAAAAAAAGCTATTTCATCAAAAGGTGGATTTCTCTCACTCCACAGTTGTGTACATAAATACAGCAGTGTCCTTTCTGTCTTTTTTTTTTTGCCTCAAGCGAGTGATGATTGGCAAAGACTCGCTGGAGTAGGGTATCGAGTCTTCCTAGAAAAACTTTTCTCTATAAATTTGAAATTTGAAACCACCAGTAGGTGAGTTTCTTCTTTTAATTTAGGTATTTCTCAATGGGAAAAATGTGCTGTGTTGCTAAGAAAACTTGAAGGCTAAAAGGGACCCCCTGAGGTTCAGGAGCAATCCCAGCTGCTCTCAGGGTCTGCTGTGAGCTTTTTGTCCCTCTCTGCGTGTACTGACTCTCATTTTTGATGGAAACCTAGATTTCTTCTGGATCTCAGGATTTGACTTTATCTTTAAACTAATACACATCAAGCCTTTCTACTCAAGAAACAATGAGCACTTTCTAGTCTAAAAAGCTTGATGCAAGATAAGGAAAAAGTATTCCTTCTATCACATAGTTTACTTGTAAACTGTTATTCTTAACAGGTCATCTTGACTTTCTGAGTTGGTTTCATTTACATTCAAATTTTTTTTAAAAAATAAAAATTTTGTTTAAGTGGGAAGATAATTGTAACTCTAATGTTGTTGATGTCATTCCTAGCTGTACATCTGTATAAGATTTGGCAGCTTTTTCCCTTTAGAAACAGCATTTCTCCTTATTCGTTTCAGTGTTATCTGTTTGAAGATAGAGAGCTGAAAAGAAAAAGCTACAGATAAAGAAAACTTAGGACTTTAGAAAAGCTGAGCATTATTAGAAGTGGATGATATGTTAGAAGTGGTCTTTTAAAAATAGTTCTCTATCTGTATTTTGTGCAGGGCAAAATATAGAATGCCTTAAAGTACAGCTGCAGAAATGTTAGATCTTAATGAAAGTGTTGGGAAGACTTCTACAGTCACTGTCAGTCAGTCTGTGACCTGCTCAGATTCTAAGCAGAGCAAAGATCACAATTGATCATCCATCCTTGAAATGAATACAGTAAAATCAGGAGTGAGATGTGATCTAGTGAGAGAATGTGGTGCTTTTGTTCTTCTCAAATAAAAGTGAGCAATATAATCTGACTACAAGTAAGATCTATACCCCTCAGCAGAAGAACACATCAAAGCTTTTTATGGCTAGTACAGTTAATTGGACTATTCTAAAAATCTGTATATCAATCAACAGGCAAGTCTGTCCTTTAACTACATAATGAGTGGTGAAAAACATAAGTTTGGGTATCTGATCCTCTGTAAAACATTTGTAGGCTCCTTAACTACTGAAAAAAACCCTAATGGCAGTTCATTTAAGCAACAGAGCAGTGGAGTGTTTAAATTACTCATCACATGGGAGCAGTAGGAGGACTCCCATTATCGGCCTGCTTGCAAAACTGCTTGCATGCTTTCCTTCATTTCCCCTACCTGTTCCTTTCTAACACTTGGATGGATGTTGCACTCGTGAGCCATGGGGTGAGTGCAGAGGGCAGAAGGATGTCTGGCAGTTCAGTAATTTCACAAGCTGCGCAGATAAGGTCACTTTGTGGTGCTGTGACATCTTGTGAAAGAGTAATCAAAGCCTCTGCTGCTGTTAACCAAATATGACAATAGGCAAATGTCCCGATGCTGAAAACACTGGAGTCAAAGCAGGGCCTGATAGCAGGTCAATTATTTCAATTATCTGGAATTCATGATGAAAAACAGCAGCAGCCTTCAGGAAATATGCAAGAGTCTGGCAACTGCTTGACCAGTTATGACAGTCGCTGCCAAATATCGTGTCCCATCAGGTTTTTGCAAAGGGAAAGCTTGGAACAGGTGGAATATTTTAGTTACCTCTGCTCCATCACTGCACAGTTCTCACAGGAGATCTAACAGGCCGCTAATTGCTTGAGTGTGACATCACTGGCAAATATCACAGGGCACTAAGTACTCACAGGATAGGCAGAGGGGGAGTGCATAGAGCAGATGGATTGCTTCAATTATTTGGGCCCCTTGATGGATAAGAACTTCAACTGCCATCAGCAGCTCCTGTGGCAGGCAAGTAATAACTGCACTGCCATGACATAACTTTAAAATCTGGTGTGGTTTAAGTATTTCAACAGCTGTAAAGCTCAGATTTGTCTTAGCACTGGCTTTACCCACAGCCACCTCCAGTGCTGAGGAGGGGAACACTGAGAAAATTGTTTGTGAGTGCTTCCAAGTACTTCATGGTATTTCACCGTTTGTTTTCACGCTGCAGAGAGAACATTGACCCAGCACCAAGCTTGCTCTTGGCACCTTTTGATTTTATTGTTTTTCACTAGTCAGCTGGGGAAAACTAAGGACTGTTTAATGTCAGTGCCAGGACAGAAAGCAATAGCTTAGATCTGGTTATGAATAACTTTAGGAAGGCGTCAGCATCCAAAAAAAAAGATCCTTAATTGTATAATATACTAGGTCCAAGATCTGATAGGCCTGAAATTTGTTGGGAAAAAATTAAGAGCACAACCTCTCATTTTGCCTTCAGTTTTCTTTCAGCCTGGTGCTAATGCAGTCTACTTTAATTTCTCTTTTTACATTTATCTTGATGTTAAAACAAGCTTATGATTTTTGATTTTACAAGAAGATACATTGTACCTTATATCACTATCCCCTTTCAGCTAAAAGTTTTTTATTGGCTCTGGTGGACAGAAATCTAGCTTACACATTAAAAGCTAAAGAAAAAAGGACACTAAAGAATTAACAAACTTTAAACAAAGAGCTGTTTTTGCAAACCAAATCCCATTTGGGTTTTATCAGATTTAAAATCTGATATCTGCTTTGGTTGAGCCTTGAAGGCAGAATAGAGAGTCAATAGGAAGCTTCTGTTTGAGATAATATGACTTGTTCACATCTTTCAAAAAGTTAATGTTAAAAAAGTTTTGATTTCTGAACCCTTCAGCACCTTTAAATTCACCTCAGCACCTTTTTCCTCCCCATCATTTTGTTTTAACATAGTGAGGGGTATTGATTACATTCCATCCAAAGAAAAAGTAATCCTCACAACTGTTCTTTATCTGACCTGTTTATTTCCCATTGCAGGGGAAATGGCTTCTAATTTGAAATGACTCTTGATAGGAACAAATATCACGAACTGATACAGAAATTTGCACTTTTTCTCCTCTTCCCAGTGGGTTGAAATCTGCGAAGTACCAAACACTTGTCACTGCTGGTCATTTCCCTGCAGAATTGTCTAGAAGTTACTGAGACAACCTTCCTGCCTGCCTGCCTTTACATCTTTAGTGTAATGAGTGGCATTTTAATGGCATTCATGTGGCCACTGCTTGAGATCAGCTTTCCTTTTTTTTCTTCCCTTCCTTTAATATTCTGACCAAACAGTGCTAACTCAGAATAGTTCAAAATCAGGTATAGATTTGAGCTTTTACACCATCTGCTCTTCTATTGAGATCAGGTTTGTGTCTGCCCCTGTGAGTCAGAATGCTAATAGTTACACAGCTGCCTTAAAAATTGAAGACTTTAAAATATTAGGGTTGAATTATACTTTTTCTCACTTGTGATTCACTTAGCTAAGACAGGAGCATGTTTCATGCTTTTCTTGTAACCATCAAAACTTGAAATTTGTTTTGGAGTGAGTTTTTTTTTATGGAAGTCCTTCAGAAGCTGCAGATACAGTGGTAATAAAAGTAATTATTTCAAGTGTCATAATAAAAAAAACCTGACAGGACTGCTTTTAAGGAGAAAGTTTTGTGGTGTTCTGTTGTTTTGTTTTGTTTTGTTTTTTAATTATGCTGAAGATTGACCCTCCTCCAGTTTAATCTTTTCATACTGTTAGAACAAGGCGTGATTGACCCTTCATTCTAGAAACAGTTTGTGACAGAGTCTGGCAGGGTGGTGCAATAGTAGAAGCTTGGTAACATCCAAAAAAGAAGAAATAAAACTGAAGTTACAATGGCTTTGGGTGAAAGAGGGATAGGGAGAGAAGTGAAGAATAAAAAATAATGAAGCAAAGAACTGGAGGTGACTGTGGGAAATTAGGCTGAACAAGGTCAGGAGATCCAGAATGGGCAGAGAGACTCTGGAGACCAAAAGAGAGTTGTGAATGATGCAGAGAGGAAGGCCAAGACTAAAATCTTAGAGAGGCTCATGGAATTGAAAAGAAGAGTAGGAGGGGGAGGCTACCTGAAGAGAAAAAGAACAGAAGATGTTTGGACAGAAGGAAGAAAGGAAGAGGTGAATAGATGACTCTGGGAAATTTATTTTTTTTTTTAAGGACAGAAAGGATTGGAAAACTTCACATATTTATATAAGAAAAGAAGTTGGAGGAAATATACGTGAGCTAGATGATGTGGAAAAACAAGGGACAGGTTAAAGAATGGTATTTGTTTGAAACCAAGATTAGCTGACACCTCTTTTATTGTAGACAATCACAAGTTACAATTGCAGGGTTTTTTGCTATGTGTTCTATGGCATTATCATGCCCCATTAAATAACTGTCTTGTTTCCTCCCAGAGGAAACTTTGCTTCTCCCTACTCCGGTAAAGCAATTTAAGTGGATACAGAGCCTTCTCGTATTCTAGAGTTTTATATTTGAAGTACTTTGTCCTTGTGTAATATACAGATACATCTTATATCACAATGTTTATCCCCTTAGAAATATTGTCCTAGGAAAGCTAATGGGGTAGTCTTTTTAAACAGCTGTCATCATGGGGAAAAATATTGTGCTTATGCGTGTGGTTTTCCAGAAAGCCTATTTCACCTTGGAAACCTTTAGCTAGAGAGTTGACCAAAACTAAAACTCCAACAATCATAGAAAAATGTTTCAGTGTGCTGTGGTTTTAATTGAAATATCTCTGAATCCATTTTGCACCTTTGACGCAATGCTCTCATACAGTGGTCCTAGAGATAAAGCCATTGAAGATTGTATTTGAAGGAATGAAGATAGTTTTTATTGGTGTTCTTTTAGGATCGGCCACAAGGACTGAATAATGATCCCAAAGAAATGCGTTTGGATGAAGATGACTGAACATGCAGATCCAAAGGCCTTTTAGGATATGGTGAACCTTTGGCCTTGGATGAAGAATGTTCTTGGATGAAAGAACTCCGGCTGAAAGACTTTGTCTTTGCCTTTTGCCTTGAGAATTGCAAAGATGTGAAAGACATAAAGGAAGCAAAGATTTGCAGCTGAATTCTTGCAGGGTGCAGTTACGTGGCTGACACTGGCGTGCAGCCAGCCTGCCTCACTGCTGTGGAACGTCATGTGCTTGTCCCCCTTACCAGTCTCCTGGGACTCCCCAAAAGCCTCACACACATTTTCATGTTTTTCCGCTTTCTATTTGCAAATTATATTAGCAAATTTTAATTACGTAGTTTCTACAATGATGTTAGCACCTCTGGGGTTTCTGTATGTCATGTGTAGCTCTAAAATGCAGAAAATACTTATTTATGCTTGCTTCATCAGATTATACCATGCTTGTACCTGCAGCTGAACAGGCAGTTAACTAATAATCTTAGCTTTTCTTCATGGTTAATGACTTGCCTAAGTTTAAAATGGCAAGAGTTCACTACCTGAGTCAATGAGCTGACATTCACAATATGGTCAGCCACGGCTGCCTGGGCATTCAAACAGATTTCTTCCTTGAACCTCTGTGTTAAGTCAATAGGAGGATATCTTTGTACATTTCCTGACTAAATATTCAATACTTGAAACTTGATTATACATTTAATTATTTCACCTCTTGAAGTGTCCTTATTTTCACTTTATAATAAATTGCAGCTCTGCTAGACCAGTTATGTTTAATATCTCAGAATTACTTGAACCACAGTGTTTGCTAAGGTTGACCTTCAAAGTGTGTCTGTATAAAGACACATTGCCTGACCATGTTGGTTACTCAAGTAATTCTGCTAATGTGTGAAAAGGCAATTACTGCTTACAGAGAAATACTGTACCAAAGTTAAAGGGCTCACTTTGCCTTTGTCTCTCCTTGTATCAATCCACATGGAGAGAGGTTTAGTGATTGTCACTGTCCTGGGTAGAGTTATGTAATTCTCCTGTTTTCATACCAACACCCTCATCATAGTACCTTTTGTGCCAACTGGGCTTGCTTAGTAGGTCTGCAAGAATTTACAGTATCTCTGTTCTAAATGTGACCTCAAGCCCATGTAGTCACTGTGCTTCTCAAAGGACAGACCTGAACAGAACCTCTTTTATCAAAAATAATGCATCCTCCTCCAGAGTAGCTTAGGTGAGCCTAAACTTCTCAGATGGGGACATACTAATTCTTCTAAACACACTCTGCAACTTAGGGTTTTCTTCATCAGCTTTTTTTTCATTGCCCTCACAGCTTGTCTAGCTTTACAAATGCAGTTCTAAAAGCTGGTTTTGGCCAAGCAGACTTTTCCATATGATGATATGGACAACTGCCTCTTAACAACCCTTAGCTTTCTACCCGGAGAACTGGGAGACAACAGCGTGTCTGCAACTGGTGGCTTTGCTTGTTTTTCTCATTGTGTCTCCCTGTGTCTCCTCCTCTCCCCCTCTTATCTGGCCTTCACTGTTCATACAAATTGTGCATGACTACTGGAAATTCTAGTTACTGCAGGTTCTCTTTGCTGGGCTGATCAATACAGAATGATTCCTGCTGAGGTTTCTATGTGTGTGTTTGTGTGTGCAAATTGTTAACATAAGCTGCTACCAACTTGTAAAAATGCATTGAGACTATTGGAATGTGTGTATACATAAAGAAAGCTAGAACCTAGGATTTCTAGGTGCTGGACAGTTAAACTCCATTGTTTATCACTGATTATTAATGTACTGATGCTGTTTTGTTACTGACCTAATAAACAAAACCCTTACCAATGTTTTGCTATTGAGTAGTGTGTGTGGCAAGGAGGCACAGGGTATTTCTCAAATAGGAGACAAAATACCAGAAGATACGTCTGGCTCGACCAAAGCAGTGTGTTTTTTACAGTGATCATGCCCAAAACGAGATAAAGTTAGTCATGGGTTAACTTGAAATATATCTGTGACTTAACTTCTCCTCTCTGTTGGCCACCATTAAAATTGAGCAACATTTCTGATTTTGAAAGTTTCTTCCATGACAGATAATGTTTTTATGTGACTGTGCAGCTTTTCATAAGAGTGGGGCTTCTTCTCTTTCTGGGTCAGCAGGGGAGTATTTGCTCTTTTTACAGAGTTATTGTCCATGTGGTCGTAGTGAACACTTTACTGAAGATAACGAAGCAGAGAAGTTTGCTGGTCAGGTATGTGGCTTTTAGTCCAGCTTAGTGCTTTGCTCTTCTGATGCTGGAGCTACCACGCTGTTTAAAGATCTGTTCCTGCTTCTAAGAGGTGAATAACAGTCAGAATTAGACCACAAGATGTTTCCTTTTCCACGTGTTTTCCAGATATTCCTCATATCCACATTTTTTCACCTTGTTTTAAGTATCAGTAGTACTGTTATGTTGGCAAAGTAGTGCTTTGTGTTCATCTCCTTGGTCACTTGTGTAGCTTTGTCTCACTTGGATGGAAATTCCCATGCTTATTTACTACTACTCCACGTAACTAAGAGTACTGTAAATCCATGATACAATTCTGAAGGAACATTAGAAAGAGAATTCCTTGGTAATCTTGCATGTGAGGATCTCACCTTGTATTTCCCATTTGGTGGAGGTGCTTAGACGTTCTTTACTTCAGTCTGCTCTGATAGGTCTATCTTCACATAGAAAGGACATGGGGAAAAAAGTCTTCTATTACATCCTTTTCTTTTTTTTTTATTATATTTTTTGTTTTCTTGTGGGGAAGGGGTATGTAATGAATCTCCCTTTTGACCTCCTTTAAATCTGAGCTCCTGTGCTTGACTCTTGATTAGGAGGTGATGCAAGATGAGGCTTACTCATCTTTTGTCTGAAAACATTGAGCCAACCTTAAACAAATTTATGTGGGGGCTTTCTTTTTGCTACTGTTTTCTTCTGTTTGCTTTTGTTTCTCAAAGAAAAGCATAAGGAGTGACATATCTACTCCACAGAGTGGATGCTTGGTATTGGGGATTCATTTATCATGAGGATACAACATAACAAGATCCTGAGGCTGAGCCTGAAAGTCAGAGAATTTGATCAGGAAAGATGATGCACATTTTCAGAAGCCAAAGTATTTTATTATTGGAATGCATCATTCAGGGAATATGATAGATTTTCCATTAGTGGAAGTCTTTGATCAAAACTGCATATCTTTCTAAAAGAGGAGCTGCCTGAAGAGCAAGCAGCTAAGCCTGATGCAAAAATTATTGAATGAGGGAGGTTTGCCCTTTGCTTTATGCAGGATGAGTCAGATATGGGTGCCATAATACCACAAATAGTAGTAGTTATTGTATGAAAGTAAGATTAGACTTTTTCTACAGAGGTGGCACTTGGAAAAAAATTATTGAAATAGAACCTAAAGCAACTGCACTTCATGCTGCTGGCATCAGAGGATGTGTATGACAAACGGTAGAGTTAATTTTGTTAAGGGTGACCTTGTGTCTGTGAGATCTCAGTAATGTCTGATGGGGCAGACGAATGCCTTCGTGCAGGCAGAAGGCTTGGAAAAAAATTCACAACAGCTTTTCACAGGTCAGAACTGTGTGTTCACAGGGGTGATGTTACTGTGGAATTTCTTCTCTGATGGCTGAAACAGTTACCCAGAAGGATTTGGGGGCCCTAGGTTCTTTCCTAGCTGAAGGATTTGTCCCTTAATGTCCGAAGAGAGACACAGCTATCATGACAATATCTATGTTGTGAGTATGACACAGTCCCTTACTTGGGGTGGGGCACTGTAGTTGCCAGTGGTCAGAAGTGCAGGAGAGAATATCCTGGCAGACTGGAAATTCGGGCACCAACCTCTGCTGGCAAGCGGAGAGTAAGAGATTTTGCTTCTGGGACTATTTGTTTTTAGGGGGGAGTTACTTTTGGGTGGAGTTTCTTGTTGGTTTTTCTTTTGTTTTATTATTTGGTAGGGGGGAAGTTGCTCCCCAGGCTTGGGCTGTGCTTTTTCCCAAGTGACAGCTGAGGCCTCCAACTGTGGCACCCATGCTCCAAAAAAAAGGCTAAATTGCCTGGATTTCAACTGGATGTGTTCACAGGATTTCCACTAAGCAGAACTCTGCTATCACATGATGCCTGTTGCAGGATTTAGTCACAGCATCATCTCCAACACTGCTGGATTGCAAACATGTTACAGCCCTGGACCCTGCATGAGCTTAATGCTGGACAGAACAACTCCTTTTGGAAATGATGGGGATTTTGTTTTAAATTAGCCAAATTGCAGAACTGATCTTGCAAACTGAGATGTCTTATGAATATATATGTGCAATCATAGTCTTCCCATCATAGCATCTTATTCTTTATAGTTCTTGTTACTGGAGATAGTTAATGAGAATCTTTTAGTGCTACAGAGCCTCTCTCATAAATGAGGCTATTTTCAATTTTTTTGGTTTTTACACGTATCTTCGTATAATTTCCAGTTCTTTTCCATAATTTCAGAGATGGTCTAGAGGTGTTTTTCTGCTCTAGGTAGTAATTCTTTTTCATTCCTGGAGGTGTGTGATGATCACTGGTCTCCTAGACCTTACGAATCTTGCCTTGTTTTTTTTTTTTTCTTCTGTGTTTTTTGTGTGTCTGACCTGTGCAGAGACAACTGAAACTGGAAGAGTTCTGCAATGATCAATGCACTTTTGTCTTTCTGGAAGAGAAAGCCTTTTTAGGTTTCAGAGATGAAGTTACTGTGTTATAGGCCCTTCCCTTAGCCCTGTCCTATGATTTTGACCTCATGTAATGAATATCTTTGGGTTGATCTTTTAAGCAGTGCTGTTGCTTACACCTCATCTCTTTAGCTTCACTTTTACAGCTTCAGTTTTTAGATAAGAGATATCAGAGAAATTACCAGGTTATAACTTTTTAATCATTTCTTGTCCTACTAGATCTCTTTTCCTTCCTGGGAAAGCTGGAACCTGTTTTTTACTGTGTGTATTTTTATTGTGGAAGTCTGTTACTGTAAATGTGGTCACATTATTAACTTTTATTGATAAATGTTCAATACTCCTCCTTCTGATAGGAGCAGCCACTCTGCTTTCATGAGTTGCTATTGCTATGTGGTGTGGGAGGAAGGGGAGAGAGGGAGAGAGCAAAAGGATCTGCAGGGGATAATTTTCCTTTGGGAGTTGGGGAAAGATTTTCCTTCATCACATTAACAGGTGGTTTTTGAGAGCCTGAAAGAGGCAATTTGCTCCTGGATAGTTTCTGCAGGCAAAGCATGAGCTGTGAAAGGCTCTTGACAGCAGGACCAAACACGGCAGCTCTGCCGGCCTCATTGTCCATTTCTTCTATTGTCCCACGTGCTCCTGGCATGTCACAGTCAGCTTTGAAGGCAAAGCTTTTTAGGGTGTATGAGACCAGGCTGCAGTTCTGGAATTGGTCTGTGATTCTTCTCCTTTGTGTGCTGAGCTTCGTAACAAGCCATGCTTCCTCCTCGTTATTGAAATGTCACGTTTTGACACTTCTCCTTTGTATGAACTTTCATATTCTCTTGCTCTTCAACAATGCTTCAAAAACCTTTAAGGTCCCTTCCAACCCCTTTACATTCTATGAGAAGTTCTTAGCTATGGTAAAATAGGTATGTGCTTCAGAGCCTTACAGCTGACTTATTTCATGCTGCTGCTTCCAAGCAAGAACAGTAAAGTGTAGCTTTTAAAAGAGCAGAACTCGGACTTGAATATTGTGATCTTTACTTTTTTTTTCTCAGGTACAGTTAGTGTTAATTGGAAGCTTTGCATGGGGCCTTGGAGGGCACTCTGAAGTTAACATGCAAATTTGGGGAAAGCATGTGCCTACATAAATTCTATCCCAACTTTTCCATGGAAGTTTTTACCTAATTTTCAGGAATTGCTCTAGCAATTTAAGTGTTACTTTTGAATATCCTGAAGTGAGATGCCAGGGGAAGACCTTGTGTTATTTTATGTCTTAACTTATGTCTTAGTTCTTGCATAGGAGGATTTTTATAGATACGAGCATCAAAACAAGATGTGAAGTGCTTTAATGGCCATGACTTAGCAGATGTTTCTTTTCTCCCCTCAAGAAAACCATCTTCAAAATTCATTCTTCAGACTGAGATGCAAACATTTTTGTGATCCTTATTTTTTCCCATTTTTCCTCTTCATCCCCTCACCCCACCTCACCCCCCAAGATTTCTTTGCCTTCTCACAAGAATACTTACTTTGTGAAAGTATCCACAAGAAGAGAGGCTAGAAGTGGTAGTCAAGTGATTGGCTTCATTTTGTACCCAGTCATACACAATTTAGTTTTCAGGTAACACAAGAAAAACCCCAAACAAGCCCCAAATGCAATATAAGTTGTCAAAAAGCTGACACTCTAAATACCAGAAAATATTAACATCTATTGTCAAGAAAAATACAAAGTATGAGTCTTTCCATCTCCATGACACATTTCAAAACTGCTGCACACAGCACAAACTATAGTGTTTGATGCTATCAGGGATAATAGTACTTGAGAGTTCCTCTCTGAGCAACTTGCATTGCTACTAAAATGGTTCAATTATCTTGGCTTACACTCTAGACCTGCAGAAAAAAAAATTATGAAGATTTTCTGAGGTCATCTTTGCTAAAAATGGAAGCTGATAAAGAATTATTTTTAATAACTTCACTCAGAGGGGGGATAGTTTCATGTTTTTGTATTACATTCTTATTGCAAAACAAAAGTTATATCTGCATGTAAAATTTTGATTTCTTTTCCTAGTGCCTTGCGGAATATTTCTGATCTGATATGCCCTTTTTTACCAGTTCGGTTATGTCCTACACAATCCTGTGTTTGAATTCCTTCTGTTGTCAGGTTCTTGATAGGCACATCAGGAATGATTCCTGTGCTCAGCAGCCATGTCAGTCCTAAATGGAAGAGTCAGGAATATGTCAGGAAAGGCTAAAATATAAAAATCTTGCCCGTCTGAAAATCTTATGAGGAATTGTCCTCCCTTAGCAAGGCCATCACCTCTGATTTTTCTTGCATTGCCCCTTGCTGGTGGTCTCCTGTGCTTTGAGCAGAGGGACAAACAGCCTCAGGGAGAACTGGAGGAGATGAAAGTCTTTCTCTAAGTGGCCCCTTGCAGCCAGCCCCTGGCTTCAGTTCCAGGGAGAGCAGTGAGAGATGAGTGTCCAGAGTGGTTCCTCCTGTATATTCTGGAACAGAACAGTTCTGTTTGGCAATACAGAAGGAAAAAAACATACTAATTATAAAGATTTGTGTGGGGAAACCACTGTTACTTTCAGAGAACACTATTCAAAAGAGAAAGAAGCACAAGACTGGGAGATTTTAAATTATATAGGGGGGTGGTAGGAGGAGATTTATTTTCTTGAGCTCTGTCAGGCTCGGTGCTGTGACCACTTCTCTAGGATTTAACTTGTTAAAAAAAATTCCTAAATTTGGTGGGTGTTTGGTTGTTTTCTATGTGGTGTTTGTGGTTAGTTTTTAAAATTTTTTTAGGGTATTATTGGTTTGTTTTGATTTGTGGTTTTTTTTTTTNATTGGTGGGGGTTTTGTGGTTTGTTTTTTTTTCAGGAGGGATGTGTGTGGCTTTTTTTGTTAAAGGAAAAAATCACAGTTCATTTCACCTCTAGGGAAGTTCAGATACAGTAGTAGGGAAAGCACTGTGACATTCATCATGTATTTATTCTATTTATTATTCAAATATAAGAAAGAAATGTAATTTCTGCTTTTTGTGCTGACTTCTACCCTAACTGCAGGTGTACAGTTCCTGCCTCTGTAATGAAAAGTTAGACAGAAGAATCTCTGGGAAGAGTGGTTGCAAAATCCCTGTGGTTACTGAATGTTGGAATGGAACAGATAGCAAGAGGGTATAGAACACATAAGGCCTGTTATAAATATATTATCCCACCTGAATACGAAACAAATTAATTGTAAATCAGAAGAGAGAACACAGATCCTTACCTAGGTTGCCTGGCATACCAAATGCATCTTTTAGGATGGAAAGGTCATTGTAAAGGCACTTTCAAAATAGAAAGGCATGTTTTCTGTGTCTCTGGTGTTAACTGCAGTATTAGAAAACACAAGCGAAAAAAAGGTTTTATAATTATGTTCTGTTTAGGTTGTTTTCATTATTACAATGTCCCAATTGCCTCCAGCTGTTCATTAAGGAATGCAAATAGTGTGCAACTTGTAGTTTGTTCTTTTGACCCTGCACATATAAGGCCTCTGAAAAAGGATGGGAAGGAGCTGATTCTGTCCAGTTTTGAATTTTTGCCAGCAGGATTTTATCCCTTTTATCCAGTCCCTGATGCCTGTACAGAATTCTAGGAGTCAAGGGACCTCCAAGTGCCATTAGAGACAGAGTTACAAAGAGCCCAGCTGAGTGTGCAATTACTACAAAGCCTTTTTTTCTTAAACTGGTTAACTTGAAGTGATTTGGTGTGGGTATTATTAAAGTAGAATGGGAGGCAGTACAATTATTTTTTTTCTGGTTTCAGAAAGAGAGGTCTGATGAGAGATTATTTTTGTCCAGTAGATCTGCTTTAGTTATTTTCTTTAGTGAAAGAGCAGAGGATGGTGCTACAATTAAATCCAAAGACATTAAAAGGGCAGATCCCACTTTTTTAAAGGAGGAAAAATGCACATTGGATATGATGGTGCAATACAGTGGAATAACTTCCCAAGACAATTAATGTAAGTACTGCTGTAGGAGAGAGGTGAATGATGTAGGTTGAAAATTATGGTTGAGAATATGCAGTCTGGAGCAAGGCAGTGTTGAAAGAACATTGAAGTGGCCTGTGGATATGGTCTGATTTCTACCATGACTTTATGTTATTTTTAAAACTTCTTTTTGGCAGAGAGCAAGGTTGTGCAAAGCGATGGTGATATAAGCAGCGTGTTGGATGATACAGCCTGAAAATGAATACACTAAGAAATCTTCAAATCAAATGCAGTTGTGTCCCCGAGGAAACAATTTGCATTAGAAGTGTTCTGTAGCTTGCTGCACAGGCTTGGCAGCCCACACTCCCTCTGCTCTGTGTTATCTCATTAACATTATTATTTGGGAGCCAGAGTCAAACACTTATATTGGGTAATAGTTACTTGACACAATGTCAGTAAAATGCATTTTTTTTAAAATGTAATTAGGATTTTGACAGGAAAGAGAGGAAGAGGCAGAAAATGAGAAATTAGTTATTTCCTGTACCTCTGTCATTGCACACATTAAGCTCCACTGGTGCATTTTGCATGATCTCATGGCAGCCCCTTCACAGCAGCCTGATCACTGTCAGATTTAAAGACAGAATGAGCCAAACAACGGATGATGAGTTAGAAAAGTTGCTGGTTAAACCAGTAGACCTTTTAGATTTTCTAAATCACAAGAGGTCTGAGCCAGGATACTGTTATTCTGATCTTGCTGGGTATCTGGGTTTGTGAAAATAGAAATTTTAAATAAAACTTCCCTAAGTTTTCAGGTACAAATTTGCACTCGTTAGCCTGGACTCTCTGTAGAATAATAGTGAAACTTTATTTACAAAGGGAAGTCAGTGGAAGTAAGTTCTTATAAGGATTTAGGGTCATAATAAAATAAAGTTTGTGTTTTTGTGGTTTTTTCTTTCCTCTTTCAGAAAAAAAGAGGTTATTTTCTCCTTTAAAAGAAAGATTCATTCTTAAAGTCTTTAATATGGAGCTCAGATTTCAGAGGTCAATGATCTCTGTATACAGGCAGACATCTGCTTCCAGACCTCCATCTGGGACAGATACTGGTGAGGCTAATATCACTAGGATAAAAAAAAAAGGAAAAAAAAATCTAGTTTTTCCTGTGTCTTCTTGGAAGGAGCCATTCATTAAGAACTGTCGTGTTTGCTTATGTATCAAATAATAAATAAGGTTTTCAGCTAAGTGCATTTATTTGGCACTACTCATGGCACTATCTAAATCTTCTCATTGGGTTTTTAAAAATCAGATACATTTATTAATTTTTTTCTCTTGCTGGTCTTTCATATCTTTGTCTTTGCATAATTTGATAAACTGTTATGCTCAATTTGGATTGTTATACATTTGTGATTCCAAGTGAAATCAGAATTCCCGAGGGACAAGTGCAAGCGTGTGGTAAGAGGAATCCTTACCCTGACATGTTTATTTTGTAGTTGAACAGAAGTGGGCTAGGAAATGGAAACACATGGAGGTGATGTTGCTTAGCAGAACAATTAAGTGGCAGAGCAGAGATTTTTCCCAGCAAGATTTCCTGAGATGATCCAATCAGGTGAGGTTGAACTCAGCAGTCCGGGATCTCTCTCTCTGCTTTAGGTAGAGATCTGATAAAACAAATCAAGCTTGCTCAGAGCAAAACACTGACTCTGATTAAGTAAATAATAGTGAATTCCCTCTCTTGGTTTCTCTGTTCCTCCGTTTTTCTTTTCTTTTGTAAGAGTAACATATTGCTTCCAGATATAAAACTGCTCCAATCATATTTAAAGCTCCAAAGTGATTATGATAGGTCACTTCTAATTCTTGACTGGCACCTCTTGAGATTTGAAATAATTAGTAATAGCCTTGTGATACCACTGCCACCTTTGTTTTCTTTTAAGATCACTGAAATTGTTATAAATGCCTGCCCTCTTCTTTCCTCCCAGGCTTTTGGCAAAGGTTATAACAAATTACAAGTAATACTATAATACACTTCTCTGTGTGGTACTTCCCCAGGTTTGAAACAGAAACTAAAAAAAAATCCACCTAATTTGTGTGTTTCATTGGAAGTTGAACCTGAATTTTGATAGCAAGTACTTAGGTCAATATTGCATCTTGCTAATGATCTCTGTGTTAAAGTGTGTGATTTGTTCTTCAGGCTAAAGCAATCAATATGTGTGAACTTGTCCATTATCTATTTGTGCTGTATTATTCAAACTTAAATGCTGGGTTCTCTCCAGTGATCTAAACAGAACTCAGTAACCCTGCACTGTTCAGTAATCTCCTTTTCCTAACTCGTGTCACTCTCTTTTAATCAGATAGTCTGATTCACCCCCTTCCTCTGACATTTCAAATCCCTGGCAGCGTGCTATGTTTAGACAGTGTCATGGCATTTGCTGCAGATGACGATAGAAACGTGTGGGTTTTTTGGCGTCTCATGTTAACAGATGTGTATGGCTAGATAGTAATCAGGTTAATTAGAATGAAATGAAATAAATCTTAGCTTGAAAGGATCATATTCCGCTGGAGCTGCTGTTGTGGCAGATACAGCAGGTGAAGCTTGGGTTGAAAAGTCCCTGCAAACGTGGGTTGTGCCGACCTAAAGCACAGCATTTCATCTCCCAGCTGACAGCAGCCCAGGCTTCAATCTACAAAACCAAGCTGCTTTTCTGGTTAGTCATAGCTCTTCATACACTGGGGAAAAAAAAAACAAACAACATGCTTAAGACTGCAGTGACTTAGTACAGAAAGTTTTGTTTGGAATTGCCCCTTCATGTATTGATTTCTCTGAACGTAATGATCTGGTCGCTCTAAATCCATCAAACCTTAATAAAGTATGGATGCAACTAATCAGGTGATGGGTACAGATTTCTCCTACTTAAAAAAGTAATGCAGTATTGAAATGCACTATTCCCTGAATTCTCACACCCTGTTCTCCTTAAATAATGTTTTTTAAAAATGAGGGGGAAAAGTTCAATAGGTGTTATGGTTTTTTCCAAAGACTAAAAATTACCTTTGTCAGAATCACTTGTTAAAGGATTAACTTGGGGGAAAAAAATCGATTTTATTTTTTCAGTGTTCTTGCATGATTTACCAGTAAAATTTATTTGGTTGATAGTATTAATGGTATGAAATATATAAGGAAAGGAATAAAACTAAGAAATGTACGCATTTTGAAAAAATGTACAAGTCCATCAAATGAGCCGGGTTGGATGTTTGATGAAACATCAAGCATATGGTGAAAATTTCTGCCACTGGTTATTTTATAAAACAGGGAACTGCAGAGAAGCATCTGTTCCCACAGTTTTCAAACAGAGGGACTGTGCATATCTTTTGATGTATCCTGTATTAGGACAGCACTCTCTGAAGGGTCACACTGGCACTGCCAAAAGTACTCCATGGAATTTTTTGTATAGATTTCACGTCTTACACCAAGAATCATGCATTTTAAATAAGTGGACTCTCCTCTGGGCGTGGAGGTTATGGAACAATTCTGTGGAATTGCTGTAAGATGTAAAATATATACATATATCCATATATATATATATGTAGTCTGTGTTCATGTGAGACTACACTGCGAGAGAAACAGTAGCTAAAGCATGTTCAAGCCAATGGCAACTTATTTTTATAGCTGTTGCCAGAGGTGTTTTTGTGTGTGTGTGGATGGTAAAGGAAAATATATATTGTGACTGAAAGTGGCCATCTACTGCACCACTGTTATCAAGGGATCTGAAAGTCCCTCTCATTTCTCTTACAAAGCTCCGTCTTTTTGCCTGCTTGTTATATGTCTTAAGTGTTACTTATTCTTTTTTTTTTTTAATTCAGTGCTTTTGGTTAGAAACCGAAGCAAATTAGCAGGTATTTGCACCATAGGTAGAACAAAGCATCTGCACAGCTCTATAGAAACCCCTCAAAGAAATGACTGAAACTTCCTAGCGTTGCACTAACATAAGTACGCCATCCAACAGACATAACTGACAGCTCTATAATTTTACTTTCCTACATAATGTTCTTGGAACCTCATAAAAATTCAAAATGAATTCTTGCTAACAAATCCACAATGCTATATGTAGTTATATTCTCAATTGCCAGTGAGAATTTCCTTTCAAGGAGGATTTAAAAGTAGATGGAAAGAGGGTCAAATATCATTTACTCTTGATAAATGTCACCAAAAAAATAGGAAAATTGTCATTATAAATTGGATAGATACATCTCAAGCTGTACTTTGAAATTCTTACTGTTTTCTCAAGATCAGTGATGTGCAAGTCACAGGAAAATGTGTTGGGGAGTGATTCTTATTCTGATAGAAGTATATTAAAACCCACTAATATTTCATAATAGTGGCATAAGGGGGAAATAATTGACTGTATCTTGTCATATGGGAATACCTTATAATCTAACCAGAAATCAAACATAATCATATTAATCTATGTGAGATGTTTATAAGCTGTCAGACATTAAGTCATAGGAGAAAAATACCACTTCATAAATCAGTAAATGAGATAAGGTAAATATAGTGCTGAGATTTTTGGAAGTGTACATGGAGTGTACTGTGCTCTTTCTTGGCTTGCACCCTCTCTTTTTTTTTATTTCCCCTTTTAGGATTTTTCTTCTACTGATTGAATGTTTAGAAGGAGGAATACATAAAATGTAGAATTTATGAGAGCTTCTGACATTTATGGTATTTTTGATTAACACTTTTATTAGTCTTGTCTGAAAAATAATTCATTATTTCAGCTTTTCTTTGTAGTTCTCTAAAAAGCTGCCATGATCATCAAATAGATCAGGGCATGCAATAAAAGCCATACTGCCAGTAGTAGAACATACTGTCATATAACCATTAAGACTGTTCTAAGAGCCAAAATGTTGGAACTAGAAGTATTTTTAATGACTTGAAATTGCTTGAAGCGCTTTCTCAGAGCTGAAGGGTGCTGATTTATTTATCTAGTGTACTTTCCTAAATTAATTTGGATAGAACTACTTCGGTTTCAATCCCCTTACAAGTAAAATTTACGGTAATATTTTTCGATGGCATTTTATATAATGTCAGAAGGAAAGAGTTAAATAGCACTGGACTGAGCATTGTCATTAAATGAGAAAATGTGAACAAACTGTCCAAAAAAGCATTATGCAGTGCATCTTACTTGGATTACAGTAATAATTTTTAGAAGTGACCTTGCAGGAAATGCAAATGTCAGTGCTATCTTCTCTCAATCTACTTTTAATTAGTCTTTTAGCATGGCAAGTCAGTAACTCAAGTACATAAGCAGCTGTTTCAAGTAATTGTGTATCATATCCAGGTGAATTAATTTATTGTTACAACTTCCTTTTTCTTTAACACACTTACTGAGAGGAAGATTTTATGATTTCGGAAAGAGATCTCTTTTTTCATTTCTCCATTTTCTGCTCTAGCATGTCCCAGGCCAATAAAACCTTCCAGTTCTTGTGTCACTCATAACTGAAGGTTATTGTGGCAAGCTGTGCCTAATCTATTTCCCTACTTAAATGTGTCAGCATTATGCCATCTCTGCCAAAACAGCAGTACCTGGGAACCTGGTTTTAATTGCAGAAAAGTGAGTAATGCCACGGAGCTCTGGAGGCACGTGGTGCTTTTCCCAAGCTGTGAGCAAGCAGTGAGAGGAGTTTCTTTGGCCTCCTGGTTTTTGTCATTGGTAAAGTTGAGGGGATTTTAGATCACAGAGGGATAAAGAGCTGATATATTAAAAAGGCCTCTCCCTGGTAGGGAAGTAGTGGTCATTTTTCCTGCAACAGGCCTACTCTTCCAGAGAAAACTGAGACAAGATGCTTAAAAGGCTGGAGATATATATCCTGCTTACATAAAATTTAACTTGCCAGCCTGTTAATCACATACTCTGTAGGAAAAGAAAGATTTCCCAGAAAAGCCATATATTTTATTAAACCAACTAATGTATTTCTGAAATAAAAAACCAGGCCAGCTTTCAGGGAAACACGACCTCTCAAAGTCTGAAAAAAGAAATTACAATCTTCTGGTTAGATGCAGGTCGTAACCAAGTTTGATTAGTGTAACATAAATGGATAGTTTTGGTGAAATTAGCTCCTATGAGCAAAAATTCAGACTAGGTAAGGAATGTTCAGTTTGCTGCTCTTGGCTGGTTAGCTGCACCACTGGCTCTCAGTATTTTCAGTCCTCTGCATCAGGCTCTAGCATTTATATCTTTTACCTGTGCAGTTTTACTGGTGCCCCCCAACTGCTTGAACAATAACTCTGTGAAATGAATTGAGGAAGTATTGTACTCTTAAAAATACCTCAATTTGGGTTTTTTTGGTTTTTTTTTTTTTTGTTTTTTTGATGGGGGAGAGGGGTTATTTTTAAGGAAGATTATTGCAGCAGTGCAGCTTTCGGGGTGAATAGTTGTGCTGGGAAATCTAGCAGGGCAATGTGCTGTGAGGCAGAGATGACAAAGGAAGCACCAATCCCCAGTCCAAGAGCTGAGAAGTCTGTGCACAGAGAATTTTAAAGGAGATGCTATGCTCTAAAGCTGATATCTTAACCCCATGTTTTCTTCCATATGAAATAGTTTTACAGTAGTTTTTACACTAAAGTACCATCAGCAGAAATGGGGTGCCCATAGCACATGCTGCAGAGAGGGATATATCCTTCAGCCTCCGAATTAGAATTCAACACTGTCAGTAAAACAGATTTTCAAAAGTATCCAAAGGCCCTTAGGGCCTGAATATGTTTGGCAGGGAAGAAGGGAACTGGAGCTCAGGTGCAATAGAGCAAAAGTGTCTGTTAGGAATGAAAAAATTGAAATTAATTTGGGTTAATGGCCTTTCTTCCATACTACTTGAAGTAGTCAGTTTATCTGATGCTCAGTATAAGAGCTTTCTCATTGAAGAAAATAAGCTAAAAGGCAATATAAATGATGAGAAGATTTACTGATGCACAACATGATTGTTTGCATCCACTTGAGGCAAAGGAAAGAAAAGGGGGCTAATTGTCCTAATACATGGAAAGCAACAGCAAATCTGGAAAGCAGTTCTTCAGCACTCATCCCTTTTCATAAACTCACTCATATTACAAGTAGCCAAGTTGATGGAATAGATTTTAAACCTCTACAAGAAAACTTGTTTATTACACAATTCCGTGTGTTGCTTTGGGTTTATATTCAGTGGTTTAGAGGTTGTTGGCATTTGTGGGTTTTGTGGTTTTTTCAATTTAAGGTAGTAGTTAGCAAAGCTTGGATGGTGGCTAACCCTAACCTTTGTGCTTTATTGTTATGGGTGATCTTTAATTCCCCCCTTTTTTTCCTTGTTGCTGTAAACCCTTTGGTGTAACCCATTCAGTGTGGGGTGTGTGGCTGCCTGTGAGGGTGGCAGTGTTTGCTCAGGAGCTCAGCACAGACCCTTTGTTATTGCAGGGATGGGCAGAGGGATGTGCCCATGGCCAGAGACAGGGCTGGGGACAGGCTCCTGCTGCCTTGGGACAAAAAGCCCCCAAGCCCCTGCAGCTAAGAAGAGGAGCACAAGCTGGCAGCTCTTTTTGCAGGAGAAATGCCAGTGCTGCTTCGGTGGCAAGGGCAGAGGGTTGGCCTCACATCTGCCTTGCAGTCCCTTGCCAGCAGTTTTGTTCCTCTTTGTTCCCATAAGGAATGCTTTCTCTGCAGCACCTCACTTCTCTCCTTCCTCTGCTGCGGCACTGAGGGCACAGCTCAGCCTCTGAAGGCAGGTCACAGCTTTGGATAAACACAGCAAACTCCTCTCGTGACTCGAGTATCTTGTTTGGAGTATAAAAGCAGATATGTGAGCAAAACAACCTAAATATTTACTGCTTAATCAAAGGTGAATGCTAGTCCATCTATAATAGACAATTTCATTTAATCTATCATAAAATCCTGTATTTTATGACATTTCTCTTTCCTTGGCATTGCTTTTCAGAGAGAGGCTCCCATCCATTAATTTGCCTGAGGGAAGAGGGGACTCAATTCCTCCATAGGGTACAAACTGATGTTTTCAAGTATTCTCTGTAATGTACAAATTCACAGATGAAATTCATCAATATTTCTTACTTCCTCTTGCATTTATAACAGCAGTTGTTCTCAACCTTTAGACTTGCCATAAGCTTTTTATATATTTAATTCCATTCAGAATTTTAAAAATTATTTGACATAGCTGTTGAACCCATTATTGTCCTCATTTCCAAAAAAAATCACTTTAATAATAGCCTGTTCACTTTTAAGAAAAGGTTCACTTTAAAGGAATAGGCTTGTTATAGCCTAAGTTTATGTGCATTTTTCCCAGCATGCTACCTGCTGACTTAACATTCAATACCAACTGCAACTATAATTATTCTGTAAGATCTTCAGTTATCAGGAACACTTAAAAGTTTCTCACACTAGTGAATTTTAAGCTTTGCTAACTGCTCTATGTTGTCAACGAAATCAGTAGTGCACCTTCTTGTTTTATTAATTGCGGGGAAATAATCATCATATAGGAGTAAAGGAGAATTACACAGCTAGTGGCTCTTACACAACAGTAACATAACCTTGCTAGCTCAGCCCTTCAAAAGAAATGGTCAAGAGCTGTTTGAGTTTTTTTTTTTCCCCTCTGAGATTTTTTTAAAAATTTCTTAAAGGAAAGATAGATGTTAATGCATAAATTTTATGGAATGACTGACAAAGTCGAAACTTCATTTCAAAAAGCACTAGGCTTTGTTTAACTCTGTATTTTTAGTATCCAGAGTTACTGAACCAGACTTTACTTAATTAATAACTATAGGATGTGAGGCAGTTCCAGTGCTGCTTTTTCTATTAACTTGCAATTTCCTCTAGGAAATGAATAAACTGGAGGGTGTGGGGGAGGGGGGAGGCATGGCTGCTGAGAATAAATGTGGCACCACCGTACGTTGCCAAATTCATTTGAACGAGTTAAAAACCGTGGGTTATAAATTGAGTAAGTTCAATTCTGTAGCTCGTGGAACACGTTCTGTAGAAAGAACAAAAGCAGAATTTCGAAGATGAATAAGGACTGAGATTAGAAAAGCCAAGAGATCATTTGTAAATGTTCATTAAAAGAGTACTCCCATATTAAAAGTCACTTGGTAGTTTATCGTTATCAAAGCCACGTGTACACACAATGTTGAGACGCGTTTCAAATATAATTCCCTTTGTTCCAATGTAAACTCTAGTCTTTTCATTGAATTTGCATTTTGTCACTGAAAGCAGCATCTGGAATGCTCCAGCTGATAACAATTTTGTAAGGCTTGGGCTAGACAAGAGTTACCTTTGTTCGGATCTGAAAATCTACCAGGGAAGTGTAAAACTGCTGAAGCCTGTGGCTATTTCCTGGAAGTTGTGTTAGATCTGGAGGGACTGAACCTTTCCAAACATTTTCCACATGGTTGAAGAAAGACAATACTAATACTTGGTGCTATTTGATGAATAACTTAGTCATAGTTTTGCCCATTAAATTCAGGATGCTGATGTTTTCATTCTAGTACTGATGTTTTAAATGCTCTAATTTCAGAAGGCTATAACTTATTTATAGGGAGGTTTTGTAGTTAAGTCATTCAATTGATTGTAGGGACTCTTAATTGAAATATCTTGTTTTCAATTGTTATCCATTAAGAATATCACTGAAGCAGCAATGTTATGTATTTGAACACCTCAAACGCTGTAAAATTTTCTGGTTTTTTTCAAGTTAAATATTGCAGGAACATATGTTTCTTCCTAATGTTGGTAATTTTTAGTATATTTGAAAAGAACCATTCTTCTGTTCCTATATAAACACCTATTGAATGTGTACAGTGAGTATTCCACAAGTGCTGCTTATTTTCTGGTTTTATAGTGCACATTCAGTAAACATGATTGTTGAAACCAAAGGAATTACAGCTAGGCACTATCAGAAATCAAACCTAGGACTTTATTAATCTCACGTTTGCTGCAGTAGTTAATTCAATGCTAGTGCAGTTCTGTTCTGAAAACACCCACCTACAAAAAGGAGTAGAAAAAAACTCAAGAGTTTTTATTATCTACATGTAAACACAGGGCAGTAAGAATCTTCTGTGGTGTAAACCACAGAGTGACTCTCTATGTAGTTTGTCATTTAACTTGTGCTCATCGAGGAATCGTCCCTGCTCCCATTTTTTGTTATTAGACACTTATGGTCAGTGCCTGTGTTTATATTCTTTAACATCCTAGGTTCATCAGTATGTGGATGCCACTTTAAAACATTTATCTTTTGTTTAATTTAAGCTGTGTGTAAGTATCTAGTCATGTACCTGAAATTATTCCTTGTTCTTGATTAACATGTGCTCGTGAGTTCATCTGAGTGTGTCTTGTTATTAAGCTTCTTTATTAAACTCACCTTTTAATTTCCTGAGTTAATTAAAGATTTCTGTTATTTTTACAATCTCCCTGGTTGTGTGATGGCAAGTGTAGGATGTTTTACTCATTTGGTTTCTTGTAATTTATCATGCTGTCAGCGGAGCCGTTGAACTTTTACTTTGTGTTTAGGTACTAGTAATGAGTGACTGAAACAAATGATGTTGTAATAGCTAACATATATTTGTAAATTATACTGAAGTGCTGTCTTTATTTCATGCTGAGTGTAGGCATTGGAAGAAAAGTGACATTCCATCATTTGGCTGTTCATCAAGAATACAGTATGATAGTGTTGGTTTAAATTTAATTTTACTTAGTTCTGAAGAGCTGACTTTATTTTTTTAACATCTGTTCTTCTTGTAATAGATAATTACATCTATTTTCTTTTACATTGTGTTTTTGTGTTCTGCTTTTACTCTGGACCAATGAAAAAGCTCCCCTTCCTCCCAGATTTTTTGGGCCATGTGATGCAGCTTCTTAAAATATGGGATATTTGCATTTTTTAGGGAAATCGTAGTAACCAAATATAGACCCAAAAAAAATCATATCTCTTTGCCTTAATTCTTCAAAATTCAAAAAAAATTAAGCATGTAAAAATCTTACCCCCATCATTATGTGCTGCAGAGATGTTGATGGTGAATGTACTGGAAGTTGTGGAGCCTTGGTGCCACCAAAAAAAAAAAGGAATTAGAAGTACATGCTATTAAAAGACTCTCTTATTTATCATATGCAACCCAGACAGGAAAAATTGTGAATTTTTGGTGAAAATTATAAATTAAATTATAAACTCTGAGAATTTTACAGTTTCCTATTTTTAGCATAATCCTGTGCCATGTGCTCTTGGATGACCCTGCTTGAGCAAGACCCCACCCCTTCCGACCTGGCCCATTCTGTGATTATGCAGTTGAATTAACAGAAAGTGGCTTTGGATTCGAAGATTTAAAAAAACCCCAAACTTTCCTGAGAGGAAAATAATCACATTTCTAAATTACTTCTTTTTCTTAAACGTGTAATGCATTTAGAGTGGATAATTTTGTGATGTCAGTTAGTTCTGTGCTTTCTTCAGCAGGACTTGCATAAACTGTGACATTCAGGAATAATGTGGCCTTCCTAAAGTGATATTCGTTGAGTGTTTTCATCTTTTATATGTGTGTGAACAAGAGTTTGGGAGGACTGCATTACTCACAAATGAGCAATATATGAGTTATAGATCACACCAAACGATCATCAATAAAAGCTCTGTAGATCACACTGCCATGCATTATGTATGTGCTACATGTTTCACAGCAGAAAAAAATGGAAATTAGAGACTGTGGTATGGGTTTACTTCTCATATTCTCAGATTATAAAGCTAATTCCTTAATTTGTATTGGTCTAAATATGAAAACCCATAGCAGGTGTTGTGTGTCTTAGTGAGTGCTGTGAATCTCCCAGTTTAGGTTATCTAACCTTTTAATCTCCAACTCCTAGGACCATTGGGTAGCAGGCCCAAAAGTGCCCACTGGTGCTAAGTGAAATATCAAGTGTATATATAATGAGCTTTTAGATAAGTTCCAGATCTCAAGAACTGAAAAGTGGCTTGACATTTAGAGCTGGGAAAAAACTATTGCAAAACATATTTAGGTATTTATAAAATCAGCCTGTGTCTCCCGAAGAGGGGGATTTTTTGTCCTCTAAGCGTGGAACGGGTGAACAGGGGTGCAGTGGATTATATCTGACACAACAGCTGTGGTGATGGTCTGTGTGGGATACAGGAGAGCGTTAATTTAATCATCTGCATGTGCATGGTAATGGGAAGGAAAGACGAGATAGATGCAATATTGAAGAGCTCTGGTAACATGTTTTTAGATGATTTGATGAGTTTACTTTCAGAAGAATCTGGAAAATTGCAAAGACAAGATGCCTCGTGTTACACAATCTGTTGCAATCAATATGAAATGGATGTGCTATAACAAATCTGGATCTTGAGGGAGATCACTGAGTCAGAGAAATGTAGAACTGCAGAAAAAGGTTAGATCTCTGATTTGTGGCTCTGCTTTCTCCCTTCACAGATTTTTGTTTTCAACCTTTGGTGATTAGCAAGTTCATTTTACGTCGTTATTTTCTTTTCAGCTCCTAATGATCCTTCTCAACTCCTAAAAACTATATAATAGGGACCTAATTACATACAAGTGCTGTCCAGAAAGCAGTCCTATCAATTGGAAAATTAAAGACAAAATACACTGTTTTGAACATGAGAGTCACAATGATCACTTGCTGAACTATTGGTGGAAAGCATAAAACAGTACCACTGAAATGTTAGTACTAAATCAAAATGAGTATCTGCCTCTAAAGTCATGTGTGCCAAGTTATGTGGATTCTGTCCTGCTTCCTGCTCACAGGATGTGCCGTGGAAAAGCAGTCACTTCCATGTGTTTTGTGCAAATGGTCCAGTGTTTGTGGTCATCACACAATCTTTTTAGGTGTGGATTAACAGGAATGTAGGTAATACCTGTAATTTATAGTGAGGTGCAGAACAGAACAGAGAAGGATGAGACATAGATATGATGGCAGGACTGGAAGTGCCTCAGAGTAGCTGTAATCCCTTCCATGTGATTGAGTGGCACCCTTGATAGGCTTCTGTGTGGTAAAAATGAATAATACCTCCTGACACACGTCAGTGAGTTATCTGCTTGTAAGAACAGAGAAGATGGTTTCCTTTTGTGCTAGAAATTGCTCCTAAGCATGGACAGTAACAGTGTCTGTCTCTGTCATGGCTGTGAGCAGCCCATAAGAAAAGAGCTACAGGGTGTGCTTTCTCTCTTTGTGACCATATGGGGTCCATAACAGCATGCTGGGAATGGGATACATATAAATACAGAGTGCTTTAAGTATATAATGCCATATATATTGGAAGAAAAAAGGATACCCTGATTGCATTGGCACGTGAAGTATCCATGTGCTCCCTCGGAGGTTGTGAGAGACCAGATTTTTTAGGGAGGTTAGTTACCCTTCCTGAAGCTGCTGAGGAACTCCTGTGACCACTGCAGAGTGTACAAAGTGCTACAGCATAAAATCACGGAGATGTGAGCTTTGGAAACAATCTTAAAGGAGACTGACTAATATACTTATTGATTAAAAATTCAAAAATATGAAATAGTTTTCTAGTGACCATTGATATTCTGGAAGACCAGGATCTTGGCAAATACACAGAATAATGTGCCTTTCTTTCTAGGGGGGAAAAAAACACCACTATTTTTTATCTGAGGAAGTAGTTTTATTTTTAAGGACTGGCTCTCATGACTTTCATCATAAGAAATGTGTGGTCTTCTCCATCCTTGCTTCTTACAGCTCTGGAATACACAACTCCTAGTGCTGCTAAAGCACCTGACACCTCCTGGGAGTACCAGACACCTGCAATTTTTAAAGCTTTCTCATAATAACAATGACTCAATTAGAGAGAATCCAGCGATCTGCAATCTAGACTGAGTCACTTGTCTTTTTCCAATTACTTTCTGTATACTGAGAGAAGTCAAATATTTACAGCGGAGCTGAGAGGTAGCAGGGGGCCCTTACCAGCCTTTGCTACCTCACAACAAATGCCTGAGCCCTGTTATTGAGCATGGGTTTGTTTACAGATGGTTAATTAGGGACCTAACTGAATCTTTTAGAAGGACAGATGCAAGTTGATTAACGTCTATATCATCTACATGAGTAGCCTTTAATAAGATACTCTTACAAGAAAAAGTAAAGCGATATATCCAATTAAAATCTTCAGCTTGCTCAGCAGTTCACAGAAAATTAGGAAACTCTAATGAACAAAACCAGGCAAACTGGAGGGAAATTATAACTATACAAAGAGGCCTTTCATGTGAACATAAAGAAATGTTTTAAATATGTAAAGAAAATATAAAAATAGACCTCAATATTATAAAGATTGAATGGGTGAAATGTTAATGATCCAAATTAAGTCTGTCATTATGTATATCTTCAGATACTTCTCATAACTGAAGATTGCCCGAAGATATTTTTTTTTCTTAAATGAAGAAAAATATTAATCACTGTTTTAAATTACATTGCTTATGGTAAATTCATAGAAGTTTGAATAAGGACAAAACCAATTGGAATGTGAAGGGCAAAGATTGCTTGGGCAAAGAATGTTAGCTGATAAACAGACCAAAAAAGATAGTGTTTGGAATTGCAAATTTCTACACTAGGTGATTCTGCAAAAACAAGGACTTTACAACAATCAGTACTGGAAGTCATCCAGAAATGTCACAGCAAAAAATCAGGGACAAGGAAACTGGAGAGAGTAGAAACCATTCTGGCAATTTATGATCAAAGAGAACTAAAAGACATCTATTAAATTCTTAAATATATTGATGGCTCTAGAACCTTTTAGTGCCACTCATTTCAACAGACATTTGGGGAATTATGAGAAATTGCTCTGTCTGGGACTGAGGAGGTTTTCAAGAAGATTTTTTTTCAAGGTCTTTGTCGTAGCTTTTATGATGCTTAAATTTTTCCTCCAACATCAGATTCCAGAGATTTCTGATAGCACAAGAAGAAATAATGACATGTTTTTTGTGTAGGCTACCTGCATATATGTACAATTCCATAGGTTTGGGCAAAGTCACCTTAAGTCATTGTGGCCTTAAGTGGAGCTTACTCAGTTAAGCGGGGAAGCAGGAGGGAGCTGGATTTCTTGCATGGCTCTTGTGATCCCTTGAGTGCCCCTATCCAGAGGATTTGGCTTTGGCCAAGTTAGGCCCAGCCATCCATAACTACTTCTTCATGGGGAAACACAGCCTACATCACAGACACAAAATCTTGTAAGATGTTCTGGGTGTCCATAGATAGCTGCCAGTGAAAAGACAGTTTGTACATTCTCTGGACTCTTCACCTTCCTGTAACCACAGTATTTAACTCAAGCACTTCCCTCTCTGGACATTGGTCCACCAGGACAAGTGCCATGACCTCGCTGCATTCTCTGTATTCAGTCCTACACAATCACTTCCAGATTGTAGCTCTGTCTTCATAAAACGCGCCTGCTTTGTCTGCAACCTTTCCCCAGAATATCTTATGCCACACGTTTCTCATGCTTAAAATCTTTTATAAATATTTTAATTTTATTATTATCTTCAGCACACCATTGCAAGAGAACAAATCACCACAACCGAAACTCTTTAACTGGCTCTTTAGCTGTGCTGTTTTGCTTAATGCTTTCCTACTCTGGTGGTATTGTGTGTTATAATCGATACCAGTGGCACAGGCAGTCCCATACTTCTGTATATTCTTATGGAAATCTAACTGTGCTCTGATTGCATCTCTGTATTTTAAAACAGATTTGTTTCACAATAACGAAAGGCAGGAGTCCTTAATGTTACCTGAGTCACGGCCAAGTTTTAAATTAAATTGTAAGTCCTGGATGGAACTGGTATTAGGGAAAAAATGTAATTGTCACGCATTTCATAGATAGCTGAGAAGTTTCTGAAAGATTGGGGCAAAATTGTTCTATTTGAACAGAAAAAGAGCATAAAAAGTTAAAGGAGACTATGAGCACATGACAGTAAGTTGAGAATGAAAATGGCCTTGGCATTTTAATTGTAATAAACAGAAGTTGTGACCATACCTCTCTTGAACATAACTGTATTTTGAAATAGTAGTATCATTTTATCCTTTATAAGGACTTCTCTGTAAAAGGAAACAGGAGGGCCTCAGACAAAGACTATTCAGTGTCCACATGGTACATTCATTCTGTAATAAAATTCCTTCTAATTTCCTTGCATAGCCTTAAGTATAGTTCTCCTTTCCATGTGTTATAAGAAGCCAGCTGCCACTTCTTAACCTCTGTTTGAAGTTTGCCCTGCTGCCTGTCTATGGGAATTGAACTGTAGCAAGGGGGAGAGGAGGTTAAAATACCAGGCACAGGTTGGGCTGCGGGACTTCACCTGCCCCTTCCCACTGGCACAGGCCACGGTGCTTCCAGGTCACCCCGCAGTGACATCTGTGCTCTCTCCTGCCCTCTCCCTGGGGATGCACTCAGGGCCAGGGATCCTGTGCTCCTGAAGCCCCACTGTCCACACTGGAACTTGGGATCCAAGTTTTCACTCTTCCAGTTTGATTAACAAAGAGAGCAGCAAGTCTGAAACTTGTGGGTATGACATGACCACTGAGAGATGCTTTCTGGGTGACGCACGGGCTTCACAAAGTCTACTAAGAATGAAGAATGGTTTAATTGCTAAAGAGGCTGGGGCTGGCATTTAGTAACCACTGCTGGTTTTGTGCTGCTGATCTAACCACAGGAATTAGCAGTGGGTTCCTGTTTTTCACTGTTGCTGAACAGGGAACCACTGATTTGAGTGGCTGCCCACAGGAGGGGGGAAATGAAAGAGACGGGAGTTTAGTGCTGAATGAGTACAGTGTGTGTCATTTTATGGATGGCTGGTACTGTGATATAGTCTCTTCTAAGACCTATAGAAACCCTGTCTTGTGGTTACTATTGAAAGCAAATAGCCAGAAAGAAAATGTACGTGTTGAAAACTTACCGTGGGATGCAGCCTTGATGCAGCGCACTGTAGTTACAGCCCAGGGTAATAAAGAAGTGTTTGTTTGGAATATTTTACAAAGCTTGGTTTCTATAGTAACAATCATCATGAATACTTTCAGCTTCAGAAATAACATCTGCCTGGTGACTGATCTCAAATCTCAACTCTTGCTGAAGTGAATAAGATCCTGCTCCTTCTGCTTATTTGCTAGCCAGTGGCATTTGGTACAGGGCATTTATTTCCATAGGACTGGGAAAGGTGTTGGGAAGGAGTGGGAAAAGGCAAGAGGAATCAGAAAACAAGGGTAAAATGTGTTATTTGGCACTTTACCCTTTAGTCGCTGCTAAAATAAATCAGTTTACATAGAGATCAAAAGTAAATGTGTTTCACGATTCTGTTGACTGATGTACAGGACAAACATTATTCTGCTTCAGTCTTGTCACTGATTTAAGCTTTATGCATAAACTTAGGGGAAGAGAAATAATTTGGTTAGATATAAATAATATATGGACAGGATACAAATCTTCATGGAATGCAAGGCTCTGAAGGAAACTCCAATGAAAAGTTAGCAAATTCATGATTTTTCAAGGAAACCCTTTCAAAAAGGTGGTCAATCTGCTGTGAAAATGGTATTTCTTTTGAAGAAAAGATGTGAAAATCATCATCACTGCTGCTAAATTTTGCAGTGTAAAATTTAAAATGAGAACATTTTCTGAAGCAAAAAAGCTAGTGCTTTCATGCAATAAGGATCAGACTATGGAATTCAATGTGAATCATGATTTTTGTTGGTGGTCACTGAGTACCACCTCAATGAAGAGAATAATAAAGATATGACACAATCAGAAGTATAGCTGGGCTACATTTCCATGGCACTCATTTTCAGTTAGCAATGCCCAAGGGCCTTAGCAAGCTTGGAATATGGCACCAAAAAAACCCCCACAAAACACCACAAAAACCAAAAACAAGACCCACTTACTTTCTATTTAAATGAGATTCAGCAAATACTTTATACTGTACATCTATACTGGCTTAGTAAAAATTATGGGTTTTTTGTAATATTTTAAAGAAGCAGTCTTTTTTCTTTTTTTATAGTAAAAAATCTGCGTCTAAAAAAAGTATTCCATCAGATATGTCAAGCTAACATGAGTAACAAGAATAAATAGTTTCATTCATGCAAATAATCGTGTTTGCTTTAATGCAAAGTTTCTCCAAGCACCAATTCTCATGTGTCTAATTATTTGTCAGATTAGATCCTGTAACTTCCCTTTTTTTGTGCATTTTCAATGATGTTCTGAATATGAGCACAGTAAGTACTAACAATCTTGATGGGGAGCATCTTAGAAAGCGACATTAAGTGATAATACTTGAGCTTGAGTTTATTTGCAGGATTCTTTTTGGACACTATTAAGAAATGAACAACAGTGTCAGATTTGCAGCTGGTGTAAATCAAAATAGTTCTGCTGCTACTTGAGTGCCGTGCTGATTTAAGCAGCTGATATTTAGGATTTGAATTAATTCTTAAGATTCTAGTGAAAAACTACTCAATTATGCTTTCAAATTGGTGAATGGTCAGAGTAGGCGATGGAGGTCCTCAAGAGAGGAAGGTGAGACTCGTATCTTGCAACACCTTAGGCAAGGTCTGGTTTGTGCTTTCGCACTCCTGCCAACCTGCCCTCTCCCTTTTCCCCTCGCTGGCAGCAACCACTGCCAGAACAGTTTAACACATGCTGCTGCTACCACCAAATAGTAACACAGCAAAACCAGGCTCCCTTTTGCTGCCATCTCGCACCTTTTCCTGGGATAACAGAAATCTTTTATTTGTTGTTGCTCTTCCCGCCGCTGGAGCAGCTACGATCGGATCCCCAATGTCCACATGCAGTCACTGGGATGAAAACTTCTATGGACTTGCATATCTTAAATAGGGATCATTTGTTGCAGAATGGTTTTGGCTCTGGTGTGCACACTTTACAGCTGTCCTTGGCCCATGGCAAGGATGATGAAAATAAAAGCTATGCCATGCTTTCAGGCGTTCGTTCCTGTCCTCCCTGCGATCCGTAGTCTGTGATCTGTGTAAGTTGTCATGATAGAAAGTAATTTGTTATTCTGGTGCCATTAACGTTTTTTTCCCTGCATTAAGAATATTGCCAAGTTTGCACTTTAATCCCTTCTGCTGACAGCTAGTTTTCACAATGTCTTGATTTAGTTCTCTTTTTTATTATTATGATTCCAGGTAGAAATGTTTTAATTTATCATTCACTAGGCATCCTGCATGTGGCCAGGAGGTTAAAAAAGAACTTGAAAAGGCATTGCTGAGGAAAAGTTCACTAACACTGTATTTTGGATGACATACAGGGTACTATATTTTCTTTCCAATTTTGCAAGAAATGCAAAATGCAGCATAATCCTTTCAGGACACTTGCCTTTCCTAACCCTCACGTCTGGCATAGATCTCCTAAATGATGATCAAACCTTATCTTTTATGACTCTAGGGTGCTGCAGAGCTACAGGAATAAGATCTCTGCGGTCACAGAAGGTAACTGTTTGTCAGAACTTCTGCCTTCTGTCTGTTTCATTGTCACAATGTCAGATTGAAACTTTATGACCCACCCCAAGCAAAGGACAGCCCTTCTGGGCTCCTCATGGACATTTCAAAAGCCTGCAGATGGCTCGGTTTGCTTGTTCCCAATGAAAGCAACTGTACTGTGCTTGTACTTAGCCCTGCTTATTACCACAGCCACACTGTCAGCCTACAAGTGAGGCAGAATTTAAACTGTGCCTTGTACTTTATCTTTCCCAACCCTGGAAAGTTCACAGTGGCTCTGGGGGGACCGTGTCCTCTTCTGCAGGCAGTCTTGGGTAAAGTTAACCTGCTGTGATATATGGGAGTGACTCTCTGCTCTTAAGTGATCAGCCCAAGCTGAAACAGTGATGGGCTGTCAGTCATTCCTCCCCGGGGAAATGAGAGTTTTCACAGACGAGTCTTTAAGGCTGAATTGTAAAGGAATAATAGAATTCTCTACTTCTCATTTCTAATCCTCGGAGATCCAGCAGGTATGCCCATCTGGGGAACAAATGCCCATTAGCATCACTTCACTGCACAGCACCACTTTGACTTACAGGATGGCAGTCAGAAGAATTTACAGGAAGGTGCCTGGGGATGCATGATTCCTGGTATATGCCACAGACACGGAGTCTCAGGTGCTTTTCCCAACAGGATCTACCTGGATGCTGCCAAGATAAATTTCTTTTCACAAACTGGACGCTGGCACTGCCAGCCTTTAATCAGACTCATACAGCTTAATAGGGGAATATTCTGGAAGCTCTAGGGGATATCTCTGGCAGTAATCCAGTACAACTACTACACGCACCATCCGCTCTAAGTTATGTTCAATATTTTCCATATTAACCTGAAATTACCCTCATTAATGGGCAAAATGTAATAGTAAAGTTAAACTAAGTTTATTTACCAGTATGAAGACACAGGGAAATGCATACATGGGCACACATATAAAGACATGCAATGTTCCTGATGTTTTAACTTAGCTTCAGTGTCTTGTGCTCTGTTCAGCCACTCGTGAACATCAAGAAAATTCCAGGATGGTGCACAATGATGTCACAGTTCAGAAAAAGCAACCTCTAGGTAGTAGGATAAAAATTGGATAGCAAACCTGACAAGGAGTTCTTTCTGTAAACCCCATTGAAAATAAATGCATCTGCAGGTGTTTCTCATAGCTTTGTCTTAATGAATCAGTTTTAATCAGAATGTCAATTCATAACTCTCTTCCTAATGAAATGCTGCATGACATAGTATTAGGTTTTGAAATGAAGTCCCTTACTAGATTAACTGAGAGTAACTTTGTTGCAAATAAACATAGTTCTAATAATAAAAATATGACTCTTCTGAGCATAAACACTTTAAGAGTAATGTATAAATTTAAGATCAGTACAGAACTAACAACCATATTCTACTCAGAAAAGACTGCATGAAAGAATGCAGTCTATCATTGTTAGAGCCGAGATAGACAAGCAAGACAATAAATTGAAGGATAACAATGCAGTTTGTGCACTGGGACCATAATCACAGCTTGGTAATCATAATATATTCTATTTATTTTTCATTTCAACTGTTTTTCTTATGGAAAATAATGTTCCAGTACAGTCTGAGATTTCCATTTCTATTTTGAAACAAGGAAATTAATGACTTGTGTTCTTCAAAAACAGTGGGGCAGAATTACAATGGAAAGATAATTTGTTGTTAAAAAAATAATGAGAAATGTTAGTGTGATTTTGGTTGGGTTGCATTTAATTATCAATAAACCTGTTAATCTCAGCTTTATTAGACATTATAGAAGTTTTCTGGGAAAACTTGTTCATTTTGAAGGTCTAGTGGAGTTGGTAGAGTCCTCCAGTAAGTTGGTGCAGCTGGATGACTTGGTCACAGAAGCAAGGCAGTTACCTCAAGTCTCTTTGAGTATTAGGTAGAAGAATTATGAGATACACCAAAAAGTTCACCAGCTTTTGCTGCTGTAGGTAATGTGGTTAGGTACCTCCCACAGGTTAGTGGGACCTCATTAGCCAAAACTAGAAATCACTTGGAAATCCTCAGGCAAAAGAAGGTGCAGTGTAGAAACTCAAAGCGCTGAGGACACTCGGGCTCTGGGCCATTCTTGCAAGTTGAAATGAGGTGAGGCTTTTCACTCACTAATTGTGAGAGGAACTTTATGTGATGTATTAAATTAAAATCTTCAGTAGATGCTCAGAATTTCTGAAAAACCCTGGAGTCGTATGGGGAACTGGTGTTTCCTCTGCCAGCCACAAGCAATGTTCAGTCCCCCAGCCTTGTTTATTCTGTCTCGTGTTTCCTGAAGTAAATTTCTCCCTCATACAAATGATGTTTTTTGAAAGCTTTTTTTTTTTCTTTTGTGTTACAGTATCATTAAAGCTCATTACTCATTGCAAAAATCTGTAGAAAAATTGTTAAAACTTGTAGGTGGGTGGGAAGCTCATCCCAAAAGTATGTTAATGAGCATTAGTTCGTTAGTTCACCCAACACTTAGAATAGGAATGTGGTGGAGCACTGATAGTCTGCAGAGCCAGCAGTGCTGATGGCAGGCTTTGTTTCTGGCTGAGGCTTTGCCTTAGCTCCAGCACTCTGGAAGTGTCAGGTTCTCCTTAGGGCAGCAGCAGGTGCTGTGACAGTGGTGGGGTTTTCCTGGGAGGAGCAGATGGACCTTCTTTCCTCTGACATTACTGCTGGGTTTTAATTCTGTTGGTAAATGACCGTGGAAGGAATCAGGTGGAGATAGCATGGAGGTTGTCTACAGGTGGGAGTCTGCCATCTCCTTCTCCTCGTGGGATAGCTGCACAAGGGACAGTTGGAGTTTCTTCAGGAAAATGGCCAAAAAAGCCCCAACCAAATGACATCAGTGGAATTCTGATTTTGAGAGGGTGAATTTTCTTTTCTTCCTAAGCCCTGCTGAGAAGTCTGCCTTCACTGCACTGAGAATGGTTAGAACAATCACAGCATTTGACCCTTCTTCTTTAATTACAGGTCGCACTATTTCACCTCAAACGCATTTAGTAAAAGCAAAATAGGGTAACCTGGATTCATCCTCTTACCATAAAAACCTGAATTAATCTCTGCTTTCAACTGTGATTTAAAAGAAAGTAGCCACAACTGCATTGTAAAAACCTAATTTGATAAGAATATTTTGGGAACAGCTACCTAGATCAAGCTCTATATCCAGGGCAGCTGCAGGGATGCCAGTGAACCCTGAGGGGACATAGAAGAGCCCAAAACGTGCCTGACAGGTAGAGATGACTTTCAGCTCTTGGGAAATTTTGAATACTAATATTAAGATTAACAGGTTTTTGAGGCTTTTTAATTTGTATGTAGGCATCTGAATTGGACCAAAATCCAGCCGGGGTGCTCAAGGGCATTTTGGAATCTGAGGCTTGTATATTGCTAATAAATCGAGTAACTCAGAAAATAACCAAAGAATTTAGGAAAAGCACCTGAAGCTGAGAGCAAATAAAGATGTGAATACTTGTGGTATAACAGTCTGAGTTTTAGATTTCCTCCTTTTCTGTATCTCTTACCTCTTCAGAGGATGCAGTCTTTTTGGTTTTTTTCCTCCTCTCCTCTGAAGTCTTGTGCATTAAAAATCCAGAAAAGCGGCTGTTTACATTCTGAGTCTGGTACTAATCCTGTTGCAACAACAGATTTGATTGTTTATTTGCCAATTCATCTAGCTTAGTTTATGTGGAATTCACCAGATTAATGATGTTTTAATGATATGATTAAAAACAAAGTTTAAATTTACATAATTAATTAATACAACAAAAAAGTGTAATTTGAGCTGTTTTTAAAGAAGAACTGAAGTTTTATTTATAATGAATTCTTGTAAGTACAACTAAGACCATTTTAGTTAGGAAATATCACAGTGAGTAATGCATAGCTGTTTGCATTTTAATACTTGATTTATACATCAGATCCGTGTTTGTGCTCACTGTCAAACTTTATTCTGTTCTTGTCAAAATACTTATTGCTTCTGACAGGTGTAACATGCTCACATTAATCCTTAATTCCTTGATTCAATTTTCTAATTGCTTTTTTGGCATGAGTTTGGAGCCATTTAGTCTTTCGTGAACTATTTGTCTTATGGTATAATAATGCACTTTTAAAAATTGGATGCACCTAACTTAGAATGTTGAAGAAAATATATAGAGCGATATTACTTAGTACTGAAAATCAAAAGTTTTATAGCACTTCTGAGAGGCACCACTTCTTGGAATAGAGATAGAACCAAAACACTTTGTACTTTTCATCTTCCTGCATTCGCAGTATTAAATATTTTCATGGATACAAATTAATGCTGAAGTTTCAGTGCATTTTGCCCAAGGAGATGCTGAACACTTAGAGCAGCTCCATGAGCATGCCCTGAGTCACCGTTGTCCTGCTCTTCTCACCTCTTCAGGCCACTGCTCTCTGCTGCCCATCCCACCCACCAAGGGGGACAGAATCCACTTCCCAGCTTCTTCCTGGTCTGCTCTCTTAAAGCTGATCAGCTCTCTTATTCCTAAATAGACAAATACAGTAATGCAAGATTAGCAGGGGGTTTTGATACTTAAATAAATATACCCACCTGTTTTGCTGCTTTCTTTTATAAAGCATGAATGTGGCATACACTGTTGTATGTTTTTCTGCCAGTAATGGTAATATTGTCATCTGTTCTCCGTGTAGGAAAAAAAATCAGCGAGCCCAAATCTATTTCTTACAGAAACAGATCTGAAAGAATCTTCCCAAAGCTTGGTATTTCCTCACAAACTCACCCAGGTCGCTGAACTGTGGCTGGGTCTTTACAGGACTTTCAGAAAAAGATTGTGAGAATGTAGAACATTTACTCTAACAAAAATTTAGGAACTCATGAAGATAACTCCTGATACTTAATTTCTCTGAATAAATGCATGCCTACACCCTTAAACTGTGGATAAAACTTTATCTATTTGTTTTTTTTATTGCCTGATTTAATCCCTACCCTCTCCATGTATTTCTTCTTTCTATATCCTCTGTTCTCCCTATCAATAAGAATATATATTCTTTGACCCTTTTATGCCTTCATAGTTTTCTGCCACGTTCTTTTTCACCTTCCCAGCTGACACACCTCTTTCTGTCACAGTGTGTGTAAAGAAGGGAATATAGGAGTAAAAGTTTATCGAAGAAGTGTTTGTTTATTATGTCTTGCACTGATAAAGTTTTATTAATCTGTGATTGTCATTTGATGTTTTGGCAAAAAATGTAAGTCACTTTCTCTACAAGGGGGAAAAAAAAAAGATAATTCTAGCAAGTAAATCATGGTAGCTTACTGCTCTGGGCAAACAAACTTGTGCCTTATCTCTTCCAAAAAACCCGTGGAAAATGCATGATAAATGGCGCATTTCAGAGAACATGTTATGTCACTGCAAAATAACTTTGATTCATGATTATGTATTTATCTTTAAACAACTGACAAACCTTAGGGTATCTAAATTATTATCATTTGCTCTATGCTACTGTGTTATTTTGCTAGGGAACCTGAAGGATGTGAGGTAAGATAAGACATCTGCTTTTGCAGTCATAATTTTTTTATAAAGAATAAATAAGCACAAAAATCTTACTGTATTTTATTTTTGGATGAAGTCCTTTGAAAAAATATTTATCAGGAATCGTTTCCTCCGATTGTGTTTTGAAGAGCATTAGTATAAACTTCAAACAGAAAAGGATGGGGCCTGTTGATCAAAGGGTTTATATTACACAGAAAAAGAAAATATCATCATTTGGACTTACACTAAAGTAATCACCAAATTAAAATTCATAGTGGTAAATTTGTTCCTTTCAGTTCTGTGTTTGCCTAAACTGTACTGAAGTACATTTTAAAATTAAGATTTCATTTTCTCTGTGTTTTCAAATAGTTGTTTGATTTGCTGCTGTGACAAGTCAGGAAAGATGACTTAAAAGCCCTATTGCTTACATTAATAACACCAGCTGAAGCTTTAGGGGCTTTAGTTTTCTATTTCATCATTTGGTAAAGGTTTTGGTGAACGTAAGTTGTCCTTCCCTATGTCATGGCAATTTTAAATTAGGTGTTATTTTTCATCCAAGTTCTTTAATGCTGTCACTTTAAAGGAATCTACAGAAATGCCTTTTAAATATGACCATGAAGTAAAAAAACCCCAGTATATTTATCTATTTTTCAATTTATTGCTATATTCTGTTTCCTTATCTTCACTGAGCAGTAATAAATGTTGGTTACTTGGAGGTAGAAAACTAGAATATGATAATTGCTTTACATGATGGAACTGCATTTGTTTTCCTTATGTCAAGTACTTTGCAGCATATTTAACTTAGCTAAACTATCATTTTTCTTAGAATACTTGAATCAGTTGACATTTATGTATACATTGCATTTTGTATGTAAATAGAAAGCTTTCTGGCTTTGAATTTTGAATCAAAATGTCGAATTCATATTTTGCCTTGGAACATGACAGACATTTAGAAAATTTACAAACAGAAAAAGAAAGAAATGCTTATGCTGATTTTGACCTAATGTTTTTAGAAATATCTTTAGTGCTTGACTAAGTGTTTGGCTCTCAAAAGTGAAATGCCTATCCCTTAGTAAACACAAAACTTGGAAACATGGAAATGCAGAAACATTGTAAATTTCCATCTTAGAAACTTATTATTCTGTGGCTTTGTAGACTGTTTTGTTTTTTTTTTCCCAGCTCCTACTGTCCTTGGTAAATCGAGAACAGTATGGCAGCAACCATTTAGCTGAAAGCTAACTGCAAATTAAATTATCTATATAGTTAATGAGAGTTTGGTAAAAGCACAAACCCACTGCCATCAGCACCACTGGTCTCATAGCTTTATATGAGATAAAGCACGGTGATAATCACACAGGCAACATTTTCAGAGAGTTTCTAAGTATATGTAAATATAGTAGCACTGCACCTATTTTTTGCATATGCAAAAAGAAGCAGGAAGATCCTGCCTTGAAGAAATCTAAGAAAGAAAATCTTGAAGAAAAATTTATTTAGCAGGACAGAAAGGGAGAAGGCAGAATTCCTGGTCTGGGGATTTTAACAGGGATTGGCTATTTCTAGCTATTGGTGTATAATACAGATTTGCTCTCGTTTTATGGCCTTGGCATTAGGCAGGCTAGGTAGTGGATACTGTTGAAGCACAGTTCTTTCACATGGGTACTTCTTAACAGGGTAGGGCTACTCTCTCATACCAATGTGTATGTCAAAAGGTTTTGCTGTTTCCTAAGCTTTAATTTGATGTTACTACATTTAGCAAGCTATAAAATTCAGTAAAATTTTGTTGTCTCTATGATCATATATTTTTTTGTTTGGTTAGATCTGCAGCATGGGCTGTCAGAGCCCATTCTTAAGTCAGTTAATGTGGTTTGGACAATCTGTTTGAAAGCAAAGAACCAATTAGGAAAAATATCTTCCCACCATTACAGTGTGCCTTAAAATAATCTAAAGATGCACAAGTAAAAATGGAATGGAAATCTCAAAGGTTAACCTGGGTGTCTTCCTTTTCCAGGGTGCTCCTAAGCCGATTGCCATCGAGCCGTGCTCAGGAAACAGAGCCGCCGTCCTGACGGTGTTTTTGTGTCTGCCCAGGGGAGCGTCAGGAGTTCCACCACCTGGGCAGTCAGGTAAGGCTGCTGTGGTGGGAGTTGTGTCTGTCTCCTTCTACACACTCTGCCTGGGCGAAATCACCCTCTCAGATCCAAAATAACAGCACAGCAGATGGATACGAGGAGCTGCCCAGTCAAGCTGATGTTAAGTTTAGCCCCAGTGTTCTATTTTTCTTGGGAATTTGGTGTTGTAGCCAAATAAAAAGCCCAGTGATTAAGCCAGCCACATTTCATTAGGATTTCCTGAAGCAATACCTGTGTGTGTCAATATGCTCCAGCCTTGACTCTCAGGGAAAAAAAATTCATATGCAGCCACTTCCATGGTTTCAGTTCAAGCTGCTGTAAATGAGGCTGTACAGGGAATACCAGAGAGTATTTTCACTTCAGGCTAAAATTTAGTGCAGTCTAGTTTGCACCACAAATCCCAACACTTTGCTGTCCGGGACTCAATTAAAATACTAGTATTTCCCAGAATGCCTGTCAGATAAAACCTGGAATTGTGTGAGGGAGTGCTTGTGTTGGGAGGCGTTCACTTTGGAAATGATCCTGGCTCATTTTAAAGGAGCACTTGCGTTACCTGGAAGAGCATCCTGTGTTGATCTACCTCCTATGCTAGATCATTGTACAAAAACATTCTCATAAAATCCTTCCTAAACAGGAGGTACCTGCCTACACCTTTAAAATCCTTTAAATAACTGCCCACAATGATGATACAGCAGAGCCATGACGAGGGAATGAAGACAGAAATGTGGCACGACACATGTGACCAGTTCACTCATTCAGAATTCACTGGAGCTGGAGCTAAAATGAACACCTTTGTAAAGGATAGTAGACTGCATGGTATGTGCCCAAAATGCAGGAGTAAACCAGAAAATATGTTTTCAGGCTAACTTTTATCATTAAGAGCCAAAGAAGATATCCTTTTAACCTTCAAAAATCCATTTAAGAGATTAAAAAGAATTGAGTAATGATGAGGGCAAACTCAGTTGACTTATGTTGGAAATAAGCTCAGCCGGGTGTTCTTCTTTTGGCCTGATCACTATCTGTTATTTATTTGGGAGTTTTAGTTCATTTTTTGAGGGCAAGGGGTGTTATATTTTCTTCCCTCTGAGTTCTGAGATGAGGACTTAGTTCTTAAAATGCTGTTTATGGCTTGGAATATCATTTTTGGAAGTGCTATGAAAATAAAAGTGTTACTGATGCTTTGTCAAATGCATTTCCTGGAAGAAATATATAAATGTAAGTGCTCTGAAGAGAGCATTGAGAGAGGAAGGATGTTTAGCTTATTCCCTGTTCATGTTTTAAGGAAATGAAAAAGGAATGAAGGTGTTTATAGTCTTGCAACAAGAAAGACACATTATGAAAGGAAATTAAAAGTAATTGTAGAAATTGAAGCTTTAAATGTTTTTGGAAGGGTCTTTTTTTTGTTATTGTTTTCAAATTTACCTATGATGTTCTTCTTGACAGTAAAAATGTGTTCATCTAGTTTCTTCATAACCAGCTTCTATTTACCATATAAAGGAGTCTTTTAAAAAGTAATTGCTGATCTTTGCTGTGTGTAAAGCATGGAAGGGATAGTTTTTTTTGAAACAGGAACTTGGGCTCAACAACACATGTCATGTGCTTCATGGAATGTTTCTCAGCCTGTGAAAGAATACACCTCCTATTTAAACATGTTTTGTTCTGTCTTCTCCATCAGTTTCCATCAGATTTGTAGGCGTATGTTTGGAATGCCATTCCTCCATTTGTTGTTATGATATCTGTCTGTTATTACGATATCTGTTTTTGAACACTTAGTGTTCAAAAATATATAAATGTTTTAGTCCTACAGCTTTCACTTTGTTCAGGGTCAGAAGTGAATAGAGATGCTTGAGGTGTTCAGCCATGCTGGGTCAACCATTAGAGTGTGTTATATGTGGCTATAATCCCTTTTTCTTGTGCATATAATGAGTTTTGGTACTCGTGGGTTGCTGTATGTAACCACTCCTAGGCCAGGCAGGAGCTGTTGTGCAAGTTTGTTGGCATACCAGTAGCTCTACTAATTCACTCCATCCCTGTCCTGCAGCACTACCTGCTGCTTCCTGCCTGGGCTGCCTGGGAGCAGGTGCTGTGAACGCTGCCAAGTTTTTGGAAGTGATACGGAAACTTTGAGCAGCACACACGTTCGCTATGCAGCTGGTTTCCCTTATGACCTAAATTAGACAAAACCAGTGATATTGAGGTGGATGGAAGTCGTGTGCTCGGTAATTATGTCTTGCCAAGTAATATTAGAATCCTCTCTTACTTGCACACAGCCGTTTTCCAGCTCGTTGGGATTGTTCTAGGATAAAACTGACAGTGTGTCAAGCATCTTTGTTTAAATGATATGTCAATGATACTCTTCCTCAGTTCACAATGGGAGAATTGTTAAAAAGGGAAAAGGGAGTTTTAATTAAATGAATGAATGAATTAAAGAAAAAGGGAATTGTTTACACAAATAACTAATCTACGCTCCGCTGGAGTTCTTAGTTGTATCTCTACATTGAATTTGGTCCAAAGTGCGTTTTACTTTTCCAAGTTCTACATTAACAAATATTTTGTTGAGAAACGTCCCAGAATATTAAAAAAAACCCAAACCAGCAAACCAGTGAATAAACGAAACCCTAACGTAAAGGTTACTCTTTGTGCAGCATGTGTTCTATACTTCACCTTTATCGGCAGCTGGAAGAAAAGTTGAAGCTACAGATGGTGAGCTCTGGCCAAAGGCTATGGACGGCAAAAGCTTCTCTAGGAGAGACCATATGTCCCAGTGGAGAGCTGTGTGTTCTCTGCTTCCTGCAGAAAATACTCACAACTTTACAGACTTTCAACAATAATGTTCATTTACTTACAATATTGCTCTAAGTGCTAATTGGATAAGTTAAAAAGATGAACCACTTAATCCGTGATTTATGTTAGATTTTATACAGATTGGTCATGTAGATTCAGTCAAAATATTGATAAAAATGAATTTATTGCAGAAAAAAGGAACAGTAGTCGTCGTGATTCATGTTTTTAAAAGGGATTTTTTCAATGAAGCAGCTATTTTCAGAATTAAATATCCTGTAAATCTGGAAAGTCACAAAATGTTGCCATCATGGTAGGTTAGGTGGTTTTTTTGCACAAGACCTTAGGTTTTCTTTTGGGTGTAAGCAAACAATTCAATTACAATTCTCTGAAGCAACCACTGTTTTTAAATGAAAGGAATTAGAACCAAAGTATGAATTAGAATGATCAATGAAAAACATTAAGTTAAATTTCCCAGTTTGGATTGGCTGATAGAACATGTGCTTTCTTCATTCTTCAACTGTCTCATTCACCACGTTGTACCTGTGTAATCAGATCAAAATTAGAGGGTTCAGAAAAGTAGCAATAGTCTGTAGGATTCCCGTGTATATCAATACAAATGCATCAGTGTGGTGCATATGTGACTTACCAGTTTTATGATGCACTGGAAGCTAGAGATCATCTTTTGTTGCTGTAGTGTCTGACCCCATGCTTTAAAGAGCTTAAACTCTTCTTAATATCAAAGCAGATCTAATAATGAGAGCAGCTGCAACCAGATCTCTAGAAAGAACTAAATTATACATCTCAAAGGGTATTGAACATAGCAAGTTAGATGTAAAAAAAGAGGGTAATATATAACTTAATGCAGAAAAAGGTGCTTATGAATTATCAGCAGCAGAAGGCTCAAGAATAACTCCTTCAAGGTCTTCATACAGCTCTGGTGATATATTGGGCAATACAGAAAGAATGGCTTGGTAATGTGATAAATTTTGTTCAAAGAACTGTGACCATGTCATCATTACTACTAAAGCCAACTAAATCCCATGCTTTGAGGTATTGAGTTATTGTACGGTAAGTTTATAAAACAATGTTTGCATCATTCTTGGACAAGGCCACTTTGTGCTGTAAAGCACAAAGAGAAATGAGAATATTAAACCATTTCACAATAATTCAGAATCAAGGGGTGTAATTTCTGAATTATTTACAGGTTATTTTACTTTCACACAGCAGCACTTTCTTGTCTACCAAGAGGGTAAAAGTGGTAGAGCACCCAGTTGAGGAGCTTCCCTATTGAGGCAGTGAGCTGAATGGTCTCTGCAGGTGTGCACAAATGAGTCTCTCTATTAAACCTTAGTGGATCTCTAACACCTCAATGGCTATGGCTGGGTAAGGTGAATCTAACTTAATCCGTAAAATAACACTTGGAAATTAAATGGAAATTGAAATGGAAGACTGCGTGCAATATTCCGTTGTTATAAGTATAAATTAGGATGGCAGGCCTCTGAACAGTGCTATCTGAAAGTTCCTGTCTGATATCCTTGACTCAAAACAGAATTTTGTGTAATTCTGGCTGCGCTAACTGTGGCGTTCAATCCTACTTAATCAGCAAGCTACAGTAGGATCACAGAATCAATAAAACTACCATGCCATCTGCCTTTCCTGTCCTCACCATCACAATGAATAATGACTCATTAAGTGTTCTACAAGACAATTAGCTCTGGTTGAAAACAGTAACAAGGCTTTCTTGATTGTATTTATAATTTTCTCTGATTAAAATACAAAAAACCTAATGCATAGCATAAGAGGCACATTAACATAAATATGAGTTAACTAATAGTTTTTTATAGAGTGTTTTATTTAATTATATTGCTCAATTTTTCTGACCCTTGGAAACAAAACCAGAGCTTATGGCTTTTCGTTTGTTGAATGGGTTCATGTGTGTACCTATCTCAGTATGCAGAACTGGTTGCAGACATACACTGGGGCATGCAAGTGCCATGAATTTCTACCTGCTACAAACACATTCCTTTGCTCAGCCCTTTCATGCTTGCAAAATAACCCAATAAAGTCAGTAGTGCTACATGGATGAGTATGTAGAAAAATATAAGTAAAAGATGTAGCAGAAAATACACTGTAATTAAGACATGCAGAGGAAGGTTGAATCCCTGCTTTACTGAAGAAAAACTATGAATACTGGAAGTGGGGAGAAGAAAAGTGAGAGTAGACATAGAAACGGGAAGATATTCACAACTGGTTATTTAGATTCCTAAACATCTAAAAAAGAAACCTGAAATTGATACTGCAAAAGGAGAAAAGAACTCTGAAAAATGATAGATGTCTAGATAAGAGCAAACATAGCTCTGCATTCTGTTTTTCCCAGCTGGCTTATCAGGCTCTACAAAGTAACATCCTACTTTTTATTTGAGCAAGCATATTTCTGTGCATCATCCTGTTCTTTGTTGTGTAGCAATCAACTTCCCTAGATTGAATGTTGTCTCTCCTTTGTAATTTTGGAGACAGAATATTGGCTTATTTTCATTATTTGCTGCTTTATTGACACCAAAGTATATTTTATATTTGTAATCTAACAGTACTATTTAGGCAGGATAAAGTGGCATGTAAGCAGAGAAAACATTACTAAAAAACTGAGCAAAATTACCTATAGAACACCCCTAGAAAAGAGACCTTCCACCATCATGAATAGCAAGATTTTTCAAATAATGAAATATCAAAAAAAAAAAAAAACCTCAATTCTCTTATTTCCTCTGAAGTCCCAACATGCAACTGGAAATAAGTGAAACTATGTATTACACAACAACAGTGTGGATGTTTAGAACTTGTGTTAAAATACAGGGGTAAGTCAGACATTTTATTTATTCAAAGTTACACAGTCATGTTCATTTGACCAGAAGCTCTACAGATAAGCTGGAATATTACAAAAGACTCAGTGAGGAACAGAAATTTTTGAGTTTGCTTTTACTGTTTAGACTGTGTGAAGAGTGGGTTTAATCTTTCTCTCTAACCTAAGGCATGACTAGAGCATTTTGTATAGAAATGTAATTTTGGTAATTGTTGTTGAGGGATACTCCAAGTTAGTTACCAACATGGTGCCAGATAAATGCTCAAAAAAAAAAAAAAAAAAAAGAAAAAACATTAACATTGTGGGAGAAAATCAAAATGGTCTTTGTAAGAGTTTTAATGACTACAACCAAAACTAAACTCCTAATTAGTATATTAAGCAGTAACTTCAACTTACTGATACTGAGAGACTGTAAAATCTGGGGTTCTTTTCAGTTAACTGGAGATGCTTAACAAAATAGCTCTAAGACTTGGTATAAACTAAAATCATCGATTCCCAAGATCATTTTACTGAAGGAGTGGCTTCCTTTTGAGCAGTAAGGCCTATTTTTGGAGTCACTATTTTCTGCTTAATTCCATCCTTCTGCACTGCATCAAATGAGGGAGCAGACTGTGTTTATAGTATTGACACTGCGAAAAGAACACAGTGGTAAGTGGCAGATGGTGCCGATGATTACTTAAAAAATATTTATGGCAATAGCAAAAACAAAGTAGATCATAAGACCTGCTAGCCACCACCACCCCTAATCCAGCCCAAAACCAAAGCAATTATTTCTGCTATGTGCAGGATAAAGTCTACTTGAAAAGTGCGGAGGTTCTTAGCACAGAAAGGTTTCTAAGTGATGAAGAATGAGGTATTGGTTTTGTCTGGTCTTTTACAGAATTTTAGGTGGTCCTGTAATGAATTAGTTTTTACATCATTCTAGCCATAGAGACTGGATTCCTTTAAATTCTGAAGAAAATACTTGAAAAGGACATAAACATTTTAGTATGAAGAACATGCAGTATAATGTTAGCAACGTGTCTTCCACACATCTTGGAAAAGTAACTTATTGATTGGACAGTAAAACCTGCATGCTGTGGAGCCATCAGCTGAAAAAAGTGAAAAGAAAAAAAAAAAGGGAGCAGGAGAATAGAGGAGGTGGAGATGGTTGTTTTACAACTTTATCACTGGATTTCCTGCCCTAGAGGGACTCAATAAAATGAGACATATTAATAAAAACTGTTAAGTACTGTGAACATTTCTTTGACAACTAGTCATTCATTGTTCCATCCAAAACTGTCACTGTTTCTCCCGAGTATTAGAAATACTTTTTCTTTTTTCTTTTGGGGGTTTTTGCAGCTTTAGTTGCATAAAGGGAACTGAAAGAATGTCTGAAGAGCATGTAAAATTCTGAACACTGTGACATGTAAGTGCAGCCATGTCCATCTCTTTCCCTGGTAGGAAGGTTTGGGGAGGTTGAGCTATTGTCAGGTTGCATCCAGGTGACAATTTGGTGGTTTCCTCTCCCCTGTTGTCATGGGAATAGAGAAGCAATGATGAATGTGATGATCCATCGCTTCTGGCCACAAACAGAAGCACTAGAATCCAAACCTTGAAATCAAAGGCTCTACCCTGGAAAGAAACACCATCTCCCAGCTGTACCTGCCTGCTCACCATCAGCTGCAGTGCTTGGGGTTCTGCTATTTTCATCTGTCACCCACAGTGTTCTAACACAGCAATCGTATCTCATCTCCGCCTTCATTTTGCCAAGGCAAATGAGGTCTGCTTGAAACCTGTTCCTCAGTCCTCTGAACACCTTTGTAGAGCTTTGTCCCAGTTTCAGCTTCAGTTAATCTCTTTTTACCTTGCATGACCAGGTTGTACTCAGAGTGCCATGTGAAGGCCCATCTGGCATTGCCCAATGGCACTGACATTTTGTTGCTGCATTCCTTTTAACATTTACTTTTTTAAAACAATTTTTCCCCCTTTCCAATTTGATATTTCTGCAGCCAACTTATTTTCTTCCTGAAACTGTAGACTTTTAGAGTATAATTTTCTGCTTGTTTCCAAAATACATGGCTTTGAATTTTGCTGTTTAATCTGATTACTCATATATTCCTCAAGTTCTTGGGGTCGTGCATCTCTTTCTGGATTATCTTCTATACCTTCTCTATATTGATCATACGTAGTGATGTTTGTCATGATTGAATTTAATTACTTTAATGCCAAGCTGTTTAATCAAAACAAAAATGAACAGTAGAAGGATTGACTCTTGTTTCTGTGTTATACCTTCATCAGCCTTCTTTCTCTTCAAAACTGTTCGTTTTCTCTCCTTCATGCCATTATTCACTCTCCACAACTCTTCTATCTTCTTTTTTTATAATTTACCTGTTGATAAATTTTCACAGCATTAGATTTCAGAAATCTAGAAAATATTCTGCATGTTCTCACCCAGAAAATCATTTAACTCACTGTAGAAAACTATCAGGAGGTTCTGGCACAATCTTTGATGAAATGCTGTTGCATTTTGACCTGTTTTCCATTTACCTGCCTTTAATTATTCCTTCTTGCAAAGTACCTCATAGCTGAGTCTGATTAATAGATCAGTAAATAACGGAATATATTTTTCCTTGAATCTGACAATATTTAGTTTGAAAGAAACAGCAGTTACTGTTCTCAATTTGTGTGCATCTGACATGACAGATTATTAAATTTCCATGTTACCAGCTTTGTTTTCTGGTATTCTTACAGAATTAGTGTTTTGATTACCCTAATGTCATTTCATAAAACTTCTGTTTCTTCTGTTTCCATATCCTCATTCCATTATCCATATTGATGGCACCGTCTTTGATAAACATTATCTCCCTCCTTGAAAACCATCAAATTCACTCCTGGGACGGCATCTAGAAAATACCTGATCTCTGCTTCATCCTTTCTATGCAATGACTCTGTCCTGCTTGTCCTCCTAGTTATATACAGTGAAAATCTTGAGTTGTTTGTTTTACTAAACCTTTGCAAGGTCTCACTCATCTTGACTTTTGACAATTCTTATTTGGCTCTTACGTGTCTTTGCCTGTAGAAGACAGCGTTCTTTGTTGCTTGATGCCTTTTAGCCATTTTCATAGGCTTTCTGAATTTAAAAAAACTGTAAACTTAGATCTTCAAATTTGATTGTCTCCCAGGCAGAGCCTTAAGGCCCTCTGCGAGGCTAAGCTTTCCCTAGTTGAAAGAAATCATAGTGTCTTTTCTTCTTTTGACATTAATGATACAGTCGTCGACAAAGGAGAGGAAAAGAAATAAAAAAATGATAAAGGCAACTAACAAACATGGGAAGTTCTCATTTGAGAATTTTGTTGAGAGGGGTTATACAATACTTATGTGGGTTTTAATGGAAATCTTATGGGGAAAAAATCTTTTAATAATGTCATTTATTTTACACAAGTGGAAACATTGATGATCAGATAATGCTGTAAACCAGCATTTTGTTCTCCTTCTCTTAGCACAAAGTGTTTCTTACATGGGAAACAGGCAGCAGTAGGGCCCATGTGAATGTACACCTCAACCTAACAGAATCTTTTTTAATTCTGTGCTGTTAAACTTTGAGGATTCAACAGATGTGTAGTTAGAGGTGCGAAATTAGGTAAAGTGAACAAATCCCTGTTCAAGTGACATATTGGATGATAAGTGTCCTTCCTATGTGAAACTGGTGGTCTGGTTTTATATTCAGTCAACACCTACTATGTGGAGCAGATGGCTTACAGCTAAATTAGAACCATAAACCTTTCAAAGTTAAAGTTATATATGAATTAAATCTTTCAGCAGGGGTCCCATCACCCATTTCTCCTTACTGTAACTTTGAATCCCTCGAAAAGCAGCTCTTTTTTCTTCAATCAACAGAAGTCAATCTTCAGCTAAAAAAGAGTTTACATTGAGATCTGTCCTGGTTCTTAGCATCATAGAAAGTTTTGTTCATTACTGGGACAATGCAATTGCCCATAATCTACCTTCCCATGTTTATTTTATTTTATTTTACTTTGGAGTAAGATGCTTCTACTGCCTATTTTTGGGATAAAGCTGTCCAAAATTATACAGAGACCAATCAGATTTATCATTCTTTGGCATTTGATGGCATCCATCTGTTTATTTACAAAACTGCTAAAGACTTATTGAGTTACTAGACTACAGAGAAAATAAATTGAGTTATCATATGTAGTTAAATCCAGTCCTTGCATCTGCTGTCTTTCCAGCCTGTATGGTGTTTTCTGAAATTACACTGGCTTGCAGACCCAGGCTTCAGGAATACATTTACTTCACAGCCTTTTTATGCCATTTCAAGTGAATTTCTAATGCATGAGCAATTTGTGGTTCAGGAAAATGTTGGCAGAAGAATGTCAGGGCTTTCTGTTGTTAGCAGTATAAAAACATGATAGGGACAGTTCTTACTTAAAAGTAGCTCTTAAAAGTTGGAGCTGCTCAATTTCTGGAATAATTTGATCTAACCTCTTTCAATCAATATTGCACAACTATTGTAAAAGGCTAGGTTTAAACCTTATGGGCACAAATAAACTAATATTATTAGTAAGACAAAAACACTTTTAAGATGAGGGACGTGGAATGAACTCCTCTCTGTGCTCTATCTATTCGATTACTGTTGTAAGTACAAACAAAAATAAGTAAGGTTTAAAGTTCAAATCTTTCTGCTAGGAAAACTGAATAGCAAACTGAGGAAACACACCTCAAAGGGATGCTTCAGTTCCTGTAGCAAGAATGAGTTTGCAACAGTGAACTCAGTTTTTGCCCACATCCTTTCTGTTTCTGGATGAACTGCTCCATAACAATGAAATCGCTGGAAATGTCCTTCTGAAGGAGCTAGTCTGAACCCAGCAAAGATCTCAGAGCACCCACAGGTAGCTGAGAACCCTGGCTTTGCATTGATTAGGTCACGACTGTTAGAGAAGGGTTGTTGCTTGTTATGACAAACCTCTTACTGTGATAAATTCTCAACTTCTCTTACTTGTATGCCTTGCATAGTTCTGCTTCATAATTTTGGAGCTGAGAGGTACAGGGAATATAGTCCAGAGACATCCCCATGTCAGCTCCTGTTCTGTAGGGATACAGCAGATCCAGGTCAGTGCTGTCTGTACAAGACCAGGGCTGAATTCTGCATCTCCCTGCGCCATCCTTTAGCATCCAAGTATGGCACTGTGCCTACACACAGCACCAGCTAAATGGTGCATCCAGATGACTAAGTCTTTGTGGGACATGGAATGGGGAACAGTGTAGAAACCACCAAATGCTGTTTTGGGAATGATTTGGAGCCTAGCAAGGCTGTCAGACCTCATACAGCCTGGTGAATCATGCCTGACTGCAGAGCTGCTTCAAAAATTTCTGCACGATGCACTACTCTGTACTAGCACTAGATGGGTGGGCTCCTCTCACATCCCATCTGCAATTGCATAGGTTAAAATAATAATAATAATAATAATAATAATAATAATAATAATAATAATAATGAAAAAAAAGCTTGGAAGTTGATTTTTCTGCTCTTTCTTACAAAATACAGCAAATATTAAGGTCTGCAGAAACAATGAGAATGAGTAAGTTTGGGCATACAGAATTAGCAGGTTCATAAAGAGAAACCAGGCTGTTGAAAGGAATTATTTTAAAATAATTCCAAACTAAAAATCCAAGGATCAGTTAAATCTATTTAAAAAAATGAAAATAAGTAAAACATAAAATGAGGTGAAACTAGGCTTCTGTGAGTGTTATTGGACCTGGCAAGTAAGTCACACACTAAACTGCATATGTTTTTCATACTGGAGAAGATGAGCTTGAAAATGACTGATAGCTAGTTAATATGGAAAAATGACAGAAGAAATAATCCATCCAAAAGAGGGACATTTTAAACTAGTACCTGTATGTGAATCACTTCTAAAAGAATCAGTCTTTATAAACCTACTCTTTCCTAAATGTTTGGGTCTGAAAAACATTAGAATTAAGTGAATCCTCCAAATTGCTAAGCAGGAAGTATAGATCTGAACAGTAGCTGAAAAAGACTCTTGTCACTTTCTTTCATTTCAAATAAGTTGTCTTGAGTGCTCAAAACATACTAGGCTGTAAGGGAAAATTAAAAAGAAAATGACAGTGGCAAACTATATTTAGGGTTCAGAGTGACTCAACATGAAATGATCAGGGAAAGTTTAGAATGACAATGTATCTACCTTTTTCACCCATCCTGTGCTTGATTTGTACTATTTATATATGTATTTATTACTTATAATCCATGATTCAATGATACACAGTCCAAAGGGTCTTCTCTCAGGTACTCAGTGTCCTCAGCTTCTTTTGAGTGCGTCTGACTGTAAGTGGGGTGTAAAACATCTGGTGCCTTGCCACAGGGCAAACCCTGGAAGGCAGTATAGTTGGATTGCAGTGATCAAAGGGCAGCCTTCCTTATCCTCGCCCTCTGGCAGTGGTGTACCAGCATGAAACCCATAACTGCAGTTCAAGGCTTTCACACTTGTCCCTGGGAGCATCATTCAGGGCACTTTTCCAGGTACAGAACTGCTTCAGGCTTGTGTTGTCCATTCCCCCTCAACCCTTCCCCTTCCTGAGTGTTTGCTGCTGTGTCTGCCTCTCACTCCTTAGGCTTAAACTCACCAGCAGTGGGCTCAGCAGGACTCGCTCTGTAGGGAAATGGTTCCACTGAGCAGAGGAGGAAGTTCTAGGTGGCTGATTGTAGTCAATTAAATCAAAAAGTGAGAAAATTCTTGTGGGGACTTGCACCTACTGGAATTTGCACCCAGAGTAGGTTTTGGCCCCTGCTCTGCTAACCAGATCCCTGTGTGTTTGTTGGATACATGGCCTTTCTCTATGCTCTCTGTAAAATGGGAAAGCTACTTCATGAGGTTGTTGTGGGAATAAATGAACAACGTTTGAGTTGTTCTCAGATTCATTGTTGTAAGTGTAATAGAAAAAAATCTGAACAATAGTTCATAGCATGGTTTAGTGCATAATACCATTCATTAATTTCCAGATCCTTGCATTGCCTCAGCAGAAAAGTTTGAGTCAAGGATAAGGACTCTTCTTCACTATTTGTTGATGAAATTTTAGATCAGTATCTCAATATATAAGATACTCTGTTCTTGGGTTTTATTTTGTTCTTTTTTTTTTCTCAGGGAACAGCAGATTAATCTGTTATTCTTTCTGCAGATAAATGATTCCTGTCAAATATACTCATACAGGAATCTTTGTCCACAATAGAGAAATACTGATTAGTCATCACGATAAAGAATCTTTGATAGCACATTGCAGCTGGGAGTACACAATGAAGTCTTTGTAGAGATATTTTGGTTACCTGAAAATGTATCAATATGCAAAAGGCATAACAAGTTGCACTACAAACTATTGGAGCATAACACATTAAATTCAAGAATAGACTGCATCTTTTCCTGGGGAAGCAACAAAAGAATGCTGGTCATAAAGTGAAAAATTATCTAAGTATAAATGTGAACTTCAAATGAAATTTTCTTTACAGTTTCTGGAGATTGTAATTATTGAATTTCAAATTTGAATTATTTGAAGAAATAACCTTTGAATAAATTCTATTTGCATTTGTGTATGAAGAGGATGAAAATAATGGGGGGGTTGTTTTTTAGAAAACAGCAAACCATGGCTGGCAGCACAGGGAGCCACATCCTGAGCTGTGTCAGAGCATTGTTCTGACTGATATGGGAGAAGAGTAATGTGTAGCTTTAAATGGTACCTTAGACTAAAATTAAAATCTATCATTTAATTCACTGTTTTCTGGTGGTTTAAGAATATATGATCAAGATGAAATTTAGGTTAGAGAAAGCTCTAATTTATGTGAAACAGTGCATTAAAAGCAGTTACTCATTCACCTAAGAAACATTATCAGCTACCCATCAGCTTCAATTCAGAACAGAATCTGAAAAATGGCCTAAAAGAGGCATCAAATTTCTTCTGCTTTTTAAAGACCTTGGCAATGCAGGATACTGAGTGTGACAAATGCAGTTAGGTATAAATTACCACCCTTCTTGCAGCTACTGGAGCTCGAGGTCCCACTTCCCTCCACTGAAATGCCCACAGTTCCACCTTGGTTTGTACTGGAGGAAATCTGGAATGCCATTACAGAACATTCTGCAAGCTGCCATTATTTTCAACAGGAGTGATGCCAAGCTCCTTTCAAAGTTGATTACAGAATCATAAAAAAAATAAGGCTGGAAAGGACTTTTAGAGATCATTTACTCCCATCTCCCCTGTTCAAGGCAGTATCAGCTGCATGTAAACTATTTCTGGCAGATGTTTGTCTAACCTGTTCATAAAAGCGTACAAAAATGGACTTTCTGCTTCTTACCTAGGAAATTTTTTTTCCCCCATGCATTGCAGTTAGAAAATCTTTCCTAGTGGTTAACCTAAATTTCCTCTGCTATGGTTTAAGCCCATTACTTTTTATCATGCCCAAAATGAGCATGGAAAAAAGATTATTTCCTTCCTTCCTTTTCTCTGCAGACATTTATATTTTTCTATTTACACTCTATCACCTTTCTCTATATCAAAATAATCCCAATTCCTCCGAACTGGTGAAGGTCATGTTTTCTAGACCTGATTGTTTTGTATTAGTCCCCTTTATTATACCTGTGCAAAGACAGGTATAGCAGGAGGGTAGAATACTTAGGAATGGAGGGGGAAACTCAGTATTTAAAAAGAAAATGTTACTGAAATGATACCAGTCATTCAGCAGCTTTTTTTTATTTTTTTCCTAAGTATACTACTTTATCTTTCAGCCTCTTCCTGAGTTTGCCCTTTATACGTGCACGATATCCATCCTTCCTACACTGTTAATTACTGCTCTCTGCTGTAGTCAAAGGCTGCCCAGAAGGAGAGGTGTGTGACATGTGACCCTGTAATTCTGAACTTGGGCAATATGCAGGATCTGTAGAACAACAGGAAAATCAAAGCTGTGGTTGATTTGGACTTTCTCCCTCCCAAATATTAATTTTGCTAAGTGACTTGACACTGAAACCAGAAAGCTTACTCCCCACTTCTTCCTAAGTTTGGCTATTTTTAGGATTTCCTGCAGGGATCTTGGCCCTGAGCTTTAATTCCTTCTTCCCACACACATGCCCATCTCTTTCCATACACAGTGGAATCAATGATTCACGTCTGGGGCACTCAGCCAGCGGGGATCAGTTGTTTCTTCCCGTAGGGTTGTGGCACTCTGTAGCAAGGTGCAATGAAAATTCCTTTTAATGAAGAGAAATTTGTCTTAGGAAGCAAGCACGGCTTGTGTCCCAGCAGAAGTGGTGCTTGGCAGTTGAGGATCTGTGATGTACATTTTGCTTACGAGGATGCATAATTCATTCATGAGGGAATTTGTAAATTATTCAGGTAATCCTTACCTGTGGGATAAATATTGGCCCCTAAGAAGCTCATATAACTTTATAATCTGATAATTTATTCCATCAGGATAATACTAAGAAATTCTGTAATAAACTTTCACTATTTGTTGTTGGGCAACTAGAGCTTTATTCAAATGGTATTTTCCTGATACTATGCTTCAGTGATGCTTTCTCTGATTTTTCTCCATTGATCAATAGTGATATGCAAACAGGTAAAAACCTGTTAGCAGGCAGCATTCTTCTGCATCTTCTCATCATATATTATTGGTTTTTTCTTTGATGGTAGGCACATGAAAATATTCCAGATGGTCAAATAAACAATCAGAAACCATGTCAAGCATTTAAGACTCAGTTTTTTTCATTAGATACAGAATTTTGTTTTGCCATCTTCAGCATAGGTAATTTTTAAACACTTGCGGGGGGCCACTTTGCACTTCTGGCCTGTGACAGACCCTATGAAAAATTCAAGACTTGCAGGATTTTATATCCCAAATGAGACAAATTGCTACAGGAGGATTAGAGTGTGAAGGTTGTAATAATCAACAACCACGACCGCAGTCACAGCCTGTCCCACTCAGAATGTGTAGCCCAGGTCCCAGGGTGAGTTTACATCAGCTGATAGCACAGGACATCCTGACACAAAGCTCAAGGAAGAGGCAGCATCATCCTTTGTACCAGAGCATTTACACTGTCAAATCCTACTTAACCACTCTGAGGGGTGCTAGGCAGCAATTCCCTCATTAGATGCTACCCAGAATGTTCAAATGACATGCTAGCCAATGCTAGTTTGGAAGCATGGAAATGCTAATCTGGAGTGTCTGACTGGTTGCTGCACAAAGCCTGTAGCTGTCACTTAGCCATCAAGCTGGAAACTGATACAAGGACAATAAATTCTAGGAGGTACAGTCAATGTGAAATATTTCACTTTAGCAGGTGCCCTTCTCTGTGTCATCATATTCCATGTAGTCTATGGTTTTATATCCTCAAATGTTCCAAATGCATTTTTTTGTGTAGATACATGAAGGTGCAACAACACTGCAGTGCAGCAGAGTGAACTTAGAATCCACAAAGGACAGAAATTCCCAGCTACCAATAAAATCATGTATGTTACAAAATTCTTGTTCTTGGTCCTGAGTTAAGTTAATGTGGGTTTATCCAAATGAAAAGGGTAGTTCCCACATCAAAAGAATGCCTTCAGTAGATGAAAGATGTCTAGACACCTGAAAATTATGAAATTAGTTCCCAAGCTCATCTTCTAAACATATTTTATGGGTGTACTTGTGAGGTTTTTTTCTAGCCTGTTTCAGGTGTTCTAGTGAAAGCTGATGTCCCTTCAGTCATAACTCCTGTAGTTGGCTAAAAGATGGAACACAGTTATAATTGCAAGAAAATTTTTGTTCACTTTCACACTCTCCAATGGTACAAAAATAACATAAATGAAAGCTGAGCAGGGACACTGTCAAGAAATTAACAAAGCAATTATGATTGAAATTATAATTCTAGTCAAAAGATCTTTGCTCACGGGTTGCAGTGCAGCTTGTATGAGCAGTTAAAGTGTGCAAATGCATCATATACTGAGATAAATTATTAGCTTTCTTTTTCAGAAGGAACATATTGTGCTATGGCCACACTTATATCTATGGATACACCTCCAGATCCTATTCCATGTGAGGCATTGTATCACTACAGTCATACCAGTGCCATTAAGACAGAAAGGTCTTGGAAAAGTCTCAAGAAACTTCATAAAACCAGTGATTTCTGTCTGTTCCTCCCGGTGTTTGTTCCATGTTTTCAATACATCCATTTTATCCCAGTACCTGGCTGGTCTTCTTTACCTTGTGCTGTGTTGCTTGGGTACTTCTCATAAAAGCAGTTGTTACCTCCTCCTCTTCAAATTTCCCTTCCTAATCTCAATAGCTACGGTATGCATTTTCTTTTACATTTTGAAAAGCAAAAGTTGAGACACTTTGCTTCTCCAAATTATTTTCCTTGTGATATCAAGTTGCATGCTTGAATTTTAATGCTGCATTTCTCGCTCTGGGAGCTGAAACTTTTGTTTACTCAGCTGAGCACTGGCAGGGCTGGTGCAGTTTTCCCAGCAGGGCTCACTGAAGTGTCTGCTCCCTCACTTTGAAGGGAGCTGTTACCACTTATTCCTTAATGCTCCCAGAGAAAATGCCAGCAGATATGGGAGTTGGTAAGGGCTGTTTTGGTTCTTGTAATATTTTTTTTTTCTATTAGAATGAAATAAAAAAAATGCCGCATTCATATCAGAGAGCACCAGCTAATAATCAGATGGTAATGATCTGTAGATGAAGAGGAGACCTGTGTCCAAGCACATAACCTGCTTTGTACTTGTGAGATTGAGCTGAGCATAGAGTTATGAGCTTTTAACTGTTGGTTGGCTTTGCTTTCCTTTTGGTATTATTTACATCTTTTGGATTGCAATACAAAGGGCTCATTGAAAAATCAGCGATGAATAAAAGCCTCAACTTCAAATCAGGAGTTGTAAGCACTCTCCAAAGTATAGGGAAGAGAAGGGAATATTGATTTCTCAAGAAATCACCTATTAGGAAATGAAACAACTTTGAAAAGGTGGGGGGTGAAGCACTACCTCATTGGCAGTGCTTCACGAAGTACATTCTGATCTTGGCTCTTGGATGCCACTTGTACCATATTCCTACAAGCTGGAATGCTGTTCTGCCAGAGTTTGAAAAGGAAGCATTTTTTCCTGTTCAAAACATTTTCTGCATTTCAAGCCAAACAATTTGTGTAGAGGAATAGATCTCTATTTAAAGAAATAAGAGCAGACTGCTCATTATCTGGAATCTTACTTTAGCACGTTCTTTGTTTTGGGAGCAAGGATGTGAATTGTGCTCATTTTATGACCTGACCAGCCATGAATGAAAGAGCTGGCTGATTTTGTCTCCATAGTTATGTGCCTTTCTTGTAAACTCTGAGCATGCTGTAATAATGTTTTCTTGTTCCAGACTGGTGAGGTTGAAATGGAAAGAAAAGGACCTGATTGAAGTTGCAGGTCTGCTTGTAGCTTGTTTCATTCTAGATACAGTTAGAGCCAATTTTATTTCCTATTAGTCAAGAATAAAAAAAGCCTCCAGTCTCACATACACAGACTCCACAAAGAAAGATATGTTACAGTTTGATTTCCTGGATCTCTCCTTTATTCTATGAGAAGGGGTTGTTAGATGAGGCTGGAAAGACAAATACCCCATTTATGAGTTGAGATGCTGAAACGGGATCAAATTGTTAGAGCAGACAGCTTTTTTAACGGGGAGGTTGCCCATGAGTGTAGCAATGCAGTAAAAAGTAGTATGGGTTTTTTTCAAGTTCAATGTGATGGTTGTATCGAGAAATATTTAATTGGAAAGAAACTTCTGATGCTGTCCTACACTCACGAATATTTTTCAAGCTAATGCCTCTCCTATTTCTAAACAACAAAACCAGAAGCATAAATGGAAAATGAAGTCAACCTTAACAATATGTGCCATTTCTTCATGAGCAAATTTAATTGTTCATTGTCTGCATATAGAGTGGTGTGCTGATATGACAGCACAGAATATTCTGACTTCTCCCAGACTTTTAGGACACTTCAAGGTGTGATTATGGAAAGTAACATTCAAGAGATTGAGCAAGTTCTGTGTGACATATTACTTGAAAATGACAAGAAAATGACTGCTTCTCTGAGGAGGTAGATGTTGCTGCATGTAAACATACAGGAAAATGTAATTTACTATATTTTCCTTGTGGAAGCAGTTATTTTTATTATTTAAATGGAAAGACAAGACTCTTACAGTACTATTTGGTATTAGCAAGTTAGCTCTTTCCACATATTCAGCTTTCCTTTGCATATACTTGCATTTTCATTTTTTTGGGAACATGATAGAAAATAAGGCCCTAAAAAATGAGTTATGAAGTTTTAAGAGCTCTTAAGCAGATGCTTTATAAAGTATTTCCACATTATCGTGCCATTCATTCTGTGCTTTTTGCTACCCCCAAAATAACTTGTAATGTTTTAGAAATGTTGAGACCTTTAAGTGTGTTTTGAATCTGTTTCTATGTGCACGGGTGAGCATACAATTTCATGGGTTTTTGTCAGCTGAGTGTAACATGCTTGGGAACCCTCTCTTTAGAAAGCTCAGATCTGTAGAAGTGGTGCTGTTTAAAAAAGTCTGTGTTTTTTCAACTTTATCAACTGGTCAATACCATCCCTCTATACAAATCCTACCCCAGTGTCATTCAATGATGTATCACTGTGATGCTTCATTAAATATTGAACATTGATTATGTAAGTGCTGCAGGATTTTGTTTTGTTCGCTGTACATAAAGGCTCATTAAACTTGGCCAATAAGTTTCCACAGTGTAAAGAAAGGATGTAATGCTTTGTGGTGCTGGTATTTTAAATAGGAGTTAGGTGGATATGAAGAAGTTGGAGATATGCAACAGTACAATTTACAGACTTGAGAGAGCTGCTCAGAATAAGTGGTCAGAAACACCTTGGCTGTGAACTTCACTGATCTGAACCTGCTGTGGGAATTATCCCTGTTATTTAAAATATAAGATAGAGTCTACTTACACTTAAATTCTGATTGCTTAGATACCAAGCAGACATTTATTTTCTAATATTATTAATGATTCAGTCAGGCTGTATAGCAGGCATTAGTAACTATACATAAGGTTGTCTGTGTCTGCAGCTATTTCAAGCAATTAACAAGTTTAAATGCAATTGCTGTCATATGGGTGCTCATTTTCTCCTATTTATAAGCTATTTTTTGAAGTGTTTCTGTAGTTAGATAGGAAACATATATTCAGGCAAACTTAGGTCTATCTGCTAAGTTTCCCAGCACATTGGAATGAAAGATTTTTTGCAGAAAAATCTGTTTACATTCAAAGACAATTTCTAATCCTTCTGTTGTTTATAGCACAGCTATAAATCTGGTCAAGTTAAAAAAAACCAAAAAAACCGTGAACTAAAGAAGTGCCATTTCTTTGTTCCCTGAATTCAGCCCAGTTTGGTGGATTCTTAAACTGTAGAACATTACAATTTTATTTCTTTTAGGTGCGTTTCATAGAAAAGATTGGCAGCAGGCAAAAATAATAGCTGAACTCAAACAGTTTTAAGGATTCAGGTCCAGGTTGCAAACCAGAGCAGCTGCGCTGTGAAGTGCTGGAGCAGTGGGGAAAGAGGAGGAGCAGTCAAGGTTCTGCTCCTCAGCCCCACCCTCCAGACCTGCCACGGGGCATTATCACTTTGCCGTATCTCAGAGGCCATAGAAAAGATAATTTTCACCCGTGGGATTATTGTTGACAATTCGTGTATTTGGTCCTGAACATAAAGTTGAAGAGTTGTATGATGCAGCTGATTTGTCCAATATCAGACAGTAGGGCACTGGGGAGAACACTGCAGTTGAGCTAGCAAACCTTTAAAGTCTATTCATTAAAGGAAAAAAAAGGGGGGGGGCAGATTGCTTCAATATTTTAAGAGGAAATAAATGAAACTAGAAAGCCAAGTTTTTTGGAAGTAGTGGTTTGCCAGATTTGTCTGTGCAGCCCTTACTTCCTTCCCCTGGGTGAGTGCACTGTGAGACAGCCTTCAATAGTGTGATATTGTTGTGTGTTTCTGCAGAACACCTGCAACACTCATTGCACAGGCTGGACTGCAATAAAGGAAAAAATTGTGTTTATACAAACAGCTGCAGTGTTTGGATGTTTGCTCTTGCCACTCACATGTATCTTAAAGTTTTCTTCTGAATGTGGATGCTGTTGGATGCACATTTAAGGGTGGGGGGATGTGTGTGTGTGCAAACACACCTGGAATTGAGGAAATGAGGAGCTTTCTGTTGCTGCACAAAAAGAATTATCAGTTTCCCAGAAGAAGAATGCTGTAGGGCCAGTTTAAACATTTTAGTGCTGTAGATGTATGACTTTAAGCCCTGGGTGAAAGCTGGCTGAATATGTCATAGACATGATTTGTCTTTGGGTGATAGCAGCATCTCTCATAAAGCGCTCCACTCAATCTATGGAGTGATATTAGTAGTGAATGTGGAGAATGCTCTTTTCCAGTAGCTTGAGGTGTACTTATATGAAGCTAGCTGGTGAGTGACATGGTAAATAAAATGCAGAGGAAAAATGATATACAGTTAAAGATGTATTTTAGTGACAGGCAATGCAGCAGCAAAGGCAAACAGAGATAGAGCCCTGCAGTTAGGACGTGAAAATAGGAGGAAACAAATGCCTTCAAGAACTAATGGTCCCTTGAATCTTTTATCTGTTATCCCAAATTAGACTGGGAAAGATCTGTTCAATGGAAAAAAAAAACTATTCTAATTCATCTTTTACTAAATCTTGTATATTCCCCTCCTCAGCACCCACACTTATGAAATGCATATTAGGAATAGAATTGTTCCATTTGGAGAAGAGTGTATCAATGCACATATTAACAGTGTGGAGGTGTGTGTGTGTGTACATTATTTCACTATCTACATCGTTTAAACCACGTTTTCTCGTATCTTTCTGACACTAATTCTAGCACCAGAACTGCATTAGTCCTCATAGTGGATCTCCATTTTTGACAGTAGATTTCTCAGCAAATGAAAAATCATCCAGTCATTTCTCTCTGATTAGTTGTGTCTCTAAATACCTAATTGTCACTGGAACAAATTGCATGCTACAAATGTTATGGAGAGCTGTTAATCTCTTAAGATGCTTCTTTTGAGCTTTGTACAGTTGATGCAGCTGTTAAAACAGAATTTTTGCCACCTGGACAAATCATTACCATTTTATTGTAAAGTTTAGAAGGAACTGATGGGAAACCAGCGTATTGGAGTTGGCTTCTTTAAGCGTTGTGCTTGTCAGATAAAGAAATGTATCCTTATGTCCTTCATAATCCACTCTTTTCCATACTTCAAGCTACTTTGGCATTCTTAGAAGGTGCGTCTGTGGCAGCAATAAAAATTAAGTATTCTTTCAGGGTTATTTGGTTTGTTAATAGCTTGGTTTGCACTGTCCACATACCCATGGCAAGATAGAATAACACAGTAGATTCATGGAGTTTTCAGCCAAATGCACTCTGCATAGAAATTGCACGTTTCTGTAGAATACTTGACAATTATACTCAGGTGGCTTAACTGTAATTAACGTGTAATGTGCACTTTGGCTAGAAAAGAGAAATTACCAGGTACTTACCTCATGATTATTTCAGCATGCTCCCCACAGTTATGGTTTGTGGTCATAGTAGTGCAGAGTCCTGAGTATCCTTAGCTCATACTGAAGTCCATTGGTGCTGAGTATCTCCAGAACCTTCTAGATAAGGTCCTGAGTCCCTGAGAAATATACGATGACTGCATGTAAAGCATAATTTATAGCTGATGCTTGCATGGAAGTAATGCCACTGCTTGTTAATGATATCATCAAAAATTCCCAGCTCAAGGACATTCCTGATCACTAGAGTTATAAAACTTTATTTATAGTAAAACCTCCCTTTTGAGCTGCAGTTTTGGATTTTCTTATATTCTTCTTTCATTTTTTTCCTAGCAATTCTTCAGGCTAAAAGATGTTAAAGGAGACATGTATGAACTAGAGTGATTTTAGAGGTAAATGCAGCTGTACACACATTATGTTTTTGTATTGATCTGCTAATATGAAACCTATAAAAATGTAGACTGATAATAAGTTGAGAGTTCTAATTAGCAGTCCTCATGCTGCCACATCTTCGATGTAATCAAATCAGCAAAAATCCTGACAATATGAAAGAGGGGTGCTTGAAGAAGTCTGTTAGTAATCTCATAGGAATACAGCTAAAATTTATGCCCTATTTTACTTTCATGAAAAAGTTAATTAAACTAATCAGCACTTCAAGAATCGCAAGAGAAATCCTGTCCCAAATTCTGTATACAGACAGCCTTGAAATGGGAATGAGGACACAACCACACTGTGTCCCTTGCCAGAATCTGCAGGGGCCTGTGAGGGTGCTGTGAGCGTTGTGACCTTCCCCTGTTGGGTTGGTCAGTCCCAGTGGACTCGGATTCTGCATCCGTGGAGTCTTGGAGGTGTCGTAGAATTCATCATTTGCTGTATCCAGGGACACATGTGGTGTTTTGTTTTCCTCTGGGATCTGCCCACATTGGTTTCTTAATCCCCTCTCACATAGCACGGAGCTGTCTGGGTGATCATGAGCATTCTTTGCACTGGTGTGGGGATTGAGAGAGAGGAGCTTGAGGAGGTAGGCTTGGAATCCAAGCTGGCCAGAGATGAACAGAAACCAGTGCATGAGCTGGAGCAGAGAGAGCAGGACCCCAGGCAAGGCTGAGACTGTTCCTTCCTAAGGAGGTTCTTATCCCAGGGGGTAATTGGGCATTGGAACGGTGTCCCAAGGGAAGTGGTCACAGCACCAAGCCTGACAGAGCTCAAAAAGCATTTGGGCAATACCCTTGGGAGCATGGTGAGACTCTTGGGGGGTGTGCAGGGCCAGGAGTTGGACTCAGTGATCCTTGTGGGTCCCTTCCAACTCTGTGGATCACGACATGGTAAAACACACCACGAGCCTATGATGCCTTAAACCAGGGAAGCTGTGAGTGAACATCTCCATGCACCCAAGTAGGCTTCAAGGCAACTGGTTTCAAACTCCAACTTTTTCTGGTAAAAGAAAGAAAGGAAGGTTCTGAACCTGCTTACTTTAGAAGAACCAAGACAAAGTAAGCAGAGCCCCGGTACCTAAGGTGCACAATGCAATAGTCTGACAAGTTTTATTCAGAGAAGACATTATTCAGCTAAAAGCCACAACTGTGAGCTAGATTGGAAAGCAAGAGAAACAAAACATGAAGGCTATTTTTCAGTGATGATCGAATGGACCAGTATTGCTGAGTAATTTAGTTTTGGTGGAATTTGATTCCTCCATGTTGTGATGTCTGCGAGGCAGCGTCTGTTTCCGGCGCTCCAGCTGGGTTATTTGTTAGAATGTTTGCTGTTTTGAGGCTTTTTTTCTAGTGCTGGGAAGCCTTAATCATAGGTCAAGCCTGAATTGTTTTAGGCACTAAATGAACTCAGAACAAAGATGCAGTTCCGCTGCCATGGAGTTTATAATCTAAGTATGAAACAAGAGACAACAGATGGGTCTAGACAGACGGGAGAGCATAAGGAAACAATGTGACAGTACTGGGCAGCCAAAAAGTCAGTGTTCAAGGGAGAGCAGCAGGCCAGCTATGAGTTTTCTATAAGCAACATATCAAAGACAGGATCTGAAATGAGATAATTAAGACAGTTTTGCAGATGGCTGTAGGGAACTCCTAAGAATGAGGCAGTTTGTTGGGGAAGAGCTTTGGAAGTAAAGACAAACATTTTCTGGTTTCGGGCATAGAAAGTGGGAAATAAAGCAGAAAACACTCACATAGGGGCGATATCACCAAAAATTTTAGATAAGCTCATGGGGGTTTTTGCAGCAGCATTCTGTATAGGTAGAAGTGAGCTAAAGCTGTGTGCCTTTGATCTGCTTTGTAAGTGAGGAAGAATGTGGAGAATGCTCCTTCCTCTCGTCTTCACTGAAGGATTTCTCTCCCATTGTATCAGGAGACACTTCTTGGCCATGGAGAATTTGATGAGATTCAGTATTGAGCACATAAAATAGCTTGTTTGGGCATGCAGGCTACCAAACACTTCTGAACTCCCAGAATTCAAAGACTACTGAAACAAAAGCCTGGATTTGAAAGTCAAATAATTTTTTTTTCTCAAACAGAACAGAAAAATAATCACAAGACCATGTTTGATTGTACTGGACAGTTGGTAAACAACTTGACAGCAGTTTCATCTTATGGTTACATTAGCTATTATTTTATATGGCAGTTGTATTTGGCAAATTACAATTTCCTTTTGAAAATGATCCTTGGAAAATAATACATGACAGTTTAAAGCGCCATGGTCCATATATGCAAATGAATAAATGCAAGGTAACTGCATACAGCTAGATGGTGTTAACTGAGTTAAAAGAGCATTTAGTCTAGGATCTCTCATTTTAGTATTTCAGTATCCCATTGCTTTATTAATAAAGTCTTCTGTATTTAAAATGAAAATGGCTTGCAAAAATATATAAGCATTGTTTGCTTTCAGTTTCTGTGCAGTACATAAAGAAGATAAGAGCACTGAGTATCTCTTAACAAAATGAAATCCCTCCATATGGCACCCTTTTCCCATTAAGATGTATAATATGAACCCAAAAACCATCTTTTAAAATAGTTTTATAGCTGAAATGGGATTGTAGTTTAGCTTAATTTGTGAATTGCCAGAAGCAAGAATTATCCTTAATGCTGTCTGCATAAGGCTGCTCCCACAGCTATTCTTAAGCAATTCTATATCAAAATAACCAGGAGCTGTCTCACATTCATCCAGAAGTTAGGTTTCTAGTCTAAATTAATCTAAGTTTCCTTGATAGTCAACAGAAAGAATGAAGCACTTGGACAGGACGTCTTGTCCTGTTCTATTACATGAGTTTGAAATAAAATTATCTTTTAAATCTCACTCTTGAGGTGTCTCTGTTCCTCTTCTACAGAGGGAGCCTAGATGATTAGCTCAGTCTCCCCACCTCACTTAAGGCAGCTGGAGTTGGAGGAGATTAAAAACAACCTTTGAAAGTGAGCTGAACTGCCTTTTATTTCAGGCTGTCAAATGTAGCATGGTGCTGCAGTTCGCAGACATATCCCTGCCCAGCAAGCCTGGGGAGAATGAAAGGAGAATCTGTACAGAGCCAGGACAGAAAAGTTGCATCAGTTAACCTGGCAGGTTCACAGCTCCAAGGCTGTCCAGGTTAGCAGCGACCATGAGTTGTAACAGGAAATCACCTTGAGAAGCTCTAATGTTTGGTGTGAGGTAACCCCAGTGTCATATATTGAGTGCTGTGTAAATAAAATTGATAGTCTCACACGCTGTGATTCTGACATAAAGAAGAGGCTTTACTTGAGCAGTATTTTTTTGCATGACTGGACTGTTCTCATATCAACCTCTTTGTTTTGGCCGTGAGGTCCTCACCTGAGTACCCAAAGCATCTTCTGTGCCTGGGGTTGCTGCTGGCTCTGCAGCGTGGCAGCATCTATTGGGCTGCAAAGATCGGATCTGGGAATGCAGACTGAGAACTTGCAAGAGTCTTTCTTCAGCTGCAACATACTTAATTCTTAGAGATGCTTGCCAGATGCAGATACATTGATTGAGTGCAGCAACCATGATTCTGTCTCACCTGCTCTCATCCATAATCTGCTTTATAACTTTCTCTGTTAAAAGTTATGGTAGCCCTGCTGTTTGAAAGCCTTTATTTATAGAGTTCTCAGAGCCTGTAAAAGAAGCCTTTTCCATAAATCATGTTTTTTGAAGTGCTGCTCCGAGTGATTTGACATTTTTTCAAAAGTAAGATAAAAGTTTATGTACTTGGAAATTATGTCCCTAAGAAGTATGCACTTTATATTTTATTTATTTTGATAGCTTATGTTATGATACATTTGATAGATCCTGAAAGACACTGTCAGTTTTAAAGCTACAGCCAATAAACTCTGGTTAGTGGGGAAAATGTGCCCCATAATGATCACATGCCTTTGTCTATGCAAAGGCATTTTATCAGCCTTATGACATTTTTTATTTTCAAGGGGGTTTTTTGCATGTTTTTGAGCAGTGTTACGTAATTCCAGAAAAGGAATATTTGACAAACAGTGGAAAGGTCAAAAAGCTGTGGAGCACAAATTCTCTGGGGTTATAATCCTTAAAGAAAACAGGTGAAAGAAAGCAAAGATACATTTTCTTATCAAGGTTTAGTCCATATATATGTGTGTATATAGTTCTAATACCAACATACTGTAAATAATGTCGATTGACTTAAACAATTTGCTAGCCAGGCAGAAAGAGAACAAGAACCCCAGATAGCCCCATTTTTGATAAACCCATTGCATGTGGAAGAGAATATTCATTAATAACAGCTGAAGATATGACAAACAACTCTTCTGAAAACTTCAGCATTATCTTTCAAAATAAAATATGTTTCCTCATAATGGAACAAATTTGGAGGGCAGTGCAGAAATCCATTGAGTTGAAAATATGAATTAATAAGTAATGCTATTTAAAATGGCATCAATGAGATGAATTTTTAAGCTAGAAAAAAAATTGAATTGCAATTACCAGGTGGAAGAGTTGAAACAGATATGTTAAGTTTCTGGCAGCCTTCAACCAGTTTGATTGGTGGATTACAAGGTGAGAGCAAGACCAACACAAAAGTCTTGTGCATGTACTGAGGTGCAGTACAAGCAGAACTGCAGGGTAGAGATAAGAGACGACTTAAACTCCTGCCAAGCAGCTCTGCTGGTTTTGTTCTATTTACACTGATCCCGCAGTCAGCGCACGCAAGGATTTTTCTTTGTCTTGCGAAGGACCAATAATTCTGAAATTTCTTAAGAGGAATACTGTGATTTTTACTGAAGCAGGAACCCCTTCACTGCTAGGTTTAGCAGGCAGATTACAAGCAGTTGTTACTGTCATTGTTTCATAGAATGATATAAAGTACTTGTTTACAGGCATATTTTTAAACTGAGGAGAGATTTGAGTGTTTTATAGCTGTAAAAATCTTTGCAATTCTGCCAGAGCATGTCTAGATGTGCAGTGCCTCACTAACATCTCCTTTCCACATACATTCTGTATCACAAATATCTTTCCTCCCCTTCCTACCAAATGTCAGAATACATTTACTCTGTCTTTATCCCCTTGACCATAAAAACAATAGCAAATTTGAGGGTTTTGTCTGGGGATATAATTTAATTACCTTCAATACTAATGTTTTTGAATAAATTTTGCCTACAACAATATTTGATTTTTAACACCTTTTCTAGGTGTCTTACTCTCAAAGAAAGCTTTACTACCAACCCAGTGGAAAATTGCTGCCATGTGGATAAGAATTATTGAATTTATTTTTTTCTTGAGATGGTGGATAATGTACCATGGTGAATTTATGGTCTGCCACAGTGTGCAGTCAAGAAGCATCTCATTTTGGTTTTGAAATGAACCATCTATGAATCTGTGATTTTAAGGCAGGCAGCCATGGGAACCTTGTCCTTTTTGCAAACACTTCCACTTGGAAAATGCCCTGCAAAAAGAGCTGCCTTGGTGCACTCCTGCTGTAGAGGGACATTGCTGAGCTCTGCTCAGAGCCCTCCATGCGCGGAGAACATTTCTGAATGAGCCAAGGTTTGGTCTCCCCTACTACTGCCCCAATATAAAGGTCTCTTCTAGGCAATTCATGAATTGACTACTTGCATTTAGCTATATCCTTTAACAATATGCTATGATAGACGTCTGTAATTTGTAGAGAAATCACCCTTTTCCCTTCTGTTTGGATGTCCTTTTACAGTGATTTCTATTTCTAGTTTATTTGTGCTCTGAAATGAAGTGTGGCAAAACAGTATACGTGAAATTATCCTGATGCTAAGAGCTGAAGTGTTTATAGTTGGTAAACCTTAGTATACTGTATAATTAAAACAATTATTTCATCAAAAGATGCTTCCTTTAACTGCTTTGTAATTAGTGCTATTGAAAGAATTCTATTATTTTTCATGCATTTAATTTCTGTTTTGGTCTCTCCAAAGCACATTTTTTGTAGAAGGCAAAACAACTTTCCATCTATAATTAGAGTTTAAACAATTAGGGGTATGCATGATCAGATTAAAAGGCTAAAGTAAACCTTGCCATAATGGGACCAAAGCACGGGAGAATCTACTGTGCTGGATAACTCTGTTTAAGGTTATGAGCATATGGGTTTGTTTACAATATTTCCTAGGTTCAGGGGTATTGTGTCACTGTATATTCCCATAGAGTTGGAAAAAGGATTTCCCACTGCTGACACATACTTTGCAAGTGTTTGCTGAGTAGCACAGAGCTGGTTTATATATTGTAGCAGTAATGGATCTCTTGTTAGGGGTTTGTTTGTAATATTGATTTCCCGTCAGTCAGATTTTATAAAGAGCTTCACATCCTTGTCGCACATCTCTGGTCTAGATGCTACAGGTATTAGCCTCAGATTGTGAAAGAGATTTGCAAAGAGAATGTTTTGTGTGCACAGTTGCATTAAGGCTGATGGAAAATTGGTTTGAAGCAGTCCCTGCTCTGTTTGAGAGCCTTTCTGCAGTTCTGGTGTTAAGTGTCCTGTGGGCACATCTTTTCTTTCCACAAATATTTTTTGTGGAAGATGACTGTGGGGAAGGAAAAAATCACATGAAGCTCCTGGAAGTTGACAGGGGGGATCTCTGTGAGGTTCTAGTCCGGACACCTGAGTAGAAATTGAGGTGTGTGGTGGGTGCATTGACATGAGGGTAGGCATGTATGTGGATACCTTCAGAAAAGCTTAACAATATAAGGAATATTTTGGAAATCAAGAGGGAAAAGTCCAAGAGATAGGAAATCTAGAGAGACCTGTCCTTTCCTTCAGTGCTGAAAACCCAATCCTCTCCCATGTTTGGTCTGGCAGGTTGGGGGTGGTGTTATCCTGGGACATCACCAGTTCCCCTCAAAGCTCCCTGTTCAAGGGTGGAAATGGAGCTTACCTGGTGAGGGCTCCACAGGGCATTGAGCCCAGTGTGGAGGTTCTCTGGATCCATCATATCCCTCCAAGGGAAGAGTGGGAATGATCTAACAGTGACGAGTGGGGACAGCGGGGGTTGTGCTCCAAAGCCCAGTGATCCTTCTGTACCAGAGACAGCAGAACCAAAGAGAGGAGACCTTGTGCATCCATAATTCACCATTCACTACAAAGCTTCAAAGTGCAATCAAGAGACATTAGTCATGCAGAAAATGTCTAAGGCATAATTTAATTATGGCAGTAAGAACCACAGGGCCCGACTGCATGTTCACTGTCTGGTTCCTGTGCAGGCTTTGTGCGCTCCTGGCACGAGAACAGGGCTTTTCTCACAGCAGAACACTCAGCAAGGTAAGGGAAGGGATCTCAGAAGGGCTGCAGCCCTGTGGGGTTTTTTCTTTTAAACAAGAATGACAACTTTTTTTTTGCATCTTTTGCTGCATTTAAGCTTTTGTCTGTAGTTTCAAATCTAGGAACACCTTCCTGTATGCAATACATTTTCTGCTTCTTTTTGCCCTGTCTTTTGTTCACACTTAAGTTTCAAACATGAGATTTGTCCTTATTAAGGGGCATGGTTCATCAAGCCTAATTACACACAGCTTTCAGCACATCACTAGGAGTATTAGAAAATATTTTTGCAGTGGGAACATGAAACTGACTTTCTTCAAAGTTTTCCTTACTGAAATTCAAGTAGATGATCTGAAAAAAATATGATATTTACAGCTTAATTTCAGATGGGATTTGTGTTGGTTGTTTACAGACCAACAATCCCAATATACATAGACAGTTTGATTATTTCAATTTTGTTTTTCTAATCTAGAGGCTTCTTTGTTTCATTTGCCAAAATTGTTTTATTTACTAGACAGTGAAGAAATACATATTTTCAGATAATTTTTTGTGTAATTGCTCACACCTATGTGTGTTCCTTCCAGTGCCTTTCTGTCATGTTGGTTTTTCTGATCGACTGACTCCAACTCTGTGGGTCTTTCCAGGTTGTCTGCTTGATTCCTTATTTTCACAGAGTTTAAGATGTGAATTGTTAACTTACCTATTCAGATTTGTTTATCAAAGTCCCTTTAAGCTCCCATCCTGTAGGTTTCCTGAGTTCAGGCTTTAAACATTTGTGTTAAATCTGTCTTGCTGAAAGAGTGAAAGAGCCTTTTTAGCACATGATCTTTCCTTCCTTAGAACTTCCAAAATGTAATCAAATCCTCTTCTCTTCCCTGACTATAAAGTGGAGAGCCTGTGTGAAGCCATTGATTTGATTTTCATTTATCCCATTGTTGTCCCAGACATGTAACTTCATGTTTTGTTCCAGTGGCAAAGCAACTGGTAAGAAAATGGAAACTTGAAAGATTTTTTTTTTCATCTGGATGCCATCCTCACCACTGCTGACTGTTCTGTTGTGCCCACCCCTGTCACTGCCACATTCTCCCATAAATGGCAAGATTGAAAAGTATGGGACCTTTTGGGGGAGCACTGTAAAAAACCTATTCAATCACAATTCCTGCGACAGCTGTTTTTGCACATATTTATGCTTATTTTGTCCTGCTTTAATCTCTTTTATAGTAGTCCCATCTAATCCAAATGTTTCATGTAACCTGTGCACATTATTTTAGATGTGTTACTGATGCAATCGCTCCTGTCCTTTCTTAACACTTCTGTCAAAGGGCAGTGGAGCCCACTTGGAGCCTTGGCTCCTCTTTGGACAGGCCTTTCTGCTGATTTTTCAAATCTTGACAGGAAATCTCCCAGATTTGGATGTCTCAGCTAAGTGCCCAGAGTCAGCTGGGATGAATTTGAGATCTTCCAAAAACCCAATCTACCTTGATCTGACGGGTTTCTCTAATTTCAGCAATCTCTTCCCACACTGTAATGTGCTTCTCTCAGTCTTCACTTCTTAATGTTCTCTCCATATCTTTCCCACTTCCGTCTCTGCAATTTATCTCATCTCAGACTATTCCCCTGTTGCCCCATGCTCAGTTTACCTGCACCACTGCCCCTTTCTTCCCTGTACTGTTTGCTTCATCTGCCCCTGCTATGCCCATTTCATCTCTTGTTCCCTTGAATATTTTGTTTTTCCATTGGGATAAAGCATATTCTTGTGGTTTTAGAGTCCTGTAAAAATTGATATGGCTGTATATATTTTTTTCCTAATTATCACATTGCAGTTTCAAACAATATTATGCCTAATTTTACTATGGTGTTGTTCAGTTTATTTCTATTTAACTAATGCTGTAGAGCAGTATGTTGGGCAGGAAGCTTTGTACTATAATTGGGTAACAAATTATTATTTTCTTCTTGTGTTCAGTGAACTGGTTTTGCAGATCTTTCAGCTCAATTCATTATGATCAAATGGAGAAGCATTTGTTTCAATAAGGTTTTAATCTCTAGGACTATCTTTTGCATCAGTGACTTTTCATTGTTAATTGCTTTCTTGTCCCCCATTAAGGTGTTCTTGCAACTGCTTCATCCAAACTAAGCTCTCTTTCTGCACACAATCAATTTGAAGACTCTTTTCTACTTTTTAAGTGAAATAACCATTGTTGCTTTCTTAATCACTATGTCTTTTGTGTATTATCCTCCCTTGATAATGACAAAAATGGTAAAAAATCACCTCTCCAAGGGATTTTAGAAATGTCCTGAATTTCTCCCCACATACATCAGAATGTAAGAAATCATTTTTTTATTTCATAGCACCAATTAAGATCTCCAGGGCACCTAGTATGTGCTGGATGTTTGTGAGTGAATTATCTTTAATATTAATGATTTGAGAGGATATGCACTGACTGGAGTACACCCCTGATGTCTCAGAGTCATTCTATTGAGAGGGTTTCTTTATCATAAGTTCTCTGAACCTGTTGCTACTTTAAACCCCAAAAAGGGCATAGAAAAGAAAGACTTCAAACTACAATTTTAAATATGTAAAGAAAAAATTTACATGCTGAAATAACAAAACCCAGAGATGAGTTCAAGTGGTTCTCTCCCTTTCCAGAAATCAATTGCTTGTGAATTTATTATTTTAACACAGCTGACAGAACACACAGAAGGAATTCAGTAATGAAAAGCATTTGGGGGTTTGACAGGTCTTGGCTGAAATGAAGTCCTTTGAGACCAGCACTTGGGAGGCAGAGGTGAAAGTAAAAATTGGTTTACCTGAAGATCTCTGTACATGAAATCTAAATTTTCAAGGGAGACTGCCTGCCAGCATCAGGGCTTGTCTTTTGACACATCCAACCTGAAATCTATCAAAATCTGGAAACTTCCTGACTTTTCATTGTAACATCTGCACATGTTATTTGCTACACAAAACTTTGTTTGCACATGTGCTTAAAGTTTCCTGGAAATTTTGTGCTAATTCAAGTAATCGAGTTTTACTCCTGTATTAGTTTGAAAAATAATTTAGCCCAGTTCTCTCTGTCAAAAAAAAACCAAAACCCAAAACCAACCAAACAACCCAAACCTGTTGATTAATGCAGTCTTACTGCTCCATAGATCTATGAAGCATTTAAATTGCCAGTTTTTAATGTCAAACAGTATCTTTTTTACTTGTGTTAGAACTGCAAGGCCAATGTAGATAGGCAGGAGTGAGGTAGATGGTGTTCTTTCTTACACACCATTAATATAGCCATTCACATAGGGCTGCTTGGTGACAGCTGTGGAAAGGGATGTCAGAAATATCACCTGAAGCCTCTGAACTACACAGTGTAACTGAGAGCTGGTTGGGATTTGCAGAACTTTTATTGCTTAGTCCATTATTGCTTAAAAGAAAAGTCCAGCTAAAAGTTCATGTTCAGCCTGAATTTAAAAGTCTGTGGGTTGAGGAGGTCTGAGAGAACGTTTCTATTCCCATGGACATTGAAGTGCAGTGCAAAGGTGTTTGTGCTGCGAGCTCTGTGGTGCGGTGCTCACATATCACACACAAGGCAGCAAAGCTGTGTCCCTGATGGAGGTTACAGGGAGATGGCTGAGTAACAGGAACAGCAATTACACCCAAAAAGAAAATGAAAACTGTCATGCTCTTCTGAAGAGCCATTCTATCCATGCACACTGTAATCTCTAACAGACATAGAACACATTTCTGTGTAATTTTAAATATTATTCCAAAGTGCATCTAACCTGGCAATTGAAATCTGTGCAGGAGAATTGGCTATGCTCTAGGAACTTTTGCCCAGCACTCAGAGCATGCACAGAATTGTATCATTTAAAACTAATCTTTTTCTTAGAGTCCTGCTCATATATATCTTTGGAGACCAGATTACTAGTTATGTATTTATTTACATGTTTAGTAAAAAATTCAGCCTCGTGTTCTCAGGCAGAGCCAAGCCCTGAAGCTCTCAGAGCTGAGTCACATTAGATGGCACAGTGATGCACCATATTCATCCTGAACTGTGCAAACCAGGAGATATTGCTTGAATTTGAAAATATTGGCAACAAAGTGTGTTAACTCTCATGTGATCACTGGAATGCTCTGTGCTAGCCTTTGAAAACATAAAATGTAAGAAAAATATGATAATATGAAAAAATCCATAACCTCCTGTCAGACACTGCAATTGCTCGAGTGTGCAGCATGAGTTCAAGATGGATAAAAAGTACAAGGAATAAACCATAGCAATGAGTAGCAGATGAGCTGCATTCAAGACGAATAGATTCTTCATGAAAATGCTGTGACATTTATTTTCTATATTAAAAATTCAAATGCAAGTGTTTAGTATGTCTCATTCATATCAGCTCTTTCTGTAATTCTGGGACTGGCACAGTTTTGCCTTTAGTCATTTGGGTATTGCTTTTCCATCCACTTTGATCACATTGTGCTTCTGGAATATTCCCACCAGTTATTCTAAGAACTGTGATAACTGAATCTTGTTTCATCTGTCCTAGAAACTAAAATATCATGAAGAAGAGTCTCAAATAAAACCGTGGAGGAGGAAACCACCCCCACCCCCCCCAATGTTTATTAGCACCTTTAATATAAATATTTTTATTAATGAGAATCTAACCAACTATCTCAAAAAATTGTGGTGTAAATATATGTATAATAAACATCCAGTATCTTTTCTTTCCTACACAAAGGGAAAGCATTTATCATTCTGGTAACACAAGGGACAGAAAACAATGCCAATTCACAAACAAAACCTTTCATGATTTAATATTGTTGTTTTGTCCCCTTAGATCCTAGAATGATAAATATTGTTCCTCCTTTTGTCAGCATCAGAAGCACTCTCATATGTGGAATAAAGGCTCATTCATTATAATCATACTGGGTTTTTTCCAGGTTGCTTTTTCCAATCTGGTTCAGAATACATCATGCCAGTGATACTGTGCCAGCTTTCTTGTGGCTATTCCAGAGCTCCACAGGTACCTGTGATGCTAGCAGCTTGATTTCTGTTCATGGGTATTTTTATTATTTCTATTCTCAAGGTTTTGAAGTCCTCACTGTGTGTGGGATTTCATTACACTGAGAGGTGTACAAACACGTACCTAATCTAGCCTGTGCATGCAAATCAAGTGTCTGTGGAGTGTGATCCTCTGGGAAGCCACAGGCAAAGTCTGTCTGGTCTGTTACGACTTGCCACAAAGGAGGAGGGAGCCTGTGGACAGCCCTGTGGAGGGGATGGAGCTTTCCTCTAACATTTTCAAGTACTTTCTGTGCTTTTTGCTCCTGAGAAGGTGCTGTGAGGCGTCATCGCCTGTGACGTTTATGCAGAGCACAGGAGTCACTCCAGGTGAAGTGTCTGTAGCTCCATCCTCACCCCAGCCAGCCAACAGCCCATTCTGGTTTCGTCTCGCATTGCAGTATTTCAATAACTCAGAACATACTTTGATTTCAAAATGTGTTTTTTGCAAATCATATCAGTACTCTAAAAGACTTACATTATTTTCAGAAGGGAATACACAAAGGTTAGCACATTATGTTTTCAGGAGAGCTGTTGGCTATGGTGTGATGCCACCCCATCTCTCATTCAATGATGGCTTTAGGAAACACAGTCATTGAACTAAACCTAGGCAAACTATCTAATTACTATATTAACATGTACTAGTTAATTTGTGTGTAGCCCTTTGGAGATAACAAGCTCAATATTTTAATACAGTTTTTCTTCCCTGGACACATCTCTTGTCTTCATTTTTAAACCACTATGAAAAGGTCACTAAACATTGATTTTGTAAATGAAAGCTCTAAAATAAGACCTGAAAGAGCTAATGTTTGAGGGGAGGAAAAAAAGTGTGAAAATTCAACTTACTTAAGTCAGACCATGAATTTTGGGGCTCAGATTTCTCCTACCAAGCTTTAGCTCTCTTCCCAGTCTCAGCAATGACATACCTCGCTCTAGAGGCTCTTTGTTCTTGCAGGGGCCCCCTGGGCCTATGTTCCTCCCCTTGAACCCCATCCCAGTGGATCTGGAGAGGACTTAAACCCCACTGCCTTAAACTCTGTGGACATTAAGCAGCTCCATCCACAGCTTACACTGGCACAAAGGATAGCTGCATCCTTGAGGCCACCCCAGCAAGGAAAACACATTTTTGTCCCTTTAGCAGCGTGAGTAGAGAACGCACCATTAACTACATCAAAGAGGAGGAGTTGCATGAGAAATGTGCAGTAGTTAGAGCACAGTTTTTAAAATCTTGAATGTAAATATTGTTCTTAAAGCATGTGTGGGACTCAAATAATGAAATAAGGCTGGCTGCATTTAGATTGCTCACAATCTAAAAATTCATTGCTCTTAAATTATTAGGTCGTAGTTCAAAAGTGTACAGTTATTTTTGTATTTCTTTGCAAATACTGAATGTGTGTATTTTTCTTGGAAAAGAATTGCCCACTAAAATGAGAAGTCATGACAAGGGCAAACGATATAAATGATTTTTAGGATGTTTGCAACTTTTAAAACTCTCGTACCACCTTCTTACACTAGTACAATGCAATGAGATGAAAGGAAGTGGAAAGGAATTAGAGTAGTCTTAGTAGCTAACATCAGATTCACGAAGAGAATTCCTGATTATTGGAAGTCTATATACTAAGTACTTTGTAAAGGCAGTGAAATGATGTTGCTGACTGAAGCTCAACAGAAAAAGAAGCAGCAAAAATAAGATTGGAAAATGAAAGGCTCTTTGGAAGGAAGACATTGGAAAGTAGTGTAGGAAACAGGCAGAAATCCTGTATATTCCTCTTGTTATATTGTCCAGACCAAAGAGAACAAAAATCAGCTCACAGGGTCACACATCTGGACACAAACCTTACAGAGGTTTATATGAATCCCTCTTGTCTCTGGCTCTTCCCCTTTTGGGGGATAATACCTTATAATTCTGGACTTCACATGTTGTCAAGTTCCTTTCCCACCACAGCTTTTGTTTTCCTCTGACCTTTTAAGATAGATGTCATAAAATATGGTGTCCCACCTTTTAGAAAAGAGGTGGTTTGCCTATGATTACCTGCTATTTTCATTCTTCACACCCAAAATTGCAGCAAGCTTTTAATGAACTAATCCTAAGCACAAACCATGATTTTCATTGTCACCTTTTTTCCCATTCTTGATGAAAATCAATGTTTTCTTATGGCTGCTTCAGAGTCTCGAGTGTATGGTGTCTAATGGTGTTGCTTTATAGTTTTATATTACATCTTTGTAACTCAGGATAATTATTTATAGTTGCAGATCATAATGCAGCAGACTGTAGGGAACAGAATGGTGTACTGCACTGCAAAGGGAGAGCAGTGGTTTATTATGTTATTATGTCATAGAAGGCACTTCAGGGGCTACAAAAGAAAGTTTCTCAAATTGTAGCAGTTCTCAGAAGCTGGCAAGTGCAAAACAGATTTCGTTCAAAACACTCTTGGATCATTATCGCTGTATATATGGCCATTAAAGTCTAATTGAAATACAGAAAATCAGGAAATAAGGGAACGAAAGCTAAGTTTTTCACATGTGATCAAAAAGCATATGGGGAAAAAATAGAGAGGGGAAAAAGGTCAGCAGTTAAATAGCAAATAGAAGCCTCAGTGCAATTTCTGCTTTTAAAAAACAGATGGGAGATTTAGCACAATTGCAGTCAGGGAGTTCTAATGTCCTGCTGAAGATTCATTTCTCCTTCATCACATAGTAAAAGCTTTGTTGAAAATGTTTAAATGAAAACCACTCCTAATCACATCCTGGAAATACAAAGACAGCATGATGCTTTGTACAGTACACCAGTTTTTGATGAAAATGTTGGGAACAATGCACAGAATTGCTCTGAATTTTGCCTGTTGTCTAAAAGAACCATCTTGTCATTGGAAAACTCCAAGCACTGTGTATCTCTTACTACATCTTCTTGCCCCTGCTTTCATTTCTGCCATTTCTTACTCACATTAATAGTGATGAGAATGGGCTGCTGCAGTAACTCTTTAGTGTCAGAAAGTGTATTTTCTTTGAGTGTATCTTCAGGGAGCTGACATCGTTGGGAAATGGACTTAGTGAGATTTTGTGGACTGTATCTTTCACTTGGTTTCTACCTTTTTTTTCCACATCCATTCAGTAACGTGTGTCCTGTTCAACAGGCCATGAGTTAGATATCTTACTTTGTTGTATTAGAAGAGGGTGTGGAAATCAGGCCGAGATTGCCAAATCAGATCCTGAGAGGAATATTTCACAGCTCCTGTATCTCTGGTGGATCTTGATACTTAAAGGAGAAATGTGGAACCTGAATTTGGTGTGCCAGGAGAATCTTCCTCATTCTTTTTCCACAAGCATATAGAGGAATGTTTCAAATGGCAATAGTTATAGTTTGGTAATCTTTTTTTACAAGAATAGTTGGGGTTTTGTTGTTGTGGGTTGTTTTTTTTTAAAAAATTTATTGATTTGATGGGTGGATGAAATGAGCGCTCCTTGTTGGATTGTGAGTGCACATAGAGGTAGGTGGCAAGCTGTGACTGTGGATTATCAGTTTTCCGGTTCATCCTCTCCAAACTAGGACACATGTCTAGGGCATATAATATATTTCCAGTGATTTGCAGCCATTGTATTACTATCTCTCAGTTTCAGGCATTTGCTGTACCTGCATGTGTCACACAAGCAAGAACAGTGCTCTTCTACTATCATTTTACTGATATTTATCTATATTGACTGCTCAGGACCAAGAAGGTGTATGTAATGAAGTGTTTAAAATGGAAACCTATTTCCACACAATTTGACAGGTCTAAGTGTGTAATTCTGCCTGTAATAGTCATAACATGGTGTTTTCAATATAAAATAGAAGATTGAGTAGAGAATAAATGAGTAGCTGTGCAGCTTACCTGTCTATACTGGAGTCCCATTCAGAATTATTCTTTTTCAGTGCAGACCATAATTGTGGCAGGGCTATTCGTGTAGAATCTTTGGGGGTTGAAATGGGTTGGGTTTTTTTTGTGGTCTGAACTTTTTTAAAATGCCTTTTACCCAGCTTTTCTATTGAAATTAATAAAAATCAATTTTCTATATAAGCTGATGCTAGATTTGCTGACAGAGCCAGCATGATAATGACACCAAGGCATTTGTGACTTTTTTCTTTTATTTTTCATTATCCTCGGGCATTAGTATTACTGAAACTACAAATACTCTTGTTAGAGATCCTGAGGATCCTGAAGTTGTCGCTTTAGTGATATTTCAAAATATGGTTCGAAATTCTCAGCACGATTTCTGTCTCATTGACTTATTCCTGTGTTACTCTCCCAAGATCGTTTGTTCTGTCAGAGTGGCTCCTGGCTATGTAACAGGGGATGTTCTGAATGTCTAATTGTGGAAATCAGCAGAATACTCAAAAACTGGCATTGCCATTTGGCCAGAACCAAATTACTATCAAAACGGTGGTTAGACTGACGATATATTGCACCAGTATGTTGGAAATGGAAAACAAGTCCAGTAAACCTTTGAAAGCAAAACTTTTAAATGAGAATTCCGTATGGAAAAGCTCTGCAGACATCATACCTACTGCTGATTAAGCTGCAATCCTGTTGAATTGATGGTGAACTACAATAATTTCTTTGCATGAACCTATTCAATGCTTTCTGGTTTAAATAAAATTTTTGACAAGGGAAAAGAAAGCTGGAACCTGCAACATAAAGGGTGAAAGAGAGACAAAAAGGATCTTTGAGGATTATTGTTCTAATCTTCTTCGTTAAAAGTGAATGGTAATGTAAGTAGTATTGTTTTATCTCCAGTGTGGGCAGAATTGGCCCCTTTTGGGCCCTTAAACCTATTGTCTTTAAGGTGGTGTGTTTTGTCTTGAGGAGGAGAGTAGTAAAGCTGCAAATCTGACAGTATATATTATCACCCAGATGGAACATTAGGGAGGTATTCATAAAAACTGAATTTCACCTGGCGAGGTTTATCACCCCAGATTTCCTCTACAGACAGAAAGAGATCTGCTTTAAATCACCCCCTGCAAGAAAGGCCCCTCTGGAGGGAAGCAAACCCCGGTGACTACTGCTGCCTTTTCTCCTGCTGAGTGTTCTCCTGATTGCTCGGTTGTGTTCCAGCCTGCTCTGTTTCCCAGATACACACGGATATTCACACACACACAGATATTCTGATTGCTGAATTGCATGAAATACGGTTCAGCCCTGTAATAATGGCCAATCACACTCTGTTTATACGGATGATAAATCTCTGTCCCTCAGGTGTTCATCTCACTCATGATGTATAGTGAAGCTTTAACTTTCATCACAGTGGTTAAAGCGCCCAATTGCATGAATGGGTTTGGGGAAAAAGCTTCAAAAATGTTGTAACTCAAGCTCACAAGTTTTTACAGCTTTCATAACTTCATTGTGCTCTGATTTGCATCCATGGTCCAAATAAAAAGAGTTTGCTGAAGATAGAGGCAAGGAGTAAAATAATGCTGTACAGGCAACCTCGAGTGAGCCAGGCTGGAGGAGACTTTTGCAATCCAGACATGTCTAATTACTGTAGAGGGGTTCATAAACCAACCCCACCTGGGCCATAACTGTGATACTGAGTTCTAAACAAAACCAATTATGATTTTGTTTGTATTACACCAGGTATTGCTAAAAGTAAGTGAAAACAGAGCTTCTTCAGTACTCTGAGTAGACTTTTTTCTCTTCTGCAGAAATAGGTTTACAAGACCAAATTAGATTCTGGCATGATTAATGCATCTCACCAAATTCTTGCAGAGTAGCAAATTAGTTTATAGTGATTTTCTTGAAAACAAATTAAACGGCTGCACAACATCACAAGAATAGAGATGTTTTTCATAACATATGGATAAATGATTCAATGGAAGTGAGATGTAATCAAACTGAAAATGCAATCCAAATGTTTCAAATATTACTGTCCATTGTAGAAAAATGTGTAATTACTTGCATTTTAACACATGATGTGTAATATACAGTGGCAGAGCAGTAAGGAATTAATGTGCATGAGATTTGCACATATTCTAAGTAGAGATTATTCCTTTTTAGGTGTTTTTAATATCATTCAGTTAAAAACAATGTGACAGGAAGACTCGGCCTCAAGTTGCACCATAGGAGGTTTACGTTGGCTATTAGGGAAAACTTCTTCACCAGAAAGGTTGTCAGGCACTGGAACAGGCTGCCCAGGGAAATGGTGAAATCACCATTGCTGGAGGTACTTAAAAGATGTGTGTATGTGGCACTCAGGGACATCTTTATTGGTGGGCTTTGCAGTGTTGACTTAATGGTTGGACCCCATGATCTTAAGGGTCTTTTCCCACCTAAACAATTTAATGATTCTATGGTTCTTGTGTTCCAGGAGGGCTGGAGTTGAGAAAAGAGGGTGGGAGAAAAAAACTTCATTTAATCAATGTTAGGTTGCCCCAGTCTCACTATTGTAGTGTCTAATTCCCCACCAGGTCCACTCCACCAGGACACTGTTTGAGGCATCCCAGAGAGCATTGTCAACTTCCCCTTGTCCATATGCAGAGAGGCCAAACAAGCCGTGCTGTCTCTTAGTCACTGGCAGGCTGGATAGTTTAAAGGCACCAGATGTTGTACAGACCTGGATTTCAGACTAAACTACGGATATCTCACTCTGAAAGGGAAGGAGAACTGCCTGACCGTATTAAAAAAAAGAAAAAAAATCACTACTGGCCTCGTGGAACACAAATATTTCACACAAATATGTAGGGCCATTTCCTTTTCAAAATGAGTAAATTTGGGAAAGGCTGAACATTTCTTCAAAGAGCCTTTATTGTATAGTCTGCATTTCCCACAAACTGACAGCAGGTAATTTATAAGTCTATTCTGGGAATAAGGATTTCTTAGTCCCTTATAGATAGCTCTTATTACTAAATAGCAAAGGTGTAATAAAAAGGAGCATGACATCTTCTCTCTACTAGTGTGTGGCTATTTAATTCCACACTATCATTATTTAGTTTATTATTGTTATGGTTTAAGCTCTGTCTCGTATTTTACTTATTTAATTAAGTTATACGCAAAAGAAAAGGAAAACATTCCTCCTGGCCTCTTGGCTGTCTTCCCATCTAGCAAAAATTATCATTGAAAAAAAATGATGGGGTTACTTGCCCAAAGTAATTTCCTAGTTATTTTAGTTTCTTTAATATATCTTTCTGAAAGTTAGAGCGGTGTCAACTTAAAATGCACATTCATGCACCAAACAGGAAGAGAAGCCCATAAAAAGGCTGTGAATTTGAAGTGCTGTCAGCTTGTCCTTTTAAAAATAATCTAATTCAAATAAAAAAACATTGAATATGACAGGCTATGAAGACACTTATTCTACTTGGCAGATGCTTATGATTATTTTTCTCTGTGACTAAGTCTGCGATCTCTGGATACTGTCTAGGCACACCTGCCAGATCAGGAAACTCGGATACACATGAAGGATTTGACTATTTTCTGACTTTGAAATGAACTTAGATCTGTGGTGTTCTTCTAGCTATGCACAGTCTTGAACTTCAGATGACTCTTAATTCTTCTCCTGGAAAGCAGGCACTTGAGAATCAGGTTTGTACTTGCTTAGGAGGGGCTCTGTGCATCCCGTTTTTAAATTCCAAATTTTGTTCTGGTTCCATTTTATGTGCCTTTTGGATATCTCCCAGCATGACTTGATCCATAGCAGAGGAGTATGCAGCACAAAGAACAGGTTGGCCTTTTCAGCCATGAAAATTAAGCAGGAGTTGGTGTGCTTGGATACAGTTTGGTCAAGAACACAGGAACAACCAGAAAATCGGGGAACTATTACCAAACAGCTAAATTGAATGTGACTATTTTTGTAGTGATGTCTCTGAGAGAAGTGAGAGAATTTTTTCCGTGGGTACTCAGAAACACTGCCTAGTAGCAATCTTCTAGGATGTTGTGTTCCTTCTAGAATGTTGTGTTCCTTCTAGAATGTTACGTTCCCCCGCTATTATAGACATTATAACGAACTCTGTGTGTGGGAATTAACAGCAGGTCAGCAAGCTTGTCTGAGTCTGACTCTGACATTGGTCTCATACAGTCCATTTCTACCTGCGAGAAATTTAATTAAGGNGCCTGCACTTTATGCTAGAATTAGTGTTAGAATCAGTGTGTGTCGCGCGTCCGCCTCAACTGCGACATCTATGAAGAATAAATGTGTGTAGTCCATAAACACTATGGTGGATGTGATCTGTTTCTTCAAATTAAGAAATAGGTAATACAAAGCTTCATTATCAACTGGAGTATTGTATGTAAGTGTTGTGTGTGTATATATATATAATTGTTATGTAATGGCATCTTTAGATTACATTATTGCATAATTTTTATATATATATGTATATACCAGTTATGTACACGATATACCTTGTGTATTTATCAAACAGTGTTTCTATAGACTTGAAATATTGATAAATGGCAGAACTCATTACAATTCTCTACTTTATAACTGGTGATGAACACAAAATTATCTTCATTGGCTTCACTGAGTGCTATGGTCACCTTCATGAGGCACCACTATGATTCTCATCATTTAGGGTATCTTCAAACAGCTCAGACCCATTTCTGCAGATTTCCATGTGCAATACATCTTCTGCAATGGAAAAATTTCGAGTAACAGATCCTTTATGATAAAAGGGCTCTGTCCACTCTGATGTGAGCATGTACAGTAAAGCCAGTCTTTAAAGATGGAAGGAACACAAAGACTTGTGGGCACTGAAGGGTGAAGCTGTGACTTTAATAATATAGTGTTTACCCAGTCTTTGCTGTTTAAGTCTCTCTGTATGGCAGCTGGCATTTTATTTTCGTTGCCTAAAGTCACCTTAAACAATGACTATAATTTTGGTTAAAATGTCAAAGAAATCGAATTGATCTACCTGGCCCGTAGTTATTTTATTGTCTTCAGGTTTCTGAATGTTCTGGTTCTACATAACAATGGCGTGTAGAAATTTAATCAAATGAAGACATCTGTCCAAATGTTATGCCTGAATAATGCATATTCGAATTGAAAGGAAACATTTCCAGTTGCCTGCCTAACCATGAATCTGAAGTCATTCTTTTTTCCCTTACTTCTAACAAAGGAGATAGTAAGAACTCAATGCATTTCTCATTAAAATGAACAATAGAAGAGGAAAAAAAGGTTTTGAATATGTACACCAGCATGTAAGACTACTTTTTTCAATGTAGGAGTTTTTTCTACTTTTAGAGATAGTGTAGCCTTACATCAGTTCAAATGTAGTTGTATACAATCAGAGGAAAAATGTTTGAACATCCCAGCATGGGTATTTCCATTTAAATCTGATTACAGTGAAATAAAACTGTAGCTATTAAAGGTTTAGAAGAACTACAAATACAAGCAGTAAAAGAAGACAGTTAGTAAATGAGGTAGTAAAACATTTCAGCAGGGCAAACAGCTTACAGCACTCAGCCTTCCTGTAGCAGACTGTGCTATTCACCACAGACCCGTGCACTGTTCCCTGAACTGCACTTAAACCTGCAATTAACCTTTCACGCCTAATGAAGCTGTTTTGCTGCAAAATTAAAATATATAGTACTGCCTGTTTTTACAGAGACTGGGAGGAGAGCATCTCAGAATGAATGACTTTTTCAGATGCAGGATTAAAGGGCTGTTTGTATATAAATCGTGAATGTGCTTTTCAAGGTAATCTCATTTGATTGGCTGTGTTTTATCCCTCTACTTATTAATAGTTTTGCACGATTGTAAAAAAAAAAAAAAAAAGGAAAAATTCACACCCCAGTAATTTTATGATTAGACACTTCCTGAAAATAAACTGTTGCCATTTAACTTCCATTAGGAAAGACAATAGTTCTGCTAAAGATAACCAAGTTCATATTGCTTTTTCTGGTGTTTTCCTCATTGTGGATACAATTATCTCTTGCAAAAATATACTTTCCACTTATGATTTGGCTGGGCTCACTTCTTAATGACCTATGCATACATATCCTTAAAACAAGCTAGAGGTTGTTTGAGCTGCACAGAACTAGGTCAGGTTATTTCTATAACATTTAGTAGAAAAATAAACTAAATTTTAAAATAGGGCTGGTTCTGCGACTAAGCTTGAATTTCCAGAAATTAGAGGTGACCCATTGAGTCTCCATGTGGGATCCTTACTGATTCCACTGTTCCTTTCTGCCAGTTTACTCAAGAGTCAGAAGCAACTAGAGACCATGTACTGGTTTGGAAATTACCAGTTTGGATGTTAGGTAGGATATTTAAACAGCAGCATTCAGAGAAGGCGGGTAAATGTAACAACTTAGGAGTTGAGGTAACACATCTAGAGTGCTGTACAATTTACAGCTCCAACTTCAATGACTGTAAATGTATTCACATTTGTTACTTAGATAAAAAACCTGTAAAATCAAGGGAATATTTTGGGTTGTTTGAGGGATTTTTTTAATGAATATTTAAGCCACAGCATTTTTTTCTGTTTTATTTTGATGTAAATTCTCCTTGCTTGAAGTGTCTGTGCGCAAGCTTGGCTTGGTAAATGAAATTCCTTTAGACTGCCAGTCTGAAATAATGAATTGTTCCCCGAGTTAATTGTATTGCTTTGATAACAAGGAGCTACACTGGGCGTAGAGAACATCATAAATGAATTTCATCAGATGATTTGTGTGACATTTTGAAAAGTGATCTTCTGTTGTGACCTGATTTAAATGGAATTCTCTCAACATGCCAGTGCATCCCAGTATGCAGTGTTAGACCTAACCATTCCTTTTTGTTAATTGTTATATCAAGTGAGGTTAGCATAATACATCCCAATATATTTAAAAATAGCTTATGAAATTGGAAAATCTGTTCACTAGTAATATTCCTACTGTTTAGCATAGTCCCTAAGCCTAGCTGTTGAAGATGGGATCACATGTAAGCAATCATCAAAATGTTATTTAAGTTTTATCCCTGAATTTGCTAATACCAAATACTGCTTAAACTTTAAAGGTGCCTCTAAGATTTCAACGATTTAATTTGTCAAAGTCCAATTTAAGGCATCACTGGCTCATGCCAGGAAATATCTGTGTATGTGAGAAAAACCAACTTGATTAATCGTGGCTCTTACCTATCCTGAAATGTATCAATGATAACTGTACTTAGCATTTTACAGTATTATGCACTTTTTAAAAAGCTGGATGCACATTAATTAATTCTTGCAACTTCTTTATGAGTTAAGAAAGGTAATGTTACCAGTGTGCAATAGCACAAGTTTTTTCAGGATACTGGAAACATGAACCAAATCTGACCACACATCTTATATTATGAAAGAAGACTGTAGCTGCACTTGTTAGTGAAAAACAATTTTTGCACAGTTTCTTAGTGGATAAGTGCTGTAATGAGGGATTGCATGAAAAGTATTGCAAAATTGGATTTTGTATAATAGATAAATTGAGTTTGATATTGGCCTGAGATAAGAAATAAAGACTGCCTGTTAGACATGGTGAAAAGTATTTTCAGAGGTTTCCTTGGAGAGTGGTGGTGTTATTGGTTGGGGAATGAGATGTTTTGGGCAGCATGGAGAATCAGCACCATCCTTACCTACATTTTGGGTATATGTAAGATGTGGTTTTTGGGGGTTTTGTTGCAGTAGAACATAGGAATGGTGTGAATACTCCTAATCCATTTGATTGCAGTATCACCCGTGTGAATGGAAAAGCTCAGAACTGCCATGTATTAAGTGTGTTGTTAGTCACAGCATTTCAGAAGTCACTAATTTCTAGAAAGTGTGCAGTAGCAAGCAAATGGAAGAGTAAATTCTTAGATTATTAGGTTCTTAGGTCTGGAAGGGAAGCCAAATGAGGAATGGCTGAGGTCACTTGGTCTGTTCAGGAAAAGAGGAGACTGAGGGGAGACCTCCTTGTAGTTACAGCTTCCTCATGAGGGGAAGAGCAGGGTCAGACACTGATCTCTGCTCTGTGGTGACAATGACAGGACCCAAGGGAACAGCTTAAAAGTTATGTCAGGAGAGGTTTAGGTTGGATATTAGAAAAAGATTCTTCATCCAGAGGGTGGTTGGCACTGGAAGAGGTTCCCCAGGGTAGTGGTCACAGCACTGACAGAGTTCGAGAAGCATCTGGACAATGCACTGGTGGGATTCTTGGTATTGTCCTGTTCAGGGACAGAAGCAGGACTTGATGATCCTTGTGGGTCCCTTTGAACTTGGGGTATTCTATGATTCCTAAGCATGCCTGTCCATGTCCTTGGTAATACCCTGTTAAGATTGCAACAGGTCATGAAATATCAACAAATTAACCAGAATCCAAAAAAGAAGAGTTTTGGTGAGTTGACAACATTTAGAATTTATCCAGGCCATCATGGTTCACTTGATCTGTGAACAGCTTGTTCACAGATCTGTGCTTTCTAGAAAGGTATTTTCATATACTTTTGTGGTAAATACTAACCTCTGAATATTCCCTAATCAGAGAGGCAAATATATACATATGCATATATATATATATATATATGTATCAAAGGCAAGTATTCAAGGCTACAATGTTACCCTAACTGCAGTTTCTGTTTCTCTCTTATTTTCTGATTTGATAGTTTTATCCATTTCTAAATGCAATGAACAAACATTTAATATGAGAAAATTCATGTCAGAAAGCTTCTGGTCCACATAACCAAGAAAATGGTGATAAAGAGAGGTCATGCTAATATCACACAGCAAATCAATGAGAGACACAAATGGAACTCAGTTCTCCTTATTTCCAGTCTGGTGTCTCAACTGCATTTTTTTCCTTCCACTGTTTTGTCACTGTTACCAGGTAGCATTTAAGAAAGTGAGAACTTGTTATCTAACTTTGAAATAAAACTGATCACTTCTGGGAAAGTACAAAAACTTGGCTTGAAAGAAACCATCACGCTGCTCTGGAATTTTTCTCAGGAAAGCTGAGCATTAAATTTTGTTTTTCCTTTATTTATCTTACAGGTCTTGCAATTGCAAGTGCTCTGATAGACATTTCACAACAGAAGCCTGCGGACTGTAAAGATAAGAGTTCAGGAGTCAGAAATCGGAAACATCACCTTTCAACGCGTCAAGGAACTTGTGTCTGAGATTCAAAACCTACACTTGTATATTCTGTAATGTTTTCTTTTTAAATGGCTTCCATTGAAAGCTATACTACAGCCTCAGTTTTTATGGAGGCAAATCTATGAATGAACACATGAGGTACTGTGCTCTGTTGTAGTCACACAGCCTGCTATCCCCCAAAGCAGAACAAACTTGTGGTAGGTATGAGTATGCTTGATGAGCTTTAATAAAAAGAATGGATTCTGGTATCGACAAAATACAAAAAAAAGTACCTAGTATTCCTAATCCTGAACATATCAGAGCAGAGAAAATCCTTGAACGGAACTAGGAAAAACTTCACCTTTTTTTTGTAATGTAGAAGCAAATTGTATAATTGAAAACTGAGCAAATTCCAAGAAACTAAAGGAAATTTTTGTATAGCTTCATGTAACAATGGGAATTGTACAGTTCTTTCCTTGTAATTGGCATTAAGCTTTCTTTCCAGCAAGTAGGAACTAAAGAGAATCATTTGGATTTAGGTGTTCTTTTATCATTGCCCAGAAGAGGTAGGCAGCTTTTGAATTTAGCAAAGGTGTATCCGAAGAACACCACGTGTAATATTTGAAAGATAATTCTATTAAATACTATGATTTGAGCATTTCATGATTAGTTTTCTTTACATTGAAAAACACCTCATAAACACATTTTGGGCTGCAGAAGATTGATGGGTTTCTGTACCTCAGAGTTTGTCCTGAATTAGGGATGATATATTTTACAAAGAGGGTCCTCCATGCCAGCTAAATGATCAGAAAAATTAATCGAGCATGGAAAAGCTGCTTTTACAATATTTTTTTCCAAGAGAGTCTCCAAGACTGCAAATCTAAGGAGAGTTGAACATGCTGTTATTCAACCTGCTCCCATTTCAGTACTGAAATTTTTTGGTATCTGTATAGTGTCCTGACCTCCAAGCAAAAGAAATGAATCCCAGGCAGCACTTTGGCTCTTGTTTTTGTAGTGAAGTATGGATGTTTTTTTCCTCACAACCGCAGAATTTCATCTCATTGTCGCTTTAGCACCTCTTAAGGAATTGCCCTTTATAAATAAATAAATAAATAAATAAATATTTAGAAATCCAGCTTACTTCCAGCATTAGTTCTCAAATCCAAAAACCAGTATGGAACCTCACACAATCAGTACTCAACAGCAAAAAGCAGGTGAAAGAGTTTCCTTTCCAAAGCACTTTAGTCTTTTGGGGGCTCAGTAACCACAGCAGATAACCTGGCAACCAGCTTTAATGGCCCTCGGTCTTTTTATTTACTCAAAATTCATGAACATATAAAAGAGTAAGAGAATGCTAAGGGGCAGGTAGCAGATGTGTCATATTCTCATTTATGCATTACACACTGACAGAGTGTAATATGAAACCAGTAGTTTTGTACAAGCTTGTTGAAAGTATAGTTTCTCAACTCCAAATTTGCCATCCTAGTACAGGAGAGTGATACAGAGGTATAAATGTCACATGTAATGATAGACTTTTGGTAAATATGAAAGATATAAAAGATAATTGATGTTTACTACTATATCTGTAATTTTTATGTTCTTTTTATTTCAGGAAGATGACATTTTACTGTTTATAGTTGACTACATAGTTACTTGCATGCCATGGTGGTGCAGTAGCAGTAATAAAGCCCTGTTGTGAGTTGTGTTTATTTCCTAAAGCCATTCATACCTAGAAGTACTCAGCTTAATTTGGATGAGGACTAAATGTAAAAATAATTATAAAAAAGGAACAATTGTACAGTATGTAGTTATATCTTATACAGGAGTATTAGGTTGCATCTGACCATGACTGCTCTGTTGTTTTGATAATTATGCACTTATGAATTATGGTATAATTATTTCTTATACTGGCATGATTGTTTCAATATTTTCATATCTTAAAATAAGATTATTATCTTAAAATAATGCCATCACAATCTTGTGACTTTTATTGCCTATTCTGACCTCATATAGCCTAAAACTTTAAAAATTTATTTTTAAAGGTTCTGTTGGGAACTTTGAACCAGTGCTACTTAGCGTAGTGAAAAAATTGTCCTTTGGAAACAACCCTTTCTGCCAGTTTTAAAGTTAATCTGTTCAAGTGAATATAAACCAATGGGACTGGTTTACATGATGCATACACTTAGGAAAAAGAAAGAGCCACTCGTCTGGAATATATTCCAAGTTCTGTATTATCCTCAACCTAAACATTTCACATAAGAAATATACAGTGAGTGTTTTGTGAATGTACTGGAAACCCCACCCACAGAAAGATCATCCAGTCCTGTAGGAGAGTTTTGACTGTGCTCACTCATACAGGATTACATTCCTCTGTGTGTCAACCAGAGTTTGAAAAATACTTGAAAATGAGGTGTGAGTTTTAAAGGGATTAAAATATTTTATTGTGGCACTGAAGATAGGCAAATAGCCATCAGCCATTTTAATGTGTTTTCAGGTAAAAATGTTGTTTTATTGTACAAGAAAAGCATGTTTGTCATGGGATCATTCAGCATTTCCCTTCACTCTGGGAATTTATTTTTTTTTTCTGAAGTATCTTTCTTCTCCCAGGATCCCTGATTGCATGCAAATTAGTAAATTCATATAATAATGAAGTAAATAAAAATACTTATATAATGGCCACACTTAAATACAAGAAGTTTGCGAACACGTCTTATACCAAAGCTTTCTTTTTGGAAGGTGTAAACAGCATAAATGTCTGATAACTACATTTTGTTAGTTGTTGACAAGTGCAAACTTTTTGGTAATGACCACTGTACATCAGATGAGATGTTTTATGAACAGTCACATTATGATTGCATCAAGAAAAGGCCGAATTTTTGTCAAAACTCTGTTCTCCAATTTAACTTTGGAACCCTTTCTTAGAGTCAGAAAATGTTGAATGGCCTGTTTTACTCTTAATGTGATTTATATTGGATGAAAAATAAATGATTTTCTGGTAAGTAAGCCCCAGTGAAGTTCTGATTGTCAGGATTCAACCTCCCCCTCCTCAGTCCGTGGATTCTGCTGAGGGGAATTCAGCAGCTATGAATAACTGTTCCAAATATGAGATAGACTGTCCATGGTAACATGGGTTTAGTACTTCAGTTCCTCTTTGTACCTCTATATTTATATGAAATCCTGAAACTACTTAAATCAAACTTGTGCACGCTTCAGAATTTGCTTCCATTCGTTACATTCCCATGAAATGTAATGAGATGTTTGTTCACCACTAAAAAAAAAAAAAAAAAAAAAAGGTTACTGTTATGTTGCCACTATTAAAATTATTTATTGAAAAAAGTCAAATTCTTGACATATTAAGGCATGAATATACCATTAAGGAACATTCATTAATCTGATTTGAGAATTTTCATAGCTGACTGCTCTTTTTATACATAGAGTTTCCTTTCATCTTCCCAAATCGAAAACATTTCGACAATTTCAGATTGGGGCGTGGAATTTGTTATGTGTAAAATCCACAGCATTAATTATTTTCTAAATAATTTAATGTAGAGGCTGGAATCCTGATGGTAAGAATTTTAGTTTGGGATTGCTTTAACAGATGTTCAATCTTCATGCATAATAACTTTCCTAGTGTTCATATAAATGATAAAATCATTATGTACCTAATTTCATTACCAGTTTTTTAAAAAGCATCTGAAAGGTTTCTTGACAATAAAGAAAAAATCTCTGTTAAAGGTAATTTACAATCCCTTTTTTTTATATGCAAAGTTGTCCTTTTCAGAATGTTTAACATTACTGGGGAAAATTAAATAAAATAACTGCATTTTTTCCAGTCTCTAAGGTGCAGCATTACCTAAAAAACTGTAGTTTGCCGATACTTATTTCAAATCTAGAGTTAAGTATGGAATATCCAAGGCTATTTTAGGTGCTTATAACAAATAATAACAAACCCAGTGATGCCTACAAGTGGCCAGAACTTCCCATAATGTCTTTGGTTGTACTTCCTCATTAAATACCATCGAAGAAGGACAAAGATGGCAAAAACAGGTCTTGCAGAATCTGGGCTTGGGTAACTCAGGGCCGTACATATATTGTTTCAGCTTTTCCTTACTTAATGCAATTTTACTTTTGTAAAGATTGTCTGTGTTTCTGTATGAGTGCCTGTATGGCCACATGTGGCCTTTTCTATGGCTGCAGGTATTTCTGATTTGGAAAATCATCATCTTGTGTATACAGTTGAAATTCTAGTGGCTCTCTGAAATTTATTGCGAGGCTGAAAAGGGACTCGTATTACCCCAGGCTTGGTCATGTTTGCTGAAACTTGTTTGTGTATTGAAACATAATTTCTGTGCCCTTGCTGATATGTTAAAACCTGACTTTTCTAAAGTGAGAAACCAAGGGTAGGACTGATGGTCAAACCAAACAATTATATTTAAAGCATATATGTGTATGTATGTGTGTGTGTGTGTGAGTGTGTGTGTGTGTGTGAGTGTGTGTGTGTGTGTGTACATATATATATATATATGATTATGAAATTGGTTTCTCAGCTGATCTAAATCAGAACATTCTCTCAGTTTCCTCATTTATTCTCACATATTATATTGGAGAGTATGAAGAATAACTTACAGACTGTTTATGTACATGATAACAGCCATTTCTACAGAAATAAAATCTTAAATGTGTTCGTCCTTCTGAGTGAAGATACAGAAGTGTGCTTGAAACACTGTATAGAAAATGTTATCAACTATCAGTTGTTATCAATTATTATCAGCTGGGTATCCATATTTTCAGCATGTCCAAGACAGAGTGCAGAGGGTGAGGCGTCTCCTATCCTTTTGTATCCTTCCTTTTCTAGTATATTTTCCTGTAGCAGTTCTTACATTCTAAGACCAGAGTTAATAATACAGAAAGAATACAAATTTTGTCAGAATTGCTACACGCTTAACAGCAGCTGCTTCTCTTTCTATGATGTTATCAAAACAATGCTTAGCTATCCTGTTTTCCAATTTTAGCAAATGCCTTTTTCTAAAAGACCTTTCATTAGACAAGAAGCAAGAAAAAGGTAAGATGGAGCTCTTCAAATATGCTTCAAGACCTAGAAGATATCGAAAACATCTTATTTTACTGAGGGTCTGGGTCTTTTTAGCAATTATTCTCAGGTCAGTGTTTGTAAAAAGTCATTGTTCTTTTATGATTTTTAGGGGTTAATTAGAAGCACAAGTTATTTTCTCATGTGAAGTGCTGAAGTTCTCTTAAGACATTCAGTAATAAAATATAATTGAGAAAAAATAAACCTAGTTTTAGAACATAATGTTTAGGATAACCAGTATGGATGTTTTCATGGAAGAACTCTACACAAATTGGCTATTGCCTAAAGCTTTCTTTTGGACATGAAATCTATCAATACTCCTGCAAGTCCCCTCTTCCCCATCCCTTCCCAAAGCACTGAGAGCCAAATGGTCAGGTACAAAAATCTTTCAAATGTATTAATACAGCCTAAAAAAAAAATTCCTAACTGAATACTTAGGCATGATAAAATTAACCTTACTAATGACATGGGAATATTTAGGATTAATTAATTAATGTATAGAGAGTACTCAGAGCTCTTTACTGATCTAAAAATAAGTCACCGTAAGAGTGCTGAGTATATGTTAGTTATGAAGTTATTTAGTATCAGATTCATTTCAGAGTGCTAGGTGTTAGTTTTTTATACCTCAACTTGAGACACAATTTAAAAAAAACAGCAACCAATCCAAACCATTTGCTGGCAGATATTCAGACTCTGTGGCTTTTCATACAACAGTGGTCACAGAATTAGCTTCTGATTTTCCCTATCAATGTGATTTTCCTTTTCTTGGTAAATGTTTTACTAGTGTATTCAATTTACTGATATGTTTGACTATTCAGGCTTATTAGGTGTCTGATTTTATATTATTTCTTCTTTGTTTTTCTTCTTCAAGTAGCCATTTTTCATTCAGCACCTCCTGCTTCATTCTCAGTTGCCCAGACCACAGGATCCCAAAGGTGCTCCGCTGTCTTGTCCACTGTAGTCTGAAAATGTAACATTTTAACCACATTGAGGAATATCAGGGCTAATGCATTTCCATGCCTTAATCCCTCATTTGTATTAAATGGGCCAGAGATTTTACACCTTTTTCATGCTCCATCTTCTTCATTCCAAATTGTGACTACGCCTGTTAAAAAATGTCTTACGGAGTTATAAATTCCTCCAGTGTGGCTTAAAGGCCACGATTTAGCATTGTAAGATTTCTTAAAATCTAGAAGTGTGTGTATTCATTCTGACTGTAGTGTTATATATCTTCAAATATATAATGATTATTTAATATTTGGGAGAACTCTTTTCCAGAATCCCAGTTGGTGTTACTGAAATGTTCCTGCTTTATTAAAAAAACAAACAAGCAAGCTAACAACAAAAAAAAAAGCCAAACCAAACCAAAGCAAAACAAAAAAAAATCACACAGAAACAACACCCCAGGAAAGTAAACCCTTCTGAGAAAGCTTTTTAGGCTTTCAGAAAAACACAGGCACTCACTGCGCTGGCTTTTACATTGCATTTCTGAAAACCACCTTCCATTGTTCTGAAATTTTTTCAGCTATCTGGAATCAACAGAATTATTCTGTGCAGCCTTTGGCTTTGTTTACCTCCTTCTGCTTTTAATAATTTAATGGCAACCCTGTCAACACATGGTGCCAAGTTCTTCCCAAAGGGTTGTAATTGCCTCTTGGATCTGTTTAGAGCCGAGCTCCACAAACAGCTCAGGTACATCCCTTTGTAACTTTCTTCTTGGAAAAGAAAGGATTTTCATTGTTCCTCAGGTTGGCAGAGGAATGATGCTCTTTCCTCTTTCTGCTTTCTTCTCGGGCATTAACGTTCCTCCTCTGCCCCATCCTCTCCACCATGCCCTTCAAATGTTCTGTAGTGGCTTTCTGTCTTGGCATTTTCTTTTGATTCAATCTCATCACTAACCTGATCCAGGTTCTGAAGGCGTGCAGTCCTTGCCACATTCTGATCCTGATTCCTTTCCAAAATCTTTTGTCTTTCCTCTTGGCAGTATACTGTTGGTTTCTTCAGCAGTTCTCCTAAAGTATCTCCAATCATCTTACACTTAGTGTCATCTGCACACTTCAGATTGAAATCTTCCAAAGCTTCAAACCTGTCCTTATTTGCTCCTCAGTGTTTCTTTAATTGCTCAGAATGTGTAAGTTTTACTTGTAGCATACACACATGTTAAATTTGTCTCTGCTGGGACAAGGCTGTCTCCTATAGAGACATTTCCAGTTTTAATATCCAGCCAGTTGTTCCCATTTTTGGGGCTTCTCTTGTACCATATGCACTCAAAATGTTCCATGACCTCAGAGTCCATCCTCCCCTTAGACCTCTCTATTCCCTGCCCTCCCAAGATTTATTCGAGTGTTTTCTAAGAATTTGTGCTTCTTTATGAAGAAAAGGCCTTGAAATCCAAGTAATATTGCTTTAATATGACCCCTCTCCTTTAGCCTACCCAGGTTTTTACAGTCAGCAGAGTTTTCAGTCCAATGTGTGTCCAAGGTATTGCTTTATGCCAAGGTCCAAGCAACTCTAGCTGGAGCTGGTGTGCTGGCATTGCCTAATTTCTGTGGTGCAATAGATCTGGGGGTTGTTTTCTGCAATATTTGGAGGGTTAGAGGGGAATGTTTGAGAAATTTAAATATTTTAAGCCAATGATTCATATTGCTGTTCTTTATTACTTAACCAGATTGCCATTTCATAGGGTTTGCCTCTCACTGTGCCTCTCCCAGTCCCATCAAAAGGAAAACATACAGCTTTGTGTACTCTTCATGACTAACACACTGATATTGCTAATGGTAGACTGTGTTATCGTTTAGTTTATTTAATAAACGAATCCATTTTTTAAAAGAAGCCTTTAAAATGGTGCAGCTTAATGGTAGCTCAAAATTGAAGCGCTCAGAACTTGCCATTTACCTTGTCATTCTTCAACCTTCTGTTACAACAAACTCCCTTTTTTGTAAGAATTACCAACCCAAAAGGAGTGCTTTGAGGCTTGGTTGGCTTTTGCCTCCTTTTCAAAACCTTGCTTTGATGGCAAACAACATAGGATTGCAAGGGTTTCTTTATTTGTGTTCTTGTGACAGTGCAGTGTGCAAGCAATAGCTTTGCTGGCTGGGAATATCAACTTGTTCGGTTTATAGTCTCTAAAAATGAAGGCCAACAGGAAGGGCATCAGTAGATGTGCCCATTAAGATTATGACTTCGACAACAAAACCAGCATCACTAAATTCTAAATAAGTAAAAGTTAAACCAGGGAACAACATGATATTTAGCTTCCCGATTTCTCCCTTGGCTGTTAGGAGTGTGATATACAGCTGAAGGTCTGTTTCACAGGAGGAGAGACAATAGTGCTTATCTAACTCATATTTACTCCAAATGGTACATTTGTGCTCACACACAAGCACACACACACAAATATATAAATGGATCTCACCTATAGAATTAAGAAAGTATTAGTTTGGCTCAAGGTCAGTGGTGTTGCTTGCAAATATGTAAAATGTCTCTCTGCATAAAGAGTGTGGAGGAGATGCTTCAGGAGTTTTCCAACTTTCTTTTCTGTTTTACGCAGAATAGCTGAAAGGGAGTTGTGCTTTATGAGTGGATGCCATCCTTATCGGGGAGAAGAATGAGCCCCAGTGAAATCTCTGAGACCTTCAGGCTTCCAGTTAAACAGAAATTTCACAGCCTTGGACTGAAAAGAGATCAAGCGAAGTGGTTTTAGCCTAAGTGGCTGGATGTGCCACCCCTGTCCCTCAGGTTCTAGAGTTCTAATGGCAGGATGTGAAATTTAGATCAAGGTCTTTAATCAATCTTAGAATCACCCTCCTGAGGTATGTCAGCAAAAATCCATTGTAAAATCCAGAGTAATGGCACAGATTTATAGAAGCTGGGAGCAAGCCCAAACCTTTCTTGTAATGTAGGGACTAGGTTTTTTAATTTATTACTATGGTGTTTATATTTACTGGGATCATGTTGTTATGTCAGCTGCAAACACTGTGTTCCATTGCATCAGGGTTTTGTTTCCCTTTGCTTTTTGTTTTTCCTTTGATTGTGAGGATACACTTACAGAGCATAAACAGTATGGGGCAAATCTCTCCAGCTAGTTCTAGGTGAGTTAGTCTGGGTACCAGAAGGGCATACCTGCATCAGCACTGTCCTGCACCCCTGTGAATAGCTTACTGCTCTGCAGGGCTAATTAGCTCCATGAGAGAGCATAGGAGCCTGGCACTGGGACAAGCCAGCTTGTTCCCAGCGAGCTCAGGTAGCTCTGCACAGCATTTAATGTTCCTGTCCAGTTTTGAGGTTAGTAGCACTTGCTGGCTTCGCCTTCGTGCCCAGGCAATGTAAATAACAGCCCCACTCCAGGAGTACACTCAGTGCTATTGAGTGACATTTTCCTGCAGGATTTCTTCTATGAGCTGGTGAAGCAAAACAAATGTTAAGATATTCATATTAGTAAGTATATTGTGCCCTTAAAAAAGTCAGTTACTCCTCCTGCTGCGAAGGCTGGCACTAACTGACCTGAGTCATAGCTTAAAAAAATAACAATCAGAAGAACTGTGTAACAAAGTACAAGTACAAGTACCAAGCCACAGCAAATAATCCTAAGATTCCTTTTGAGCCAGGTTATATGAAATTTTTTTGCCTTTTTTCCTGCTGTTTCAAAGTGCACAGCTCCCCTCTGCACCTTCGTGTCTGACATTTTGTTGGGTGCCTCTGAGTAAAGCGCTCCAGCTCCAACGTTACTTCAGTTTGTATCAATAACAAACAGCTTTCATTTTTTCCCAGTCAATGTTGGAATATGCAAAGCAAATCAAAAGCTATGGTCAACATAATAAATGGAAACATCTATCTCTTCCAGCCAGCCATTGCCTCACTAATTTTTTTCTCCACTTTAGATAAACAATCTACAATGTGTTTACTGAGGCTTGTACTGATATCCCTCAACGGTATAGGCAAGTCTACTTTTATTCCAGCAGACACAGAGAATAAGCCCACGGTGCACAGTGCATGCAAACCCCTTTGAAACCCAAGATTATTTGTTCTCTGACTGTTCTAAGGTAATTAAGGAGCATTGCATGTTTCTCAATTAATGATTCCTCATTCAGCTGGGGATCTTTGATGCTAATTTGTTTTAATCAGGACAGAGACTGCTAAAAAACTAAACAATTCAGTGAAGAGGAACTAGGAATTTTTAATCAAGTGGAAAAGATTTAAATGCTATGAGGGACACATCCATCATAAGTTTTCACTTCTTGTTCATTTAACTTTGTTCTTTCAGGTCTCATAAAATGTTGCGTTAATCAATGCAAGAAAGTTTGTTAATATGAAGAATGCATGGTGGTTTTTTCTTCATCTGATGTGAACATTTGTGCAAAAATGAGGAGCTGAAACAAGAGCCATGAGTTTAAAACACATTCACCATGGTTTTTTAGTTATGCACTGAAGTTAGAGTTTTCTGTTTTGTCAAACATTACATAGGAAGTTGTCAATCATTGTCGTCTTAATATACTGGAGAGTCACTGGAGAAAAATACTGGTTTTGTGGGGGATTGGATGCTCTCCATTTAAATGTTAATTTTTAAATTATTTTGATATCACACTACATGCATACATTGGGTAAAACAACCTACTGTAAACTTCTGTCCACGGAATTAGTATTTCAAATGCTGCAGCCTGTGCTACATGAAATCACACGGTTTCTGAGCAGACCATGTATATGCTCGATAAAATAATGGTTTATTCCCAAGTACATTTATTTAAAGCTGTGAGACAAAAGCAGTTCACGACTGGAGTTCTGTCTCCTCCAGCTGCTCTACCACGATAGACTTTGTGTCTTCCACCATGGAAATACCGACGTGTGTGTTCGACTCCCATGGCTTCAACAGAGTGGAGATGCTCCCAGGCCTTGACTTCCAGGGATCTTTAGACATGTGACAGAGTTAAAGCCGTGAAGGACACCTAAATCCAAAACATAAATCTTCCTGGACAAGCGGTATTTTAGCAACTGTTCAATTAAAAGCAAGTTGTAGGTGCTGAGGAATTTCCAGATCAGGAGAGGCATTTAATGGCTTTCAGGTTTTCAGTGTTAGGAAACATTTTCATATGACTAATTCTTCCATGACCTTCAGCATCTTCTCTATTACTGCTTTTAATGCATGGAAACCTGTTTTGGACTGGCACCTACCTTCTAGGTCTGTGTAATAAGCTCTAAACAGTGCCGAAATAGGCAGAGAGACAAGAAATCTGACTGGCTTCCTCACCCTCCTTCCTTTATGGCTGTGAACAGTGTGTTTATTTCGTAGTTCAGAAGTCCAAATGAACAGAAATGTCCTGCTAATAAATTCCTAATGCCCTATCTTAAGGATGAACTTTCAGCAGTTTAACAGCAGCAGGGATTTGTTGGTTGGTTGGTTGGTTGGTTGGTTGGTTTGTTTGGGTTTTTTTTTGCAAGCAAGCTTAAATATATAACAGTTGAAAGTAGAATTCTGTATGTTAAATGATTCCTGTGCAAATGGAAGTACGGCCATTGAAGAGTTGCTTTACAGAAGATGGCTTTTTTAACCAGAAGCTGTCTGTACACTGTGAAACACTGTTCAGATGTTTGAACTTATGCTAATTGAAAGATCAACATTTTTCTTTCCTCAGTGAATACCCTGCTCTTTTCGTCTTTGAGATGGCTCTCCCATGTGCAAAAAATGAGCTGTAATTATGCCCAGCTCAAGGCAATCTCAGGATCTAAAATATCCTGCCAACCAGTGTGTTCTCAATCTGCCTTGTTAGTTCACAAAATTGTGCATGTGCCTTTGCTACAGTCTCAAACCTGATAATGTCACATCATTGGGACAGGAAATGTTCTCTGATCTTATCTGAAGTGACACTTGCAATTTCAAGTTCTAGCTTGATGAGATCACGTTGTCAGGGCTCCACACAAGTGTGATCTTTCCTGATTTACAATTGTATCTGTTTTGAACGGTCTTTACACTGTTCAAGCAAAAGCATATGATAATGCATTTTGTCAGATGCAAGGATAATGAAAGAGTGATTTTATGTTTCCCCTTTTAGAAAATCCAATTCATGTGACTAAACTCAGTCAGTTTTCTTAACAGTTCCACCCCATCTGTCTAATTCTGTTTGCATCTGGAAACCCTAGTACCTGCAAAATGTGAGCGTGTCAAGGTAGCTCACCCCCTTCATAAAATAGATGAGACTTATTACCTTTAAACCTCTATTACTTCCTTGAAGCTCTGGGCTATAAAATGGTTTGCACATGCTGGAGTTGTTAAAACATATATTACGCCTTAAGCAAAAATATTTAACATAGTAAAAGCTTGTAAAGTTGAAGAATACTTAAATACCTGCATCGTGTTATTGGCAATAAGAAAGTCTGTAATATTTAAGAGCAGGAGACTCTCAAGTCATATTTCAAATGTTTTTCTTTAGATGTACATAATACGGGAAGGAAAGAGCCGTTACAAGTGCTGTATTTCCCCTTTTATCATATAGATTACTGGCTGAATCCTGTAACACCAAGTGAAAATAGAAGAGGCAAGAAATATTGCATGTATCTAACCTGTTGAGATTTGAGGAGTCTGTGAACAAAACTCCCATGTTAAGGTACAAAGGCTTAGATCTTCAATCCCCACTTAAAATGCATTATGACAGGTCCTACATCAATGCAGATGACTAAGACAAAGAGCAAGTTGTGACCTCTCTTGTAACAGTACTATGGTAGCAGATTGATTTGTCTGGATCATGGCATGTGGACCACAGTAACAAGCAAGACAGACCACAGCTATCTGACTAAATTGCTGCAAAGCCAAAAAGGGAAAAAAATACTTGTTTGCCCATTTAAAGTGACGAAAATAGAAGGCAATAAGAACTCAGGGTATTTGAGTTTTTTGGATAATAAGATAAGACTCGGCCTGAAAGGCTGGAGGAGTGGAAATAGAGGAGTTCCTTGGCAAGCAGTTCTGAAATCCATACAAAACCTTTGGCAATTATTTTTTTCAGCTGATTATTCTTCCTAAATAGTTGTGTCCAAGCCAGAGGAAACGCAATTTCTAAGAGTTATTCTGATATCGCAGTAATTGTATCCCTCCTACAACAAGATTAGATAAACATACAGTTCTGTTGTACATCACATAGTGATATATGACCCAGATATCTCACTAAAAATTAAACCTAAAGTGTTGCATTTGGACTGACTAATCCTAGACAAATACTATTTCTTTAATAATGAACGCAAGCCCCAACAGCATTGTATTGTAGGGGAAGTGACAGTTCTGCCAAAACCCTGCATAACTTGCAAGATGCAGGCTCATGTGAGATTACTGTGTGCTGTGCTGACTAAGAAAAAGAAAGGACAGAATTAGGTTGTTGTGATGCTACCCTATATGTTAGGCCATTCCTGAGATGAGGGGTGCATATGTGGTGCTGCCTCTGTGCGTCCCTTGCAGAGCCAAAGCACTCTCACAGTTTTGCTTGTATTTCGGGGTCACAGTAGGCAGACACCTCTCTCTACCCAATAAATAGGATTTTGAAAGTTTTTAAACCTAATATTACCATGTCACATTTATCACAGAGCTACTCAGATTAATGCATTTGAAGGAGAAAGCTGTCATGCATTATTTCTAAGGGACTGGATTTCTTCTAGCTGCACAATGTGGTTTTGTCTTTATTTCCCATGATTATATTCAAACTTTATGACTGGATAGTCTAAAATGTTATTAGATGGCAACAATAGCTTGCAATCTATTGCCTGGTCAGCTGGATTTTTATTGTTTAAAACAGCTTAACCTTTCCTTGCCGTTTTATAGAGTACATAGAGCTCATTCCAAACCATTTTGTGCTTTGGCTGAAAGATGTATTTAGTAGATGGATTTCAAAAGTACTCTGGTTGAAAATCTGCATTCTATTGCAGTAATCTGTTCTTGACCTAATGCTAGTTATTCTATAGAATTAATCTGGAAGAAAATACAAAATCTCTGCTGGTAAATATTGCGGGTGACATTAAAATTAGTGGAGTGTCAAACAATGACAGGAGAGATCATTTCTGTGTTCTGGATTTGCATCATTTCATAAGGTGAGCTCATCTGAACAATATGCATTTTAATACAGACAAATACAAAGTCATGTGTCTGGGAACAAAGAATTCCAGTCACATGTACAGAAGAGCAGAAAAGTACCCTTGAAATACAGTGATAGTGATGGAGATTTAGAGTTTGTGGTAGGTAGTGTCTGAATGTGAGCTCCCTGTTCAATATAATGGCTGAGAGAAAAACATTAGCTTTGAATGGGTAAGCAGTGAATGTCAAGCAGGAGGGAGATGGGTTCATGGCATGACTGAGATAATTGCTAGCATTCTCTGTCCAGATCTTGTTTGCACACATGAAGAAAAAATCTGAAGGGAAAAAAAAATGATAAAAGGTTCAGAGAGGAACAAAGGAATGATTCTAAGCCTATGGAAAAGAAATTCCAATAACCTGTGATTTAAGAAAATTAATCTATCCTATTTATCTAAGAGTGGATTAATAGGTGAATTGATACCAGTCTTCAATATCTACAGAAAATACCTGTTTCACAATTCTGAATATGTCTGAATACATCACTAAAAGGATTAACAGTACCTAGTGGATGGAAGCTGGAGCTAAACAAATACAGATTTTTAAAAACCACAGTGTTTTGGAAGTCAGGGTAATTGATTACCAGAACAATTTATCTAGTATCAGAATGTATTTTCCCCCTCTAAATATCTTTTTGAAAAATGTACTATTGTTAAACAGAAGTTAATTTAAAATAGATTATCGTAATGATCCCTTTGGTTTTACAATCCATTAAAGAGACATTACAAATCTCCAAATATGACCCAGAATGCAGATTTTTGTTTGAAGAAGAAAATGTTTACAAAATGAAAGACCTATAGGAATATGTGCTTCATTCAATTTTAAATCTCCAAGAGAAGTGTTTAAAAGAACCAAGAAACCTCTAGTGAGAGCTGCAACACAAATACTAAGTATCAGAATTTAAAAGTGAAAACAGAGGAGCAGTGACATGAGTTTCTGCTAAGTGTCTAAGCTGTCCCAAAATGCTGAAGAAAACAAACTGGGAAGGCATGGCACTAAAAACTGAATGCAGTAATAGCATAATTATTGGCATGTTGCTTATAATAAGTCTTCTTTATCATCCTTTTTAACTTGCCACTGACTTTCTCTTTTCACTGAAATGTAACCAGGATTGTGAAATAAAACCACAGCCATTAAATGAAAGAGTTTTGCTGATACTTTTTTGAAATATTGGTATAACTGCCCTATATTTCTGTGGCCTGTCATGGGAAAGAAATGAAGAAAAATATTAGTGAGCCATTAGAAAATGTTTGACTCTCTAGGACTGCTCTGCACTAAGTCACGCAAAAGAACGGCCCCCGCTGCTGAAGACACACAAGGTAAAAGATATTAGTATGGTAATGACACCAGGGAGGGTCAAAGGATGAAGGAGTAATGGGAACAGACATGTCAGAAGGATGAATAGGTGTGGCCATTAATTTCAGTTGAAGAGCAAAATGTAGATTCTGGCAAGATTTAGAGGACGAGTAGAGGCTGAATATGATGCAATAGCTATAGGACAGACAAGAGTAGGATGCCTTTGGATAAGGCAAGAGAGAAGAGAAATGCTCTTCCTGCATGTAGCATTTATTCTTTTTTACAGGGTAACACCTCATCCTGCTGCAGGGTGAGCTCAGAGACAGGAAAGGAAAGGGAGCTGCCAAAAGGCAGACTGCTTTTGTCTGCCAGGTAAAGCTTTTCAAAAACTGCTCACCTCAGTTGATTCAGGGTAGCGTCTCTTTCAGAGCAAACGATGCTAAATGCAATGGCTGAAGTACTTGTGAAAGAAAGCACTTAGGTACAGAAACTCATGAAAGATAAATTTCCCAGACTCAAGAACAGAAGCAGCAATGAGAGGGTGTTCATCATTTCATACGTCTCCTTTGCTTCAGAGCCACTGTTAACGCTGCTCAGTAACGAGAACGTACATAAATCAGGGGCAAGGATCTCAGCAGGGTGCCATCACAGCAGCCCTGAAATCCTGGCGAGTGCATGTATTGGGTTTATGGCATTCTTATGTGTGATAATCACTCAATCATTTTTCTGGCTGAATACCGACAGGAATGGAGTAATCCTGGAAATGCAGTGAATGAGAGAGGATATGTATATGTGTTTTAAGGGCAAGGTCATGAGCACTGATGTAATAGCAATAACTATCCAAACATCTTTGACATTCTGATCAAAAAGACCCAAAAGCAAAGAGTTCAGTTACTTAGTTTAAGCTCCCACATTTCAATTAACGTTCAAAGAAATCTTTCCTTCTAGGCTGAACTGAAATGAGTTATTGATGTAATTACACCACTCAGGAGAAAAAACTTTAAATACTAGTTTTACCAACTGATACTAGGAAACTTTTCAATATCCCATTAAATGCTTTTTCTTGTTCTATTTGCCAGTGCCTCAGTTCAGCAAAAACATTAAAGTGTTTGAGGTAAGTTAGTCTATTCAACGAAACACACAGTTTCATACTTACCCATATGTCCCATTGACATTAAGCACATACTTAAAGTTAAGCACACAATTAAAGGCTTAGCTGAGCTGGAGACTAAGCTCTTTATAAAAGAAGTTAGTTGCAAAGAGAAAATGAGCAAGGGCTCATTTCTACTTAGTTGCGCTTTACAGCTAGATCTGTGTTTAAAGAGAGTAGTGTCTAGAAAGAAAAGTTTAATCCTAATTCCTCTCTCAGGAGTCTCTAGACAGAGCCAGCTGCAAAGGAAGACTGGTTGGAAAATCAGGATTTTAGGACTAGCACATCAAGGACCGTCTATTCCAGTCACCCAGTTACTGTAGACAGCAATGTTGCCTAACCTTTGCTAACTCTTCTTGGGGTACAGCGGCCACATTGATACAGAACTGAGGAACCACTGCCTGGCTACCTGGGCCAAAACCAAGTTCTTGGGGGCATTTTATAGAAGCTTGTATTTCGGGAAAAAATGTCACAGTGTTGTGAAATCAGGAAGGCGAAACTATGTAATATGCGTCCCTTTAGGTTGGGAAGCCTTTAACTTTCATCTTGCATGGCTCTCTCACTTCTCAGGGTTCTTACTAAGATTTAGATGTGCTACAGACCCATCACCATGCTATGACAGCAAAGTTCATAATTTAGAGCATTATACTATGGTTGCAGTTCTTGAAAAATGTTTGGAAGAGATGATAATTCTCCTTTTTTGAACTGTCAGGCACTTTTCTCCTAAATTCCCTAAATCACAGGTTGATATCTAAGTGTATGCCTGCATTATCTTTAGACCTCACACCATTCTCATAACCATTTATGATTACTGTTATTAATTTTTGTCACATATCACAGTCTCAGTTTCATATCACATACAAGTCCTTTCTTTGCAATAAATGGCATTACTTACCTATGCTTATCTCATTCAATAAACAAAAGATTCCAAGAGAATCTTTATGCTACAGTTGGATTCAGATAAATAGTCTTTTCAGCACTGCTGTGAGTACAAGTGACATTTTTGAACCAAAACTTAATAGAGAGTGACTGGAATAGCTGACTCCTGATTTTTTGTGGAGATAAAATGAAACTTCAGTCTTCAGACAGTCCTATCATTGATTTTAGTCTTTTATCTTCCATGAAAACATCCCCCTCAAAAATCATTTAGCTGTGGATTTAGCAAAAACAGAAAGCAGATTTTGTCTGTTTTCAAGCTACCCCAGTAATACAGTTATCTGACTTTATTAGGGCGTACAGATGCTGGTTGGAGAATAAACCTATTTCTAAGCTAACTTAACCCATTTCTTACCCCAGCAGGAAGAAATACATTCAGAATGTATCATTGGCAAGTCACATAGAAAGAACTCAGTTCTGGGAACAAAACAGATGACAAAAAAAATCACAAATGGAATAATAAGTGGAATGGGGTGTCTGCCAGCCCACAGTTCAATACTCTGGATTCCCAGCAGCTTCCTGCATGTTGTTGTATCCTTGCTGCTCACCACGTAGCACATCCTTCCCTTCCTCTTGCCATCCATCCTCCTCAACTACCACGTTTACTCGAGCATATCTGGTTTTGCTGCATTGAAACAAGAGTTTTCCACAGGCTGCCAGGACTCATCAGCTCCTGGAACAGGCCAGGGTGTAAGGTCTATGGGTGGTTTCACACCTGATGCACAGGACCACCTACAAGTTTGTGCTTTGACTGTGCAGCCCTTATTAATCAGCCTTGTCCGTGTATGACACTTGATGGCAGACATGAAATCCTTGCAGTGTGGAACATGCAGATTTCCCATGCAGTTATCTTGGCCAGGTCATCTTCTCTACCAGGGGCATACAGGCCAGAGTACTTTCCAGAAAAACTTAAGAGGAGTGTTGAAAAGAATGTATGAAGTCTGAGGTCTGAGCAGCACCAGTGGGAGCACTACAGCAGGACAATGCAGACGATGCCAGGTAGCCTCTGCTTGCTGCTTGAGCTTGTAGATCTGCTCCTGAACAGCTCCACCTGCAGCAGTGGAGCTTCAACATGCAGACTTTGCAGGTGCCTAGTTTCAGGAATGTAAGGAGAATCAAGCCACGGAATGAATTTATGGATACTTGGCATGATACAGGGGGACAGGATAAAACTTCTCTCTCGTTCAAGATGAACACAGAAGAGAAGGATGGAGGAAACCAAACGTGCTTATGAATGCATAGTGAAGCCTGAAGTAAGTGTACTGCACGAGGAAGGGAATCTATTTGCATTGTTTAGCTGTGTGTGGTTATGTTTGTTTAGTAATTGGGTAATTTGGATGTCTTTCCTTAAGAGCAAGTTAAATGAAAGGCAGCAGCTACAGGAAGAATGTGTGCAGAGACTTGAAGAGGAGGATGAGGAGGGTAGAGGTTGGGTTTGCCAGTGTTCTGTGGAGCGAGGTGGGAAACTGCTGCTCTTTGTTCAAATGTCTGATCCCACTGTGGAAATTCTTAGTGCTATTAAAAATGCAGTAGGGACTGGATTTAATTTCCTAGTTACTGAAGAGGAGAAAATCACGACTCTATTGGAAACAATGGTAATAAGGTGATAGCTCAGGATACTGCTTTTGTACGCTGAGGTCTTGATCCTCAAAGCTGCTGAGTGCTATGGCAATTTATACAACAGGATCTATACGGGAACATATTGGAAGAGGTCAAGTATTCCATGGTGACCTCTGCTGTCACCACAAATTAGGTGATGCCTTTGAGTATCACCCAGTATGCCCAAGTGTGTACAACTCACTGTTTTCCCAGACCTGCACCAGTGCATAGACTTGGCATATTTGCCTATTTGTTAAAGGTAAAACATTGAAGAAGCCAACTTCTGCTTTCATTTCGACAGAAGTTTGATTGTACACCCTGGGCTAGTTGGAGCACTGTTCTTTTGCTGTCTGTCTCCGCACACGCATCTCTTGCAAACCTCTGCTTGCTGCAGCTCCCGTCACAGGGCCCAGCAGCTGGTGCTGGGAACAAAGAGGCTCATTGAGCACTGCTTGCTGCTCAGCACTGCTCTGGGAGCTGGAGCTGAGAGAACCACAAGATGATTCGGTGTTTGTTGACGCCCCACACGCATGTGCTTCATGCTCTGTCCTGAGCACGAACCCCAGCTTTCAGAACTGCAGCCCAGCTACCCCATATAAAGCACCAGGACAGCTGCTGGTTGTAGCTTTGAACTGCTGCAGCACTGTGGGCTCAGGGTAGTTGCTGAAAACAACCCCTAGATGATCCTCATGTCCCCATGACACATATCCATGTTTCTTGTCTATCCCCTGTACCTGCAGAGTGTGAGGACAGGGACAGAGAGAGCTCAGAGCACAGGCTGTTTCTGGCTTCCCCCTGCCATCTTGTTTGATTTTGTTTTGTTTACCCCTCCTCTAACCCCTCACAAAAGAAGTTACTGAAGAGCTCTCAGCCCCACGGGCAAGGCATCCTGCTCGGTGTTTCACTGCAGCCCGTGTTTGCCTGGTGCAGAGAAGCCTGCGTGCAGCCCGAGCTGTGCATGGAACACGACAGATCTCGGAGCTGCACAGTGCTGAGATCATCCTGGAGATGCCAAAGTAATAGGCAGGCAGTGAGGATCTCTGGCAGCCAATACATAACACCAGAAGTGGTAGAGGGAGACTGTACATGGAAGAAAATCATACATAAAATTTAATGCAAGATGCTGTTTGTTTTGGTTTGGTTTGGTTTTTTAAAAGATAGAAATGCAGTTTCCATGGACACCCGTTTGTATCTTCATGCATGTTTCCTTTTATTAAATATGCATAACCAGCCTTGCTCAGGATGTGAAGTCTGGTGTTTGATATTCTTTACATTTTCTCTAGGGAACTACCAAGAGGCAAGCAGATTTCTGGAGACATTTAGGACAGTTTTACTTTCCTGCTATCAGATGTTTTGAGCTTTAGGAAGCCAGCCAGATATAGGAAAAGAACAAAGAATACAGAGAAGGTAAACTTCTGTATGCAGTGTGAATGGCTCATCTTCCCTTAACATGGCCCGTTTTTCTACTGGATAGATCTTTTCTTTCAACAGGCTTTCCCAGCATTTAGTCCTTCCCTTGTTTTGCTGTTTTTCCTTGCCTTGGTACCACCAAATAGTTATTGGTGATAAAATCCGATTGGCCTGGAAGGTGTGGGCCTGGTGACTTGAGAACATAAGGCTGCATGGGGAACAGGTATGTGAAGCAGAAAAACCCCGGTATTTAAGAGGGGAGGAATTGGGGACTTGTTTTGGTTGTTTTATTTTGGATAGATGCTGCTTTAGAAGCAGAACCTCTCAAAGGAGATCTTCTTTTTAGGATAGCCTGGGAAGCATAGTAGTGTCTTACTGAAGTGTCATACTTCAGGAAACCTGAGCAGTGAGTTACACTGAACTTAACCAAAGAGAAAAACTAGGTGTGTAGGGGGGCGGGTTGGAGCCTATTTTTTGAGTTTTCTTAAATTTTAGGGCAGGACTCTATATTTTGGCTTGCTGATGGAATGAGAACGAGAAGGAGTTACAGATGGACCTTTACTGAAGTCCTTCTTCTGTTTCCCAGTTAGGACACAAGCTCAGAGCTCACGGGTATGTTACCTTTTTCTAAGAAGCAAAACCGAAAGCAGAACAAAACCAAACAAAAGCAGCAGAGAAATTCTTTACATTAGTTGCTTCTTTGACTTTCAGGAACAAGAACTGGTGCCGATTTCAGGAAAAGCTATTGGTACCACACTGTTCTGTGTCCAAGATCCCACCTGGCCGTCTGGTTCAGATTCATACCACTTCTCACTTTATAGCAGGGAACACACATTTCTCCGTCAGGTTTAATGGTGAGAACATTGTCACTGTCTCACAGATGTGCCATTTAGAAGGGAGGTGAAAAATTCAGGATTATTCTATCAACATCACTTTTTCCACTAAAAAGGAAGCGTATAGGGCATGTTCCCCACAAATGTCATCACTTACATCTGCTTATAGCGCAGTCTTCTACCTGAAAGCTCTCATGGTGTTTTTATCCATTAGCTCCTTCTTTATCAGGGCCATTTTATATTATCTTGGACACTGTATTGAGCAGCAAACTATGAAAGCTAAGAGGCAGAGCAAAGGAAAGGTGGCACAGAGGCTGTTGCAGGAGGTGACTCATTTGGCATTTTATTCTGATCAGATTACTACATTTAATTTGGGCATTGGAATCTGACGTCTTCTGACACTTCTCATGGCAGACAGGAGGAGAGGTGGAGGGGGGGAGAAACTTTTATACAAAGCTCTGAAGTGCAGCAGGGCAAGAAAGATTTGTTGCCATTCTTTTGCATTGTCATACACTGGCAAATGTGACTTAATTGCTTTTTAACACAGGCATAGAGCTTCTTGGCTGTGAGTAGGAGGCAGGTTACACTGAGCTTGGTGCTTGCTCTTTCTGGCAGCAAAGATCAAGCTTGAAAACACACCTACAGACTGCACAACTGTCTTCATGAGAGGCATGGACAGTAGCTGAGTTATATGAGACCCTGGTGAACCTCAGTTCCTTCTCTCTCCTACAGCAAGCACAGGAGCCTGGTGAAACTCTGGTCTGACCTGGTGAGCAGCCATGTGCCCTAAAGTCCTGTTATTAATCATAGCCTGAATGTGAGTCAGGCAGTTCTTCAACATGGCAGAAATGGATTCTGCGTGGTGAAACCCTGGATTCCTTATCCCAGTGCTACTGATGAGAGTGTGAAAAGAACTTGGGTATGTTTTATGGTTTTATCTGTGTCTAGGTAAATACATACACCTGTTGCTCACCTGCCTCACGGAGCTCACTTTATGCATCCTCCTCTTACCTTCACTGTCCCGCTGTCTTGCAGGAGGCAGGGAATCACAATCAGCAATTAACATTGGTGCACTGAAGTGCCTTCAGAAGGGATTTTTTAGCTGAAGCCTCTCCAGTGGTAATGATTTCCAGCAGGGCTGACTCCCAGCAGGGCTGGTGATAACCTGCTGCCGAAGGATTAAGTGCTGCTTCGATCAGGGCAGCTCACTGAAGTACACTCAGTCTGCACTTCCTGTGGACACATTTTGGAGTTACTTTTCACACCAACCTCCTTTGGCATGGCAGGGTGGGAGTGAGCTGCATTGCTTAAGGCTTACAGACGTGGTAACACATGTTCCCATGACAGACAGGGATCTGTACCAAAGCCCCTACTCTAAGAAGGGGGTCTGTGCTCTACAGCTGCCAGTGCTGCATGTGATTAGTCAGCCCTAATGCTGAGCTCTGCAGATTAATGTGTTCCTCTTCTCCCATTATATCCCTTCTCCACGAGGCAGTCTATCTCTTGCATCAGTAATGACCAGCTGCAGAGCCTCAGGGTTTTCTCCAGCTAGTTTTAACTGATCTAGCACTTCTTATTTTTTTCCACGCTCTGCCCTTTCCTTGATTAGTAAATTCCCCAATGTCTTTAATCAAGCTGTGTTGAGCCTAGCAGCTCTGGCAAGTTTTCTTTTGTTTTAATAAAAGGTGAGTTTGTTCCCCAGGCAGGTTCTGCCAGCTCAATTTCAACAATTGCACATTGGTCTTAAAAAAAACGGGCCTCCCATCTCAAAACTGCAGGCAATACAATATCCTGGGTGAACTCCTGCAGCCTGCCCATTCCCCTTCAGAGGAAAAAGGGACTTTTCCCTCCCATTTCACTGAGGTCAGTGTTTTGCATTCTTCTTTCACAGCTCCAGGCTAATGGACTCAAAGGGTTTAGCTGTGTGGCTGCTGTTCAGCCCAGCATTATATCTCAGATGACCACCCAAGCTCTCCTGAAATGTCCTTACTTAATATTACTTAAACCTGCAAAGCCAAAGTTAGGCATTCTTGAGATCTCCCTGCCTCAGTTCTCAGCCTCTCCTTTTTTTAGGCATTTGGTCAAAGGTGGCAGAAATGTTTCAAGTAAACAGACTTTGGAAAAATTCGCTGTAAAGGGAGACCAAAACTTGTTATGAGTTTTGTCAGCACAGGTGAGTGGATTTGGTTAGCAGATTTATTTTTACTAGTAGTATTTCAAACTCTTCTTGAGATGTTACCCTTGCAGCAGCTGGTTATGGAACTGGAGAACAGGTGAGAGGATAACTCTCCAGATAACTCATGGAGACTGAGAAGCTGTAATCCTGCAGCTTGTCCTGGCATTCCCTCTAGAATACGATGCTCCTTCTGACAAGTAGGAGCATTATATCTCAGATGACCACCCAATATTTTTATTTTTTAAGCTTCCACCTAACTGTAAGACCAGAATATTCAAAGGTAAGGCTAATTATCGGGAGTATTTCCAAAATTTAGACACTGGAAGTGTGAAAATTGCTATTAAAAGCATCTCTGTAATTCATCTAGCTCTGTAAAAATTCAAGTAATAAGTCAAGATGAGTGCAATGTAGGGCTGTTTCAGGCAGAAGAAATCAAAATTGAAATATTGAACCAAATAATGTGAGAAATCACCAAAATTTACAAAGTGCAGTAATTTATTTAGTTCCGTGCTTTCTGCATAGAGGAAGAGGACCTAGGTAAAAATTAATTGAGTGGTTTTGCATGAAACTGTTGGGTCAAAGGCAACAAAGCCATCTACCAGCTCTTCTGAGAGTCCTGGCTCAATTTTTTTTTCCTCAGCTGGAACCATCAGGAAATTTGACCTGAATTCAGGAATAGATTCCAGACAAGAGAAAATGCATTTCTAGGTGAGTTTATTATTGACTGAAAAAAATATATTTACCGTGTACCACAGCAATATAAATAGCTTTTATCTCCATTACAAACAGACTTATTTTATCTATCGGTGATGTACTTTAAATCTCATATTTCCATTACAAACAGGTTTGTTTCACCAGTGACTTACTTTAAATCTTGTAGTAGAGTTCTGCCAACCTTAATTTTCTTTATGGGCAGATGCAGAACAAAGAAAAACAGGTGCTCTATACTCCACATTCACAGTCACTGAAGTAGTGGGCTCAGCAAGATTTCCTCCCTGTCAGGCTTTGTACAGAACAGAGTGAGAGGGAGATATTGGGGTGATTCCTGGGGCTTTCCAGTCATGGAGGAGGGAGAATTGGAATCAACGTGCTAAGCTGGGAAGCCCTGCAAACAGTGAGCGAGGCAGAGAGGAGCCCACGCCTCAGCCACCACGCACGGCTCCAGCAGCTCTACTGCTCCCCCTGCACGGCCCCCCAATTACACAAATGTCATTAGCTTTAGGACTCGGTGTGTCTGCACAAATAAACCTCCCAGGCCCAGATCAGGAAATTATTGCTCTTGCTTTCTGAGCAGAGCAAAGCTTAGTGCAGTGATGAAGCTACACACTTAGCACTGAAGACATGAATGTATGAAGTCAATTATAAAAGGGAAGCTCTGTGGTGCGCAAATAATTGGTACAACTACAGTGGCTTTTCTGTGTGGAATACATCCTTGGTGTATTGCTGCAGCCTTCCAACACAACCAAAGCAAAGTAACTGACTGGAGAGAATAAACACACCTCAAAAAGTAAGTGGGAATGGACAAAGATGGGAAATTTAAAGATTAGCAGTGGGATAGATATTAATTAATATTTTGAAAGGCCCGATTATAAATTTCCATGCTTTGAGATATTGGAGGTTCTTTCAAGTACAGTCAGAACTCAGAAACCTCTGAGTCATTAATGGCTGTGGTGATCATTAGTGCTGGGCACCCAGTGAGTATTAGAAATAAATAAAGAGAGTTTGTATTCAGAACTATTTACAGTATGAATTGAAATTGAGCAAAGTGAGTGGAAATGGTGACCAAATAAAACACAAGAGAGACATTGTTAAGTCAGGGTTTTAGAGGTACTCCAGTGCTTCAGTGAGGCTACTGTAAATGTGCAGGTTGCTGTGGTATGGCTGCAGCACCTCTCCAGTGGCTGGAAAGTGGCCCCAGCAGAAAATGACTTGGGGGTGCTGGTCAACAGCAGCAGAACATGGGCTAGTGTGGGTTTAGTTCAATACCTCTCCTTCCTTCATTTAGTGATGGGAGGGGGGAGTTCTGTCCTATTTAGGCTGGAAGGAGCTGGAATGGCTGAAGTGACATTTCCCATGTAATTCTTGGCCATCTCCTCTTCCATGACCATGGAGGAGTCCCTGTGTCAGTTCCTGTCACAGCTTATTGCTCCTCTTCAGGAGCAGAACCTGGGCAGGCTTTGGAGCTCTGGCAAGGTCTCCTGGCTCATAGGCAGCACAGCAGGATTTGGCCCACTTTTTATCTTCCTCTGGTGTTTCTACAGTGTAAGAAACATTGTTCTCTGAGCTGCCCTGAATCTGTGGAGTTAAGCAGAGGTTAAAAACAAAAGTCTTAATTCCCTGTACAGCACGGAAGTAACACTCAACATCCAGTTGCCAGGGAACAAAGTTCTTCCTATGGAATAATGGACAATGGAGAAGCCAAAAATACGATTAAAAACTACTTGGCAATATACCATATTTTTACTTTGTCTCAAGCCTTCATCTTATGATTGCCTTGATAGAGGTGTAGAGCACAGAATAAAATGATGGAATGGGAAAGGAGCATAGATCATTTTTTTCCAGTTCTATGTCACTGCTTTGCTGAGAGGATGTTCCTGCCAGGGGACATGTACATCATTTTTCAAGTTTTGTGTCAGTCTTCTAAAGAAGATATCTGTTGATCATGCTCAAATTTATCTAGGGAGTATATCTATCTCAGCAGAGAGAAAAATAATTCATTCTTTAGATCTGCCAGTCAGAGCAAACATCTGTCCTTACAGTGAGGAAAAATGATAGAATCCATATCCATATCCTCTTTGACAAGTTATCCCCAAGGAAGGCATGAGTCTCACTGTTAGCGTGCTCTGTAGGAGAAATAGTGGCGTGCAGCAGAAACAAGGATCAACCTTCCTAAACCAAAGAATATTTATCCCTAAACCTTCTTCCCAAACCAAAGAATATTTATCACTAAAATTTGTAATATACACTCTGCCTTACTGCTGGGAGAATTTTGCACCACTCCCAGAAAACCCTCAACCGTTTTTTGTGCTCATTGCGGTTCAGGTTTAAAGGAATTGTTTCTCAATGGAAGATGCCTCACAAGCTGCATTAGAAGACAGACTGCAAGGACACACCTTCTGTCTTTGAGTCTCAACCACAGACTTTGGACTTCCCCATCTTATCAAGATGTTCAGGACAAGAGAGCGTCTCTAAAAAGTAACTCAGGCCTTGAAGAAAGAGAACAAAGCCTATCATGTCAAGTGGCAAAACACAGGAGCAAAGGAATAGTGGCTTAGGGAAGGAGAAAAATAAAATGAACTATCATCAGGTTGTCAGGTTTACAGTTTTATGATCTGTACAAGCTTAATAGAGTTTAATAGGGTGGAAATCCATACCTTTGAAGCTGCTGTTGGAATGCATATTGCCTGATGGGGTTAATTGAGGAAGGCCTGAATTCTGTGAAGTCTTAATAGTGCCATTTAAGTGGGTAAAATATGTATTCATTGTTATGTTGACAAAATGAAAGCAGTAGCTCATGGCTGTACTCACACACTATCTGTTGCATATTATCTTATGCCACTTCAGAGCGTTTTCTTTATCCTCCCTGTGTGTTGGTGCTGTCAAACCACCCCTCTCCCACTTTTCTGATCCCTTTAGGAAGCAGAGACCCCATTTTCTTCTCCTTTCCCTCTCTCTCCTTTCAGCACTTTGTTCTGTTCCTCCCTGTCTCTCACCGTAGACTGTGGAATATGTTATGTTTTGGAGTCCTAGTTGTGAGAGACAACACCTGCTCATAAAGCTCTGGAAAGCCTTTTGCCAAAGCTTTTGGAATGTCATATCTATCACTGTTGGCTTTGAAAGTTTACACCAATTTGAGACAGAGCTATTGATGCAAAACATTTATTACAGGAGGAAATTTTAAACTTGAGAAACATGAGAACAAGTATGGCTATAATATTTTGTGGAGGAAGGAAGAGTCTTTTATTGTTTTTCTCAGCTGACAGTTTCAGTTTGGACTTGTTTTCTCCTTATTGGGCCCGTTCTGCTAATGCTTCCCTAGAATATACTATAAAATCATAACTCTTAAAGCTCCCTAGTTATGTAGTCATATTTAGACTTTTGAAAACAAGCAACACATCCTTAAGGGCTCCTAAGTACACTAGTGATAATGTTAACTGAAGCAGTGAGAGATCTTTCCTTTCTTGGCTAAAATATTTCTGCAGGACAGTGCCACAGCCTTGGCTATGTTCCATCAGTCTCATCTTCCCTGGCTCACTGTCATGGCTTGCTAGTCTGGAACAAAGCTCTCAGACATGTTGCAAGAAATAAAAATTCTTACAGAGAAAGAGAGTTAATGACCACAGCCAGAACTATTAATACCAAGCAAAGCCAAGTTAAAGGAACATGTGGCAGATCTTCACTCTGGGCTCCCTTTGTGACTCTTTGGTCCTGCGCAGCTGCAGAACAATTCAGAGTAGTAACACCTGCTGTAAAACAGCTCAGCGACTGAGCTAATTGCTTAACTGAGGAACAACAGCATTAAATAACATGAGGGTGACCACACTGTTTCTGCCTTCAATCACTCAACAAGAGATCAAACACCAAGCTCTGCTGCTGAAACGCAGTGAGAAGGAAAAAGAGACCTGGCACTCGTGCTGTACTTAGAGCTTGAGACTCATCTAATACCGTCAGGGGACGAATCTGAACATAACTTAAAGGCATTGGGGGTGTTTGGGGGCCATCTTTCCTGTGTTTCTATCAGTGAATATTCTGATGGATGTATTTGGGGTCTGGAAGGAAGCAGGTGTCTGCAAAACCCTAAATGTGCATCAGCCAGCCCTAGGTTTCTGAGGCAGGAGAGTCAGTGAGGAGCTGTGAAATCAGCTTTTCACAGACGGGACAAAACTTCTGGCCAGAAGGAGTTTTCTGGGTAACAATTTCCACCCTGCTGTAAGAAGTCTTTAGGCAAAGAGACCTGTAAAAATTTTTGTCTGAGAAACAGAATGGTAGGTGCTGAACTGAACTACACCAAAAAGTGTAATGGGCACCTATCATGGATGTGGATACTCATTGTCCAAAACACAGACCATTTTTTATTATGAAATTAAGGTATGTTTGAAATAATGAAGTGGGATGTTACTATTTGCAGATCTGAAACAGGCAGCCTTTTGTCACCCTCAGACACTGCAGGTGTTTTCACTGTAAAGAACTGGGGGATGCAAGAAGATGGAGACTAATTTGCAGGTCTTACCTAAAATAGCCATGTATTTTAAGCATTCCTTCCAGTGTGAGACAGTGATAAATTAGAAATCCCTGCCCTGGTAAGGCTTGTTAGTAAATCTGATATGCAGTTAGCTGACAACTCTGATGCATGGCGTTTCAAATCTGCTCTTTGGAAACCCTGCCTTCTGCCCACCTCCCACCTCACTGTGAGGAAGTATATCCATCAAATTTTACATGGGATAGCTCATATTGCTATCTGGATGATAGGAGCAACATTTTCTGCATTAGCAACTCCCAACAGATAATGTCTTGAGGATTGAGACAGGGAGATAAGGTCTGAATAAATATCCTGTGTTATTCATATTTAATCATTTTACTTAGACACTGTCTAATCAGTCAAAGCAACAACTGTTACTGACATATAGGTTTCATAAAAAAATACACTAAACTGGAGCACTAAGCCTTGTCCCTTTATACTCACCTCGAGCCTGTAAGCAGATCTCGGACAGAGCAAACTGACTCAGAAATAGAAACTGATGGCTGTAATGAAAGAGCCGTGTTACCAAGGAATGACAAACACGAAATTTGGACAGATCTACGTTGCTGGAGGAAGGGAGAAGGAGAAATTTTCCTGTGAAAAATTTGGTCTGGCAAATAGCATATCTTTGTAACCCTATTAGCTTCTGAGTTTGGGACAGATTAAAGCATGAAACCTGTCTGCCCAAGTATACATGTTTTAATATGACCACCTTAGAGTCTTTTTTCCCCTCTCATAAACACCAGTAGGATGGGGGAAAGGGGAAAGCAGCAGGGGGAGAGGAGTTGGCTTCGGAGAGACTAAAATGTTTCTGTTTCTCTGGGTGCACAACAACAATACTTGGTAAAAGGCTGGGAAGCAGCATTTGAGGTAGAGATGGAGGAAGGGAACAGTGAAGATAAGCTGAGAGGGGGACAGAGATGGGGATTTGAAAATTTCTAGAAGAGACAGAGCAGATATATTGCTGATGTGCTGTAAGAAAAGTGCACCATAACCAGTTCGGCTGAGGTGAGCTGGCATGTGCTTTCACAATCAAATTTGGCTCCTCCATCACTTGAAATATTCTCTGGTTGCTACCCCATCATTTAACTGCATGGCATTCTACTTAGGACACAGCAAGCTGTTCTCTACCTTTAGAGACAGTGAGTACGTGTAGCAATGTCTTGAATGTTTTCATTGTAGAGGAGAGTAGAAAACCTCTCCACTGCAAGCATTAGCAATGCAATTTCATAACTATTTGTTCAGACAGTGCACAGAAGCTTGAAAAACAACTTGAGACACTTTATTCCCCGTGGGAAATGCCATCCGAGAATATGTTAATCTGACGAATATGCGAAAGGCTGTCCACTATTGGTGAACCATGAACAAAACCACCTCCTTTTTTTCTGGGTTTGTGAGATGAGCTCCTCCCTGCCAAGACTGGAACAATCCTTACCCTCTCATCAAACCAGACAGCTGAAAAGTATGGAGACATTGTGCTGCCTCCTTTGACTTGCAACGTGAATTTGATATTATCTGTACCACCTTTGACAATGCACTTGAAATTAATCAGAGGAGAAATGTCTTATTTGATTATATTTGACCATGAACATTGATCAGTTGCATGCAATTTTGACTTCAGATCTGCGTGTCCAAAGTCCTTTCTAAAAAGGGCAAAATATTACCCAGAGATACATGGGAGCTTGTATTATCTGAGTCTCTGAAAAGATACTCTCAGGGGAAATGAGTGTTCGTCAGGGAAATTAAAAATAATTTGCTATGAAACCCTCAGTGAGAGATGGACAGTATCAGAAGAGAGATCCCCAAGACATCAATCCTTTGCCCATTCTCTTTTCGTTGCAGCTGTGTTAGTTCATACTACTTTCATATGCTTGCATTAATTTCTGGGAGACAAGAAATTCTGTCAGTCCTCTGAGGAGATCATGGCAAAACCCACTGTTCTTCAGTATCTCAAGAGGCACAGGAGGCATCTGACTTCCCCATCTGTACTCTGAAAAAACCTCATGGAGACTATATAGTCCTCTAGTCCTTCTTCAGGCTTCGTTTCTGCCACAGGAGAGTTGCTGTGGCCTTGGGTACAGTGATAATTTGGCATCCTTAGGGTAGATCAGTCAGAGGTTTTATGAGCCAAGAGCGCTACACAGTACTCTGCTTGAAGGCTTTGCTTTGGATGTTTTCTGTGTCTCCTAGGTTGGAATTCCCACCATGAATGTTGTTAAAAGCTCTCCAAAGGCCTGGGTGTTGGTTCAGACCATCACATCTTCAACGGTGGCCGTGTCTGGTGTGTGACACAGCCTCAGGTTTAGCTGCCTCCAAAATCTCTGGAGCTTCCATGTGCCAAAACCTCTCCACAGACTGCAGCAGCACAGAACTGCCCTGCTTTACTGAACAAAGCAGTTCTATTCATGAGTACTTTGTAGAGTGATATTGGAAAGTTTTCTACTGCTATTTCTTGTATCTTAAATGGGTAGAGATCATCACTTGCCAGTTCTGGCCCCCCCCACACCCCGTTTCTTGGGTTAGATCTCCCAGACTTGGTCTATCCCAATATGCTTAGACAGTCCAGCACTTTCTACTGATGACAATCATTTAAATTAGGGTGAAAAAAAAAATAAAGAAAAGCAGAGAAGAGATGCTTACTACTATTGCATATAGAGGGACAGTGCTCTGGTGTCTGCTCTAGTCTAGAGCTTGTGGTAACTCACACTGCTCAGCTGCATGGAATCTGTGGACTCAAACAGCACACACGCTCAGGTAGCTCCTCTTCTCCCAAAAGATGGTCAGGATTCCCGTAGTTCCCACAGCTCTCAGAGACTTCAGCGTGCTGACGCAGATTTGCATGTCCTGACAGGATTTTCTTGACCGTATCTCAGATTCATCATTCCTTTATAAAGGACAATAGCTTTTCCTACCTCTCACCCTGTAACCTTCCTGCTCTCCAGACACCCAAAGGGTCTTGGATGGCATTTCCTGGTGGGAGTAAAATGTCTCAATCTGTTTTTCAATAGGTTGTTTTTTGGTTTTGGTTTGTTGGGTTTCTCTTTCTTGGAACCTGAGAAGGAATTAATATTTCACAAAAGTGACTGGGTGGGTGGAGGGGGAGCCTGAATACAAAATCCACTTGTTGATTTGGATTCTGGGGTGGGAGTAAAGGAAGAAAGCATTGCAGGGAGTGTTTTCAAGCTCTTAAGAACATGTTTTTCCAAGTGCTGCTCCTAAGCATGAGACTTTTAATAATAAGAGCACAGTAGGGTAATATAAATGACACAAAAGGCACTCTCATTGCAACGCTGAACAGTTTGTGGTTTAGTAGATTTTTATGATAAAAGAGACAAAAGGAATGAAAGTTTTTCTTTCTCAAAAGCTACCATGCCTAGTAACATCTTCTACTAATAAAAAGAATGCAGCCTCCCTCACCTCCTGAGATATGTTCTCATCTAATTAAAGTCCTCCTGCAGATCTGTAGACCTATTGACAACTTGTTCCATGTCACTAAACTTGGTTTGCTGCCCTGTTACAGAAATTACAATGCAGTGCTTCTCAAATGGTCTTAGTGTTTGTAAGTGGCAGAGGAGAGGGCGTTTTGCAGACCCTCAGCCTCCTACCTGGGATCTTCATTCTATCTATCCTTCATCTTTCTCTCTGTTTTCCCTTCCATCTTGTTTGTCAGCAGCAGGGCTTAGCTACCAACAGGAAGAGATTCAGTTTTCTTTTGTATTGCAGCTAAACAACTGTTGTGGTTATTTGCCTTTTGTTATTTTTGCCAATTTGCCCTAGGCAGGCTGGAGGTGAGGAGCTCTGAAGTGTGCAAATTTGCCACAGAGATACACAGAAAGAGGCTGGTGTCTGTGAGCACATGGAGAGGAGAATGAAACTGTGGGAAACAGTAACTGGCATCCCTTAACATGAAATCAGTCTGTGAAATCTTGATGGGAAGAAGGAAATCCTTTTCTGTGCAGAACACTAGGAGCCTGATTCTAGTTCAAATAATGAAATCCTCTCAGAGTAGACCTGTAGATGAGCTGTGCAAGCAGCATTAATGCCAGCTATCATTTCAGCTGCAGCCCACCAGCTGGTGCAGGCTGTTTGTAAATCCGAGTGCGCCGCGGAAAGCGAGGCAGCATCCTCCCTTAGCAGTTCAGTCACCTTCTCACACAAGAGTATGGAATCCAGATTAAACTGGCTTCATGCCTTTTTCAACAGAAACACTAGGAGCAGAGGCTGTCACGAGTTCAAAAAGCTGACTGGTTAATTTTGTGTCCTCCTCAAGCACAGCAAAATCTAAGGATGAAACCACATGGCCTTAAGGATAATATATGACCTTAATCCCACTAGAGGGCTTTGCAGTCATTTCCCCTCTCTCACAGACCGTGTGAAAGGCTTGGGTGGGTATCTGGTACAGTTTCTGTGAGTTTTGTGAGTTTTCCACTCAGGTATGGAACTCTCACTGAAATTAGAGGAGAGGCCTTAAATAGTCTTTTAGGAGCTCTGCCATGATTTATTTTTGATATATAAAAGAGAAATGATAAAATTTCCAGGTTCTTTTCCCTGTTTAAATCTGTGTTCTTTGCTGAATGAGCTTTTTCCAACACAAGGAAGTCCTATCTTTTAGCACCACGGTAGTTTTAGGCACAGCTCTGCTCTCTGGACAGAAAGGCCAAAGCAGTTTGTAGCCCTTGAGTCACCAGGATGTACCACAGCACTGGCAGCAGAACACTTCATCTCTCTGCCCAGCTGTTGAATCCATTCCTGATCACACATGTGGTACAATAACCCTGGGTGGATCACCATGGCCCTGTAAAAAGGCATGCAGGAAGGAAAGAGCTGTACCTTGCTGTGTGGCTCCAGGCCAACCCACTCTGCAGCACGAGACAAAATTCCTAATACAGTATTGCTTCGGTGTCTGTTTAATTTCTCTGATTAAAAGCAAACCTTTGTCTCTGCTGGATGCATTTGTTATTGCCAGTTCATTGGCTAGTGCATATACAGCTGGTTTTAGCCTCCATTTAAAATGCAGGGGGTTTAAGCATTACAGAAGGATAAATAAAGACATACTTGAGCAAACATACATTTAGTAATTTATTTTTCTACCAGCAGTTTTAGAGAGCTGTGGGGTTTGTGACTTTTTTTTTTCCTTTTTTAAATCTAATCCATTCAGACAGAGGTCTCAAGAGTAAAAGCTTCTGCCTCAGCTTGGGGTTGATGCTTGGTCGAGCCTTAAAGCTTCATGGTTTTTTGACACTGCACTAAGTCTGAAGCTTTGATGTCTGAGGCTGCTGCCTGCACAGTGTAAATCATATTTTAAAGTTTATTGGTACAAAGAGTGTCTTTCCTCAGACATACACATATGCATCCACACACAGCATCTTTCCATTTTTTTTAGCTACCTACAAGTTTCAGTAGGATTAGAGGATTCTTTCAGTTACTATTCCCACATGGATGTTGCCATCTTTAACTGAAAGCTCGCAGTATTTGTGGGCTAAGGTAATACATACTTGTGCTTGGCAGTGCTGATTGAGGGTCAAAAGAGAAACGAAAATGTTTTTTTCTCACTCCATTACCCCAGCTGCTGTTCCTGGTCTACTTTGGCTGTGTGTAAAAGCTGTTGCTGAAACCAACAGGACTAAAGTGAAGGCCAGACCTGATGCACAGAGACCAACAGTGACTTTTGGTATGTGGATACACACCAGACCACCTTCCACGGGCCTCCAAGCAGCTTTTTTTAGGGTTGGTACAATGGCTGTGCAACTCCTTTGGCTGCAACGTTTGCTGCCCCCCTTCTGGCTGGGTCTGAGGAGGCATAAGAGCCACCTTTCTGAAGCATGGAGTGCCACTAGCGGGGAAGTTCAAGTCTGTGTTTCACAGGCTAATGGAGCACACCAGGGCATGGGATTAGCAGGATTAGCAGGATCAGTGTCCGAGTTGTAGCTGTTCAAAGCTTTCTCCAGTGTACAGATGGTTGCTGGCAGGAAGGAGACGTGGCTCCCTATCGGAAGGGCAAGACACTGACTTAGCATTCATTCTTCTGTTACAGCCATTCTCTGTTCCCAAATGTGCTTTGTACGAGGAGCAGAGACCACAGTCTGCACGTGTGCCTTTGTGCCAGATGTAAACTTTCTAACAAGCTGTTCAAGCCAGTGGCACTGGTGATTGCCTTTGTGTATCTCCTGGTTTCCATCCGCACAAGTGGGAGCACACAAAGAGATTGTGCAGGCTAAAACTCGTGCTGAATTTATTTACACAAAGTCGTAATTCAAAAAGCAGCACCCAACAAAATTCTGCACACCGAGTACTGAGGGAGAATTACGTTGTTGTTCAGTTCAGTGTCTTTGGAGGAGGTGCTGGAGGGATGGGGTCATCAGGGAGAGAAAATACAGACGGCTGGAAGTGCGAGTTTCTTGTGACAGAACAGTTCAAGTCACAGCAACTTGTTTCAGAGCCCAAGAGCCCTCAGAAACGTGAGGCCAGGACTCTGAAGAGGTAACTGAGCAGAACTTCATTCCCAGCGGAACTAAAAAGACTCTTAGCGTAATAAAAAATTAAATCTAATCCAACATCACCTGCAGTTATGAGGGATAATGCAGAAAATCTGCTCTTGCAGGTGTTAATTGTGGTGTGGCTTTTCAGGCAAAGCTAAGGAATGTAATACCTGTCACTGGGACTCACCCTCTTAAATCCCATCAGTGCTTTAAAAAAAATTCCTCACTTGGCCCCCTCAACCATTGCAGTCACCACTGCCAGTGTCACTGGGAATCTTTTGCACCTACAGGGATTGCCAGGAAGTTCTCAGGGCAAGAAATAAAGCAGAGGGTCTTTCTTTCTTCTCCTATTTTTAATACAACTCTTTATCAGTTGTTCTTTAAAGAGCTGAGATACTCTCTCACACCTACTGTCTGCAGTTGTTACCTAGAGTAAAAAGCCAAGTATTCAGGCTTTTTCTCTCTTTCTTCAGAGCAGCTGTAGAGAGCCCAGGGAGAAGTATATTGAAATACATTAGTAACACAGAAAACCTCCTCCACCTACTCTATCATCTCTGTATTTTTCCTCCAGCTTCTATTTATCATCTATGTATAGATTCCCTGAATGAACAAAATTCTTCAAGAATTCATGATTCAGGCTGTAGGGCCAGGAGGTAACTGGGGGGGAAGGAAAGAAATGGCAGGTAAAACGTAATTAATTGTCCGTGCACTGCTTTCCCTCAGCCATCCATACAGCTCTTTCCTTTGGAAGTGGAAATGCCTTGGTAGAAAGGTCAAGGTATTAGTGCACTGGGCAGGATTCAGACAACCTTTTTTCAATTTCTGCTATTGACTCCCTGTGTGACCTCATGTAGGGCCCTCATTTCTCTCTGTCTTAGCTCTCTATCTGTAAAATAAGGGTAAGTGTATTTCTTTCCCTTTTTCTAGTCTATTTTTCAGCTCTTTAAGCCTTTGCATTAGGTGTGGATGCAAACACATCCACACCTATGGCTCTCGAAGTATAATGACAGGAATGCAAATATGTAAGACTGTATCTGAGCTTCAACATCAGCACAGTTTATCTGCTCTCTATTACTGATCGTTTTTCTTATTTATATCCTTCTTTATCCATCAAAAACTGTGATTTTAAAACAGCAAACTTGCTACAAGCCTATTAGTATAGAGAAGGAATTTGATCATCTTAAGCCACTTTCAGACCACTGAAGATGGGAAGAAACTTCTCAGCAGCAGGTTCACTTGCAACTGTAGCTTTTGGGCAAGGACTTTCTTAGGAAAGTCTTGCTGGCCAGTGTTTACAACAAGGCACTGGGCTACAGGGATCACAGGCTGATCAGGCATTGCATTCCCTGTCATCCTCAGAGGTTCTGTAAGAAAATGTAGCAGAAAAGGGTATGCTATTTAAATTCACAGCAGTAACAGCAGTAAAATGTTTAAATGTCCCCACAAACCAGCTTCTTAATATCCTGTCAATGCTTCTTCTCTCACACTCCTCCTGTAACTGAGAGGAGCGATCAGAGAGACACAGATTTCCGCAGCAAAGCTGGCCGAAGACATGTTTTCCCCCGGCCAAATCCCACCTCCTTCTTGCAGTTCATCACCCCTCAGCTGTGTTGATACAACAGTTTATTATTAACATTATTTTCAGACGGTTCATCTCAGGAATCCAGGCTAGGGCTCAGCCCCACAGTCCTGGTGGCACAAGCGAGGCGTGTCGGACGCGGGGTCGGGAGGGGACGTGCAGCTGGGGAGCAGGGGCTTGTGAGGCTGGGCTTGCTGCTGTGCCAGAGCGCAGTGCAATGACCCAGGTTTCACTGCCTGCAGCCTGATGTCCTGTTTGCTGCATGAGAATGAGTGTATGTGCTTTCCTAAGAAGCTGGCTGCGTAGTGAGTTCCTGAGGTTTTCATGGCACAGCATTCCTTGGGAGAATGTGCTAATTCAAGTGTTCATCTCACAGTATGTAGGAGTTGGAGTCAATGCTGGGAAATATAAAACTTGTGACACACTGAGATAATGGGGGCATTTAGCACAGACCATTGAGAAATCATAGTCAGGGGAATCAAACAAGAAAAACCATATGAGATGACTTTTCATGAGTTTTTATTTTCCTTTTTGCTCTTCTTTAGAGGGTGAATGGATGGGGATGGTGGCTCAATTTCTGGCTTGTAAGATACAATTTTAACAGTGATCTTACCAAAACATTTTTGAACCTCGTTGCGCCCAAGTTACCAACATTGACTCCAATTTGCATGCTTGTGCAGAAGCTTATGCTAGGTAGAAGCAGAGCATTTATGGTCTCCAGATGGCAGCTGTTTTGATATATGAAGGTCACATCTCTTTAGATCTATTTGTTTTGTATCCACAGACAAACGGTTTGAGATTTGGGGCTGCTTGGAATCAGAATGAATGGATAATGAATAATGGAACCTCAGTTTCCACGCAGGAAAAGTAGTCTGTGAGGTACTAAGGATATACCTACTGATCAACAGATTGGCCAATGCCAGCAAGCACTTTTTTAATCAGGAAAATAAAGCCGTACCTAGAGATACATGCTATGAAAATTACCATCAGAGGGAGGAAGGAATTAACTTCACAAGGAGAGTACTGACAAATTTATTCTTCCCTACAAAAATTGTGGAGATAAGCCCATTAACAACCTTCTGTTTCTGCATCTCTTAGTATTAATTTTCTCTTTCTTAGTTGAAAATTTAGGAGAGCATTTAATCTCTTACAAATTATGTAGAATTTTCTGCCTATTTGTCTACTTACTTCCATTAGCAAGGTTAGAAAGAACTTTTCGTCAGTTATGTCATTAGTCCCAGGCTTCTAGGCTTGATTTGACTATTGTGAGTAGAGTAACTTCCAGAATCTGTTTGAAAATGTACATATCCACACTTTTTTTGAACAGAAAAATTGCTCAGCTTTCTGAAAATGGTGTGCAGAACATCCAGCTTCAATCTCACAGGTGGAACATGGGGACTTAAAGTGCCAGAATCAAAGACCAGGAGAAAAGGGCAGAACAAGGCTGGATTCTCAGAACCGGCTAATGATAAGAAGGGCCTAGAAGAGCTGGCTTTCAGCTAGCTTTGAATGCCTAACCTCTGAAGATTTAGAAGCATTTAAGATGTCTCAAACCTGAGCCAAAATTATCTTCAGTCTGAAGTTTGCTCATTGAATGTTCTCCTCTCTTTGGGCTGACGACTTCATTTGTCCCACAGGCCCTTTAACAACGCATTTCCATATCATGCCTCTGGTCCTTTCATCTCGCCTCATTTCCTGAGAGTGTTAAACTACTTGGAATTCCTTTCTTTTTCCAATTTGAGAGTTCAAAGTATGGATTTGTAGCAAATTATTCCTGATGAGTGGTTTCATTAAAAGAACAGAAGGGAAATTGTTCTAAAGACCTTCTGTGTTGAAGAGAAGAAGGATAGTGAAATAAAGTACAGCCTCACACAACACTGAGAACTTCCCAGACCTGTAATGCATTGTTTTCTGTAGAATTAAGTGGATGGTTTAGACATGCTGCTACACTTCTTTTTTGCTGAAATTGAGACAAGCTCCACTACTAAACACGGTGCCCTTCGCTGCTCACAGTGGGGATTTTCCTGTGTGGTACCAATGGTTCACTACGAATGGGAAAATTTCTCCACAAAGATCATAGATACAGAGACAGAATTTCAGTGCATCTCAAGTCTAAGAGATTCATTAAGAGATTAATTTGTACAAGAAAATGCAGTATTTTCATGCATTTTAGTTGTTGAGCATGCAGTACAGTTTCTTCCAAGATCACTGGGGAATTGCAGCTCTACACCAGTCAGTAAACACAGTGGGACTTCCTAAGCCCATGATGCCATCAGCCATTCTCTTGATGAAAGACAAGTAGTCTTGTGAAGATTTTGAAATTATTATTTAGATAGGGTTAGATTAATGCTACTGTATCTAGAAGGTAAGACTGAACTGGGAGAGCCTGGGGTGTATAAAGCTTAGAAGAAGGGAGAGAATCTGTCTGTCACTGGGTCAGACTCTCAGAGAAGTCAAAAAAAGGGCTGTTAATAATGGATTTTCATGAGTTAACCTTTTATCTTGTCCTTTTCAAAATGCTGTCATGTAACATGAGTTACGTGCTACCAGATAATTTTCCCAAAGTGGCTGCAGTACGCACAAAGACAGTTGTGCTCTTTGTCTGGGCTATCATTTTAGAATATGCTTTAACAACGTCCTCTGTAGGATATAGCCACTCTGGGAATTTTTTAGAGACGCTATTCACGGTAGACAAACCATCTCTTATGTGTAGTCATGCAAAATGAAATAAAACAAGGTAAGAAGGAAGGCACAGTTGACTTTAAATGTATCCAAATTCTGTCTCCCAGGAGAAGGCAAAAAGGCAGTGGTTCTAATCTTTCTGTAGCTTGTACAACACTTACAGCACTGATTAACACTTGTTCATGTTCTGCCTGATTTCAGTGGAAATTCCATGGGGCTTGTGGGAATTTTGAAGCCCTCAGACGAGGAATTCATGGAGGGTTACCAGCTACAAGGAAAAGACAACTAGCTCAGGCAGCATTGCTTCGGCACAGACACACAACATGGCCCAGCCATACACAACATGGCTTTGGCTACAGCCCTGTGGTTTTTCCTCCTCTGAAGGGCACAGTATGAATTTGAACCTTTTTGGGCCAAGGAGGGCCTGACCTCTAGGTTTCCCACATTTTGGAGATGTCCTCAAGAAATGGAAATTAGTCAATGGAGGCAGCATGAGCTCAGCACCCCAGGCCAGCACTGCTTTCCACCAAGAACCTGGGCAGAGTTGAGGTGTTTTCCCATCTAACCCTGAAATGTGAAACACTTTAGGTTGGAGACAGGCGCCTTTCTACTCCACCCAGGGAGATTTCCAGCATGCAAAAGTGCTTAATGAGCTTTGGAGCCCAGGATGAAGGTGCTCACTGAATTAAATCATCTTTGGGACTACGCAGTGTAGAGAGTAAATACTGTACATCACCATCTGAGAGGCTGGCTCCTAACTTCAATTTAATCCCTACTTAGACTGCTTGAATCTTTATGTTCTCATCCATAAAATGGATTTAACAGCATTTTCCTGCCTTTCAAGGCAGCTGGGTAAGCATACAAAGATATGTGCCTTAGCACTAATGAGCTCTTATGAGTACTCTAAATGAGAATCATCTAGATTAAAATGATACAGGGGCTTTTCTTTATTTTGCTGAAAATAGCTGAATCTCTAAGGTCACTTATAAGGTTTTTTTTTCAGTGGAAACCTTTATATTTTGTGTAGGAAAGAGTGGGGCCAGAATCCATCTAATGTAAAGGTGCATATATAAATATACATAGAGCAGTCCAACATTTCCACCCTGAGGAACTACGGTATAAAATATTTCATTATATTTTATATATATATATATTTTTTTTTTTTTCACAGCAAGAAGTGTCTAGTAGAGTCAGCTGCACTAAGGAGAGACCTGATGCCTCAGATTGCTGCCTTTGGGCTTTGGATCCCAAAAGTGCTGGAATAATTCCACAGAAAGAAAAGGCTGAATGAGAGAAGAAAAAAAAAATTGTGTTTTGTTACACAAATTATTTAATCCAAACCCACTAATTATTACACTATGATATGTGCTTGTAAACTTTGACTGGTGTGAAACATGGCCACATCTGCTTTTTGGACAGAATATATTTGTTGTACAGAAGAAGGGGCAAGCATGAGTTTGAGCTGCATATGTAAGAGCAGAGGTACAGAGGAGCCATTCTTCTCACTCCTGCTTTGCCTTTTGCCCTTTACTCATGAATGTGTCCCTTGCTGTGCTTCTGCTTGGTACTTGTGCCTGGTTAAAGGAATAAATTCTTCATTTGTGGTAGGATCAGAAAGCCCTAACTCCAAGAAAGAGAGGATGGCATGGCATAAAATGACTTGAACGTTATATTGTTACTTAGGCTTGAATCCAATGGACTTTACTGCTTGCAAATAGAAATTGAACATAGTACTCTCTTCTTGGATTGGTTTTCTGTTTTGTTTTGTTTCGTTTTAGGTTTTGTTGTTGTTTTGTTGGTTTGGGTTTTGTTTGTTTTTTCCTCAGGTGTTTGAAATATGATCCTTTGGAGCATCCTCTGCTGTTCATCACAAAACCAGCTGCAGAGCTGAAACACGTGAGATGTACAAGGCAAAACGAACAGAGGTTGTCATCCTTTCTGGTTTGTCTCTGCCTATAGGATTTCTGAGGTTCCCTTGCAGCGACACCAACTGTGTGTGATTACAGTGAGTATGATTATGCCTGGATGCTTAGTACCAATTTCCAAGCTGAAGACTACGATTTTATTGTGTATTATTTATAAAGTTCCTGCCGGGCCTAATACTTGCTTCGTGAGAGATCACTGTTGGATATTTGAGCTGAACTTGTCTCATTCCACTTAACAACCCACTTTATCAGCACACTGTCCACAGCAATGCTGAACACACTTCTCAACAGGATATATTTTAACTGTTCCATTACTTTATCAGAAGACTGGTCCTCCTTGTTGGTAAATACTTCCTTACACCTTGGACTGAGTGCACCACCTGACAAGAGGTTCAGGATTTCCTTCATGCAGTTCAACGTTATTTCACTCTGGAAACTTTGGACTATTCTCAGTTTTCCAAGTCAGCAATTGGATCATATTTATTTAGAGCTGGCTGGGCAAATGTATTGATTTGTAGCCTGTTATTGTTTTGTGCCTTGTATTTATGTGGCTCTAATGGACTGAAAGTGTTTCAAAACTGAAGGGGATTAAAATATAGAGCTTTTCCTCTGAGCAAGTGTAGAGAATATTATAACTTGAAATCTGTTCTAAAATGTGAATTTACAGCATTTGTATACTGTTATTTTAAAGCTAGAGATACTGTGCCATCCAGCAATTGAGTACAAAACCATGAAAATAGTAGAAAAAAATGAAGGTACAGAGAGGGAACAATGAAGCTGGCAACACAAACCCTTGTCAAATATGAGGAATGAGCTTTGAAACAAGCTCTGACTTTGCCTCACCACCACTTGCTTGGTCGAATAATCTCACCCCCCAGCCAGATGTCACCATATGGCCAGTGACAACTTTCAATTAAAGGCCTATGGTGTTTATCACCTCCTTTTACATATGGATGAAAAGCAGCCCAGTGACCTGCCCCTCGCACCCAAGAGGTTTGTGCACCGTCTTTAAAAGATGTGTGTGCCAAGACTCACTCCCATCCTTGGTGCTGTAAGTTTCCAAGCCCAGTTTCAGTGTTTTGAACCTTTGTTCAGCCACTGCCAGCTCTGAAAACTGGGTTGGGCCTGCATCTCCTGCAATCCCTAGGCACTGAGTGTGGGTTTTGGAGAAGTTTAGGGCTCAGCTCTTGACAGTGCTGAAAATGTCACTGTGCAGTGGATTCAAGCCTCACAGCTGCTTTGGCTGCCCACTTCTGCAAGGGGCATTTTCAGAGCATGGCTGCATACACATGAATGCTGTGTCATGCATCTCAGCTACGGAGCAAGGAACCCACTGCCTTGTGGCAGCACCAGTCACACTTAGCAAGGAGTCCTGGCACCCTTAAGGAATGAGGGACAGATGCTAATGGTCCAATCAGCTGCCCATCCTTGAGATTGTGTAATGATTATACAACAAATTTGATTATCGGCATTGCTATGTGTTTTAAGTTAACTTTTCTGCATGGCTGGGCTTTCCCAGTAATCCTATACAGTGCCTGTATCCAAGGCACCATTCAGTGGCTTCTTGCAAATCCCTGCAAAGCAATTACTGTCCTTTCTACATATTCAGAAATTGTCAGTTTCAGGTGCAATTAAAGTAAAATTGCTTTCAGTAGGTACTTGGCTATGATGACTTTTGCTGGTCATAATTCTCTCTACACTGTGTTGTTTCTTCAGATAAAAATTATATTTCTCTTGTGCCCTGGAATCTCAAGCTCATTTTTGACCCAAAGTATCCTCAGAGAGTTGTAAAACTAAGATGTTATAACTGCATATTACCTAGTAATGAACACTGTGAGAGTCAGGCCAGGAAGATGAAGACAAGAGGCATGAATTAATGTTTTAATAATCTTCCTCAGATCAGTACAAGTCATACAGGCAAGGATCCCAGTAACTGCTGGTGAGCAGTGCAGCTCCTCCAGTATGGTCTGATATTGCTGTATAACTCTCCAAGGAGATGGTACTCAGTGTCTGCAGAGACAGATGGTCACTCAGCTACCAATAAAGTTTTGACCTTGTCCCAGCACGATGGTGCAACTGTGTGCTTTGGGCAGAACTGCTGTTTACAGTGCCACAGCTTTTGCTGAAGGCATAGGAAGCTCATTAGTTTATTTTTACTTCTATTTAATCCTAGGCTATGCAAGACTTTCTTTTGCACTGATCCATGGTGTCCCCCATTGTCATAATGGAAAGCAAAGACCTGCTCCATTTCAGACTAAGATTTGAATTGAAACACAGCTGTGAATCATGCCACTCAGTTCTACAGGGCCAGGACAGGAAACCAGTGGAAGCATCGTCTCTGACTGCACCGTGCTGGTGTTATCCTTCTCCAGTACAGGAGCCAACCACTATGAGACATTTTGCAGACCTGCACAGTTCCAGTCTTCCCACACATACAAGTGTGCTGCCAGTCAAGAGCTGCTGGGATTCTTCCATGGTTCAAACAACCAGAACAGTGTCTTGTTCTTGCATTTTAGGATACAAGGAATCTCTAACGACAGTTCAAAGACTCTATTTTAACATCTCAAAGCAGAAACCCCAAACAGTACAGAACTATATCCTAGAGAAATAGGTTTAATAGATTAAGAGGCTGTCTTCTGGCACTTTGCAAGGTGTTGGACTTGCCTGAATCATTCCTTGAACACAGCTTTTCTCTGGAAAAAACACCTTGTCTGGTTTTAAAGATTTTGTTCAATGGTGGAGAACACAGTACAAATCTTGTTTACTTGTTCCCATGTTTACTTACATTCTCTGTTAAAAATACGACACTTTTCTATGCTGAACTGGTCTAGATTTAACAGCCAGCCAGCCTTGTTAAAGCTTTGTCTATGGATGGAAAACTTCCTATTTATTTTCTAATTTCTCTTCCTTGTTAGGTTCCCAGAGTCAGTGTTCATGACAGGACACAGTGGGTTTGTGATGAGATTGCACTGTTAGGGATGCACTCTTAGCCATGCTTTTCACAGACACTTAGCATCACCCTTTTGGCTCTTCTTGGAACTGTATCAAATTTTTCAGCACCAGTTTGATAAGATTTACTGGAAAAGGACAGTACAGCCCCAGATGGCTTCCCACCCAGCACATTCGAAAGTGGAAACAACTTCCATGTGTGTTACTATAAATACAGCAACAAACGCTTAAAAAGATTTAGTCTTATATTTTTAAGTACCTGACTGCTGTGAGATGGGTGCAATGCCACAGAAGTAGTGCTCAGAAAAGCCAGTGTGCCTGAGTTCACCCTATTCCTCCATTTTGTTGGTCCAGAAAATACGGTTCAGTACAAAAGGGAGTACATTTGCAGTGACTTTACCAGATATAGCTTTCTCAGATATCAGTAAACCAGAAAACTGGGAACAGGGGGAAGTCAGTAGAGGAACTGTAATCACTGCAACCCCTTTGCTTTCTTTAATACACCCTCTTGACATGTTCTGTGTTCAGAGCTACCTTCCAGTTTGTCAGTCACCCCTAGTTCAGCTCCTGGTTGTTGGGTGTTTAAAAAAGTCAAGTTAACCAATAAAAACCAGAGCCAAGCTCCGAACAAGCATCTGGCCGTGGTTGTTTGGATGTGCCTGTGAGTAATGCCAAGCTACAGGAAAGCCAAGCCAGTATTCAGACATCAGTTTTTGGAAATGGGATTTGTTGTGTTATTTATCTTCTGTATTAACAGAGAGGGCCTGGCTTTTGTTTTCTAACCTTGTTGTTTCAATGCCAGAACAGTAGAAATATAACCCAAGTTAAAACAATAAAACAGTAGCTCTTAAAAGATGTGATTTTTTTTTTTCATCCCCCGTTTAGTAAGCAGCCTTGGTAGTGTCATTTCATATAAAGAACTGCAAAGTCACAAGGTCCAGAAATACAATAATTCCAGGAATGACAAAAAAAATGACCTGCTTTGTCTTTTTATTGACTATAACTGTGGTGAAAAAGGCCATTCTGCATCCTCAGCCGTAACTAGTTAATTACTTTCTGTTGTTTTTTGTAGATGTTTCTATCCAACATTAAGTAAAATGTACATTGTGGAACAAACCATCCATACAGTATATGCAATAATTACTGTTTAGCAATTTCACACTAGCAAAAATTTATTAAAACTTCACGACTCATTAATAGTAAGTGATCATAATCGCTTAATAGAAAAGGAAACTGAGCTAATGATAGAAGTGCTGATTAATGTTTTTGACCTTAAGACAGGAAGTCAAGTGAAATTAATGTCATTGGGTGTTGAAAGTTAAGTTATTGTCAAGTGTAGGTAGCCTGTAACCAAAAAAGAAACCAAACAACTACACAAATTTTGTGTTCTTCATGAGGAAAATATTGCTTTTCTATACTCCACGGAATTTTAAAACATCTCACGGCCACGTTTCGAGTAACAAGATTGACCCATTTATTACAAAATTCAGTTAAAAAAAGGAAGTTACATAGACAGATAGACAGATATAGTCACTTCAGGAGGAGATATGCTGGCAACCAAGCAGCATTATGTGTACCTATTTATCTCTCTCTTCTTTTGTGAACAGCATTCCTTTTCTGATCTCAGGTTAAACATTTTTCAAGAGAATAACAGTCCAGCTGACCAGTCAGTTGCCTCATCACACATCAGATGCTTGGGCACCACTGGAGCTGACAGGACGACTGCCTTTGCAGCCAGCTGTGTGCCTGGAAAGCATCTGCCTCAGCTTTGCATCTGGCTGCTTCTGATGCCCACTGGGGCTGTCACAAGTGGTGGCATTTGAGGTGCAGCAGGCACTGGACTGCACCAGGAGGTCTTGTGGCCAAGCTCAGGCCAGATTAGTGCAGCCGTGTAACATCTGTGCAAGGGTCCCGGTCCCTGAGGTAACTCTGGGCTGTAAATGGAAATGACTCCTACTTCAGCTGTAAATATTTTTTATGTCTGCTCTTTTTTCATTCTTTTGAAATGAGACATTGTTTGAAAGCAGGATCACCAGAACATGTTTGCTCTTAATCATGCACCAGCCCTGCGTGTAATGTTTCAAGATGATGGGTATGGAGCCTCTCACCTATTGGCCTAACCCTGTCCCACTGAAAAGGCTGAATGGAGATGCCGCAGCCCTTCACCCAAGAAAGCAAACTTCTTTCTAGACACTAACTCAGCTTTTGAGCACTCCAAAACTCAGTTTGAATAACCTTCTCTAGATTATTCAACAACTCCCATGATGGGCAGAGAGGGAGGGACAGTTTCTTCCAAGTATGAGCAGAAACCTGGCTACGAGTTAGTGAGCTTGATGTTCATTTGACATCAGTCAAAGTCACAGAGGGAAGGACAATCCCTTTCTAATAATGTCACTCAATATTTAGCCTACCTACATCTGTATTAATAATAAAGCCCTCAGGCAGTGAGTTATTTGCAGCCATTGATCTGCTCAAAACAGCACTGAAGTATTGACAAATACTGTTTTGGAGACAAATAGAAGCTAAACTGTATTTGTAGCCACCAGATTCTGACCTCTGACGAGCAAATGAGACTTCACAGCCAGGTTAATGCTACCTTTGAGCCTCTCTGAACCAGAATGGAGCCAGCAGTGGATTGGTGAATGCTGATTTATATTTAGATTTTTGGGTTTATACTTTTCTATCTGTGTGTGTGCTTTGTGGGAGACTTTCCAACAGCTTCTCTTGAAGATTTTTGTGCTAACATCTCTTTTGAAAGCAAGAGGGATGTGGCATACTTGCAAACCTAGAGATAAATACCATCTGTTTAGTTAACCTCACTGAGAATATTGGTGGAATGTTGTTCTTTTTAAAAAACATATATACAAGAGCAATTCAGAGACTTGAACTGCAGGTCCTTCCAAAGAAATTGACTACAAGACTTTATTTTATAATGCTACAAAGCATAATTGTATTTTTTATTAGAGACTCTGTGAACTAGGCTTTCTACCTCAGAGCAAAAGATTTTCTAGCAGCCTCTTTGGTGGAAAAAAAAGCCGACAAGAACCAATCCAAGAAACCTTCTGCACAATTACTATGGAGTAACATTTCCCAGTCCCTATTTTGGCTTTTTCTTCACTGTTGCTTTGGAGTTTTCCATAATTAATGCAGATAAAAAATTTTGGCGATGCAGAATTAGGGGGTGTAATTTGTATTCAGAGCCAAAAAAGACATGCAACTCACCAAAACAATTGAGCTTATTGTTACCAAAAAACTGTTTCAGCAAATCATACTTCTGTCTCTGAACACAAACCAGAACTCAGCATGAAGCAGACAATAACAGAGACAGGGTTTTCTGCCAACACACAGGAGCAGTGCAAGTGTCAGGGCAGGCGGATTGCTTGGGCAGAGTGTTTTGGAGAGCTCTAGGAGCATGCCTGGAAAACGGTTAGGATCACCTTTGAAAATCCCTTTCCTATGCTCAGAACTCTGCTGACTTAATGGCACACTGGGAATGCATCTCCAAGAAAACTCCAAGTGCAAAGGTATCACATTTTCCCCCTCTAACCTGCCCCCTCTAATCTTTGTAGAGGGGCCTTTGAAGATACCAAACCTTTCATCTGCTTACCAGGGTGTCATTTAAAATGTCTCTGCACAACTCTACCCATTTAACTGAAATTATTCTGTAAATGCCATTTAAAGCAGATAACCCCACTTCTCTGGGCATCACTAGACCTTACCAACACTCCTAAAGGAAGTCAGCCAAACTGCCCAGTGTGATGGGCACTGTTCAACAGGCAACCAGAACAGGGGAGAGAGAGCTCAGTTTCTTCATGAGGACGCTGGTGCCCTCTGTCATGACGAGAGATGGATGCTATGAGGCATCATTCTCAATTAACAGCATAACCTATACATGTGGAAGAAGGGCAGTGTGATACAATGTCGCATGTTTGCGCGCCTTCTAGGCAGTCCCTTGGTACCAACTCACCCAGCCTTTGTCCAGGAAAAGCAGCCCTACTGCTGTGATCTCTCAGCCCAGGTGGAAATTGCCAAAGGCAGCCTACGTGTGAACAGTAACAATTAAAAACAAGAACCTGCCAACCCTATATCAACAAAGCAAAACCTAAAAATGAAACCCACAGATGAGGCACACTGAAGAATCCATCTGGCCATGCATAGCTGGCTGCTTAGTGATGTCAAACACAGCTTGGTTTCATCTGTCCCAGGAGAGGCTGCCCAGCAAGTCTGTCACGGAGCTGTACCTCTTGAGTGGAGGCTTCACTGCTGTTCCTCCCTCCTCATCCTCTTCTTTCACAGCACTGGAGCTGTGGCAGCACAGAGAATGAGGGAAAGGTAGAAGGAAAGTCCAATGCTAACTCATACTGGCAAACATTTTGATTGCTTTTGTATACTACATTCTCCAAACACATCTCTGAAATGGTTAAACATTTGGAAGATGGCACTGCAGGAGCTGAAGAACCTGCAGCACTCTATGCACAGGACTTAACAGCAGCAGAATGACTCCTAAATCCAAGCCACCTCAATAGCTGGCCCAGGAATCCAAGCTGAGCTGTTGGATTCTGCCAAACAGAATGTGCTGCCTTCCCCTCCTACCTCCTGAAACACAGATCATCTGGGTAGCAAACGATGCCAGGACAGCTAAACATCTCCTACTTGCATCACCCCGGCAACTCTAGACCCTCCTGGAGCTGCCAAAGCATGATGATGATTTAGCTGGAAAAGTGTTTTCAGCCCTAATTGAGCAGACCTTTCACCTTGGATTTTGTGCATCTCTACCACTGCCATCTCTCCTTCTTGCACCCTGCCCCCGAACCTTGCTTCTCTCTCTGAGCAACAGCAATTGAAACTGTCTGGCCTTAAAACGGTGGGAGGCTCTGGCCCTTTGCTGAGCAGCAGCTTTTTCATGGGCGAGTGTGATTGCTCTTTGCTCATAACATATTCATTTGTTAAATCTCAGTTTGAACATGAGTAAATGCTGAAATCCTTTTCCTGGTTTTCAGTCACCAACACGAGGAAAGGCATCCTGAAAGCTTGTTTATCCACCTTCCCGTTCCTCTCCCAGCACACTCTGCGTTTCCTAAAATATCCTCCTGCAAATCCTTTTGTCTCCAAAGCCTTTGCAGCTTTTCTGCTGCCATTGTGTGAAAATAGGAGCGAGCCCTTTCTTTCTGGCCTGGCAGGATGAAAGGGTGGGATGGGTGTGGAGGCGTCTGTGCGTGCCAGAGAGTGAACAAGCATGAATAGGGCCAGCTGGCCACTCTCGTGCCCGTCTTTCCATCATTTCCATCTGATACTGCCTGCTCATTGTAATTTTGCAGGCCACATTCACTAACCAAAAAAAACTAGGGAGCAAGTAAAGAAACAGATATTTAAAGGGAAAAGCTTTATTTCTTATTTTCTTAGATCGTGGTAGACTGCAAAACAACAGGGAAAATGAGATCAACTTTGTTTTACTTTTTTTTTTTCTTTTTTTTTGCCAGTCAAGCTTCCTTTTATATATTTTTTTTCTTTTAATAGATCAAAACAGAAGAAAAACAACCAGGAAATTGTTCTCACAAAAACATGCTTTTTAATAAAAAAGAGAATAACGTTTATTGAGAGGGATTGTTTCCTGGATATGTACAATACTAATGCAGGAGGATTATGCTAACAGAAAACGCCAAACATCATGGATTGACTTCCAAAGTGTGGACAGTCCAAAGAGCAACGTCCTCAGAGCAATGTCTAAGTAAGTCAACAGGAACAAGTGAACAGTGGTTTTGTTTTTTTTTTTCTACAACAAATTACCAGCCATTATGACTGAAGACCTGACACGTAATTACCTGCAGTGTGATGTACAGAAATCTGTAAGACAACATAGATTTACACAAAAAGGTAACTGTTTGTGTAAGAATTTCCTCCAGAAAATGGAAGCATGTTCTAGACTGTTTTGGAAAAAGAGGAAAAAAAAGGTGAAAAAAAGTGCAGGAAAATACTAACATTGGATATCCTCAGATCACAGTGAATGCCAGTCTTCCTGGGTCCAAATGCTACCTGTTAACTTTATCTTCACCATTTCTGCTTACCCTCAATTAATCACTTAATCATCACGATATAAGGAGAATTACTTTCATGTGAGCCTTCTCCTGCTGCTTCCTTTTTGCTGCAGCTCTTGTCAACTTGTAGTTTACACAAAAAGTGCAAAATTCAACATACCCTCAGGTGAAAGACGCATACACCTTCCCAGCCTGAGCAGTACTAATCATAGCTAATCATTTCAGTACTAAGTAATGCTACACAAAACATCACACAAACCCTGTCAGAGCAAACCCAGTAGCAATAATCTTGGGGGAGGGGAGAACATGGAGATTAATAACTGCCACCAGTTAAGCTTCCCACAGGTTGGAGTGCTTTGAAGCAATTTCTCCCACTGCCTGCATTCTAGATTTATTTTTTGTTCTTATCCAGAAACAATGTAGGGTACTGAGAAGAGGTAAGAGGTTGATTTTATGCATCACTTCGCAGAGAAGCAGCAATATAAAAATCAAGACCATATTTCTCTTTCAATTTTTACCTCCACTTAGTTTACATTTTAAGCAATGTGTGACTCAGCTCAGTCCGGGTTGTGCACTCCCGACTGCCAGATACAATCCCCCACGAGGCTTTGTTCCACCTCTAATAACCCTTACAGACATTCCCTCTATCTTAACTTTCACTTAAAGGTTAAAGCCTTTGTCTCACCCCGAAGCACACAGAGGATGTCATTGCTGATAGCCAGCTCTGGGGATGTCAGAGGGAGACCCTGTGCTCCCAGCATTTAGGTCAGCATACTCCCAAAAGAACTGCTTCACATCTCAAAAGAGGGAACACTTCCCATGGGCTAATCCACAAAGGCAAAGAAAAAACCCAAGATTCCCCCATTTTATCCTCAGTGGGACACACATTCCCCTCTCTCATCAGTGTGCTTACTGCAGTATCTCCTGCTAAAATAAATGGTGGTTCCCTAAACAGCAATTTTTGCATCTTCAGGCTTTCTCCTCTTTCTCCAGCTTCCTTCTGTCATATATATCCTATTCCATAAACATTACCATGAGAGGACCATGATGTTTTAATCCTATTTTGAAAATTACTCCAGAGTTTCAGTGGATTTGCTGGCTTCTGTGCTTGAAGGAGTTTACACCTCCCTGTGGTTCAATACATCTGCGGGGTTTAGCTTTTGTAGCATTTAAGCTTTGACCTAAGGACAAGCGCAGGGGCCAAAATCAACTCCTTACTCAGCTGAAGTGCTGCAGCTAGCCAGCCTGGCATGACTTATTTGTTAGCATGTAGCTCTGACAGGATTGTTAGTGTGGGATAAGCTTCAACCCAGCTGGGCAGGCCTGAGTGATGGAGCAGACACAAAGGCTGTGGAGGACAGAAGTTTGTAAGAAGTCAAATATTTTGGTATTTTGGAAGAAGAAATTTGAAGAAAATTGGCCTTAAATCGGTGACTCATTTTCTTCTGGATTCTAGGAAACTCTCCTTCTGACAGATTAAAAAGCAGTGCAAAAGAATTACCATGTTGGAATCACTACAAGCAGGTGAAAAGTGCCTAGAGGTTTGGGTGTTTTAATCTCAGCAACAATTAGCTCTGATTCTATGCATGGCAACACTATTGGCACCTGAATAAGATAAAACAGCAGAATCTGCTTTAACTCTGGTTAAATGTGCTCAGAGGACTCTTGTGAGTAGTCTAGACAGCACCAATTTAGAGTTATCACAGTCTAATACTGGTAAGAAACGTTACTGAGAAATTTGTTGACTCTGTGCTCCTTTAAAATTCAGGCAATTTTTAGGCCACATCTTGAATTTGTTGCTCACACTTTTATGAATGATGAAAAGAGATGGAATGTCTTGTAGGAGTTGCAGGAGTTGGCTTCTGACTATTGAGGTGCCCAGATCTAATACTGATCTATTAAGAATAAACATTGTCTGGAGGCAAACAGAAGAGGCGAACATGAAGCAAGGGTGTATAAAAGTCAAGATAATACTGAGTTAAAAATGGGAATTCATCATCCTCCCTGATTTTACCTTAAGAACGGAGCCATCAAAATTTCCCAAAGAGAATTCTGACTCTTGTAAGAATTTGCTACTTAGTGAGATTTCATCTATTTGACTGAAATTCCAAGTGGAAAATACATTAGAAGTATTTAAATATTTCTAATAGCTTGTAAAGAGTTTGAAAGTTTTCAACCCTATTCAGTACCAAACTAAATTTTAAATTCCATCTGGGGAATAACAACATAATGTTTTAGCTTATTCAAGTCAAACCAGTGCTAAAGAGATAAAATGGGAACTTTCAATTTCCTTCCCGTTAAAGGTGTTTTTAGTTCAGTGGAGACATATTCCTGATCACCTTTTTTCCTCAAAACTGAAGGCTGTAATTAAAAAAGAAAACCAGAAAACCGGCACTGAAGCAATTCTATAAAGTTGAATACTGTGGAGTTGACAAAATGACCTTCCAAAGTTAAAGAGAAGCTGAAACAGCCAATAATTGAAATGTCACTGGAGGAACTGGCTGCTAAGAAAAAGCAAATATTTAAAGATGAGAAATATTTAACAAGTCACTGGATTAATTTCTCTGCCAAGTTCATCAGAACCAAATATATTTCTATTTGATGTCAGAGACATCAGGTAAAATCTGACTAACCTTATGGGCATAAAACAACCCTGGAGGCCTCTTTAGCCCAGAACAGTTTTAATGCAGACCGTGCAGAATGCAGAACAGTTTAATGCAGAAAGAAAGAATGCCAGTGAACACATATTTTTCCAGTGAGGTAGATCCACCTTCGTATTGAAGACAAAGAATTACATTTTATGAAAGGAAGTTATAATTGTTGTATGAATAACTGCTTGTGCTTCTGTATTTTACTGCTTGCTCTGAAGGAGCTGCTGTTGCAGCAGAATCCAGATCTTTTATTAGAAGCTAAGTATGAGACACCCCTGTCACGTTACATACATAAGATTTATGTCCCTTCAGGGAGCTGTTCTGAGTTTTGCTCTTCTCCTTCACTGGTTTCTCACCATTTTTACTCCATGGAAATATCATAGTGATTATCCAACAATTGCAAATTTTAATTAAATTGAGATTTCAAGGTGATTCCTGCTCTGTTTTCTTCATCTCCAGCCTAATTGCACAGGCTTAGCAAAAGTAGATACTTTCATGTTTTCAGTCTGCTGATTCCAACTGCAAGAAATTGTGAACACTCATATTAAAAATGCTGGGTCTTAGAGGGACGTGATTTCCTTGGGGGAAAAAAAAAAAAGAGAAAAGCCTGGGAATAGGTCTCCAGACAAAGTCTGTCATGCTTTGAAATGATTAAGAATTCCAGTTCCTCCTAATTCTTGCTACTGACACAGTGGGAATGAAGCTGCTCAATGGGAAGTGGCCAGTGCCCTGGTGGAGACAGATGGACAGCTCCTGCTCAGGGCTCAGCACCTCATCCCCATCCTCTTGAAGGAGCTGGAATCTCAGGGAGCCAGGTCAGGGAAGCAAGGGCTGCACCCCTCACCAGGGACCAAGCCCCTGCATGGTCACTCCTTGGGGCTGCTGCCCGCTGGTGGTGTCAGCACCCACACTGGGCCACGGGAAACCTTCAGTTGCTGTAATTTTTGCCAGTATCCGAAAGGTTCACCTTCAGTGCCTCTCTCACTGGAATAGCTTGTGGAATTAAGAGCTACGTTGATGACTGCAAAACCTCAGCCATGTATTTCAGTTTAGCCTGAACTTTACCTTTGTGTGCACTACTTTTAAACAGAAGCATAAACATGCTATTAATGACACTAATGACAATTGCTGTTCCAGTACAAGATGATTTGGATATGTTTACGGCAGCCCATGATTTGATTTACACACAACTGAACTGGTCAGATTTACAACTGGAACAGTAGATCATCTCTGTGTACACCTTTATTTGGACAGCCCCTATATTATTGTTATATGGATAAAATGAATCTTTTAAAGGACTATATAAAGCCCAGCCTAAACTTGTTCATTAAGCACTCAACACACAGTATTTTAGTGACTGAAAGGGGAAAAAAATTAAACAATCTGCGTAATTCAGTACTGTAGCAAATGACTGCGCTGACAAGGTCACCATGTTAAACTGACATCATCCACACCACATCCAGCTTCCCAAAATCCTCCAGTGTTTGCACGGTGATGCCTGTAAAGTGTCAGACTCCTAAGGGTTTAGTTTTTTTTTTTCCTTTCTGCCTGTTTAATAAGCAATATAATTTTTTAGATTAGGACTTCAGTATACTTTTAATTTACAGGACAAAAAGCTTAAGTGTCCTGTTGAGCTTTTTTGGCTACCTGTAAAAATCAGTTTTTTCCTCTACCACATCTGAATTTTATTTCCAAAGGTAACTCCCATCGACTCAGATAACCAGCAGTTTCTTTAGTAATCAGAAGCTCATTAGGCTGTTATTCACAGTATAAGTGATCAATAGTTTTTATTCTGGATCAAATAGTGTCAAAGCTCAAAATATTGGTATTAAATGTAAGAGAGATATTATAACCAAAACAAACATTAAAAAATCTTCAAAAAGTATATACTATACTGGGAGATTACTAAAATTCCTGATACTGCCTAAAATTTTTAATGTGCTGAATACAAACGATATTTTAAAGAAAGCTTTGTGGATCAAAGATAGATTTAATAATCATAATGTTTAGGAATTTGTTTGAAAATATTTTTAATTGGATAATGTCAGACTTCTGAATTATAATGCTATGTTCATTAGCATTTCAATAGATTATACTATCAACTCCTTTTGACATAAAAGAATTTGATTCATTTTTTAAATCATGAATCTCATAATCTTTTTTCTGCCGCCGCTAGTTTTCAATAATTTGATTATCTTCTACAAGAAGAGCAACAGGAACCACATGGGCTTTGCTGGTAATGATGGTCTATATATCTCTTCTCCAAAAGCAGCTCTGCTGCCTTGGAAAGTAATTTGCAGTTTCTTATCAACACAGAATTAAAAAGTAATATTGTCTAATTTGTTATGTTCAGTGGCACAGAGTATTGTAGGATTCTATCACATACAAATCACTTTGAAACCTCTACTACGTGACCATGATCAAGAGTACATAAATGAATTTCAAAATCTATGAAAGTGTTTATTGTTAGCCAAGAAAAATCTCAAAAGATGAACCTGTTAATAGGTTTAATAATCTCCTAGCAAGATGTGTACTTTGCACACTCAAACCTCAGGGCAGTTATAAAATAGTGATTTGTACTTTCTAGTTGTATTGCAAATAACTGATCTGGACATTTCAGAGCAGGACAGGGCCTAATTGTGTAAGTCTCAGAGTAAATCTGTACATCCAACGTGATGAACTCCTTGCTGGCAGAAGTTATCTTCTACTTCCAATAGGGACAAAAACTGATTACTGTTGATCACTTAGACAGAACTGCCTGTAACAGTCAACAAGCCATCACAGTAAGGTATAAAGACAGCCCTTAGGAGAAATGCTGCCTATCTGATGACATTTAAAGCTTTAAAGAACTCCTTCTAGATACTGCAGGAAATCATAATGAGCCAGCACAGGCTGCCAATGTCACCGAGTGAGAACCAAGTGATTAAATCATGTATACTGGTAATATTGCCATCCAAACCATTAAATTAATTTATGGAGCTGGTCTTGCAAGCAGTTCATCATGTCAGCAGTGCCAAGGTCTGCGGTAGGAACTACCAGGGTGAGATAAGCCTGTCACATGGGTACAGGTGCGTGATGCTGCCTTGTAACTGGATCAACCATCCTTTTCTGTTGATTTTAGCAGTTCTAAGAAAGAAAATACAGTTTAAATGACATCCTACTACCTCTTGTCCCTCTACAACGTTTTGATAAGAGAAGTAAGGCATGAAGTTCCTGTAGCTTTTTGATCTGACATTATCAGGTATGTATAAACAGATGATGATGTTTTAGTAGAGCAAATAAACTGTATGTCATTTTTTTATTAAACAAAGAGTATAATAACTGGACTATATTATCACAACAGAAGCATAGAAGACCATAGACTGTACAGCTGAAACCCTGTAGCAAAATTTGTTCCTCATATTTAAAGAAATGTATCTTTATCAAGCTTTCACAATGGCTGCTTCTTGCTAATTTAAGGAATCTTCACTCTTGTTAAGGCTAGATGATTATAATTAAAAGATAAATGTACTGTTAGAAGGTTCTACGCCACACTCTATTTTTATGAGAATTTAACTGAAAGACATACATTATACCTGTATGTGAATTATAATGGCTTCTCAGCAGGGAACGCAGAATCACTTACAGTACGTAAACATTTAAAGAGGAAAATGCTAACACACTGAAAGAGTTTAACATCAGAAGCGATTTATCAAATGAAGAAGTTTCATAGAGTCCACTCTCTGGGAGAACATTCACCATTAGACAAAAGCCTGGCATCCTTGATACTCTGAAGTTCAATAATTTTTAAAACCAAAACCATTCAATGAGATAAACAAGATCTTAAAAAAAAGTCATCTTCTTTCTCAGGTAAAAGCCAGAATTAAAATAATGGTTATTAAAATAATTCAACCAGGTCGCTTTACAGGCAAATTTACACACTGTCTCTTTAAAACACTGCATGCCCAAAAGCCTTTTGGGTTTGGAATGTAGCACTGCACCAAGTATTTCACAAAGCCTCTATATATCACAAGAAGCTTTTCTTAGAGAGAAAAAAAATAAAATTCCAGCTGAGGCTGTTCTAGCAGGAGTGCCTCAGCTTAGCTCCCAGACCTGGAATTCCAGATAAACAACAGAGGACAGCAAACAGATTTTTTTTTTTGATTTTTTTTTTTTTGTTTTAACACGTCCTTTTATAATGCGGCTACAAGACGACTGATGAGCTTAGGGACAAAGAGAGTGAGAGTGCAAGTGCCATCAGGGTGAGCTGTGTGCTTAGATAGAAGCTGGTAGGAAGAGCCAGGGAATTCTCCGCAGATATGTGACTGGTGGAGACTCCCGCTGTGTTGTCCTTCCCGAGAGCGTTCTGCAAGACACAACACCTGCCTTGGTCACCATCACAGCGCTTTCATTGCAAAGGGTTTACGTCTACATCATGAGATTCATCTTTCGTTTGCTCATCTCCCACCCTCCACTGATACCTATACATCAATCTCATGAAAGGAAAGATAAAAAAGGCATCAAAACAGATGTCAAAATGACAATATTTTGAAATTAGTTAACATCAGCACCTCACACTTCAAAAAAGAGAAGAAAGTATTAAAAAATGCTTACTTTAGCAATGCTTCCATGTATAAAAGGATGCAGTTTCTTTTAGGGATCCGTGTTTATCATGCCAGTTTTTTTTATAACAGCAAAAGCAGGACCCCCAGAGAAACTGCACCTTCTGGACAGTCAACAGAATAACTCTGTTTGACAAGTTATTTCTGGATAATGGTAAATAAAATTTATTCCATGGGTGTAGATTATTAAATAAGTATCCTTGCTAGGTGCAATGGTGATTACTATGGGATGTCCCTAAACAGGTGTTGTACAGCTACTGAAATATAAAATCAGCAGAGGACACTTTGAGGCCAGCTCTGAACTTCTAAGTAAGATCATTCTTTAATGCATTATGATATCCAAACATAACAAAACAGACAAGACAAGCGTGAGGTAGCCCACGACAATCTTGACAGACTTGGGACATCTTTTCTTATGGGGAGAGACCTGTGCTGTGAAATATCAAAGTTCCCCACTCACCTCATTAAGACAGAGCTCTGTGTCTACAGATTCATTGGATTTTCGCTTCTTCTGTGCCTATGAACAAATAGAAAATTTATTCCCTGTACAATTTATACATCCAGCAGCACAAAGCACTTAGATAAATTTGCATCGGTTGTCATAATCCTATAATTTTGACAGTGATTTGCACATGATTAGCAAATAAACTCCAAATGTAACTGCATGTTTTCCAATAACATTCACATTCTCATTTGAAATTACATCAAAATTTCAAACAGTCAGCTAAGGGTACTTAGTAATTACAATGATGAGTGCCATCAGCTGCAGAGAACGTGTTACCTTCTGTGGCCCCTTAAAAATGGTGCTGGATGTTCATGAGAAGAAATGAATATGACAGTTAATAATTGCCATAATCCCACTGCATATTAACAAATAATCTATGATACGCCTCAGTTTTAGGAAAATCTACAACACTGGAGTATTTTATCCTTAATGAATCTTGCAATTTTCCCAACTACTATGATAAAAATATAAATACTAGGTTAATATATTTCATGGCTGCCAGAGAATATCTTCTACAAAGCTGCAAAAAGAACACTGACTCAAGCAAGAAGCATGTTAGGTGACATCATCCAAAATGGAAGCAGCAGCCTGCACTCTGTCCAGCAGCAGGAGGTGTTTAATATTTCCATTCCTCAAGTGAATAAGTCTGGGCTGGGCGTTTTCTGCTCTTCCACAAGAGCAGTACTAATCCCCATGGTGGGGAAGGTGCTCTCAGTCATCAGTGCTGTGGTTAACTTGAGCACTTCAGCGATTCTCAGTATCAGTTTGTTCTTCGTATACTCCAGAAACAAACCCAGCACCTTTTAATGGGAGGTCACTGTGCTGAAGTGAATCAATTCTTCTGAGAGAAGACTTGGGTTTACAAAACTACTGGCTGCACTGGGCACATCTGATGGATGCATCCACCTGGAAGTTTCGTTGGACCTGCAACTTATATTTCCCGCAAAAAACAAAGACCTGGATCTCACAGCGCTGTGTTCATTCTACACTGCAGCATCTCACTGGTTTAAGCAGTGGTGGCCTGGACTAAAGCTGATGTGAGAAAGTGCTGAGCAGTGTGATTTTATGCCCTCAAAAGACTCAGTTCCACATACAGCTATTCTATTTCATATCTGAGAGCCACTGGTTCTGCCAACGGATACAAAATTGTCTTTGACCTAATTACTGATTTTAGAAATCAAAAGAAGGAACTGAACATCTTGTTAGGAAACACATTCTCTGCTTTTGATGATATATGAACGTATTACAGACAACTGAAAAAGTGAAACAGCTGGGATTTAAGAGAAAGACAGCTGAGCTATCTTGGCTAGTGAGAGTGCATACTGAATATATGCTGATAGGTTTCATATACATGACAAAACAATAGCTCAATTTATTAATAAACACCCTCTGTAAAATTTCCTTCTTACATACCCTTTCTACTAATTAGTACCATTGAAGTGGTTATGGGAAGCATTAATTCAACTGTCTAAATGGAAAAATAAATGCCAGGAAGTAAATTTGCAACAAAAAGAAGCATCACAGTGAAGCCTTCCTGCTGTGTTTGTAGTGGATAGGACACTTCTTTTAAAGGTAACTGGGCAGCTTTCAACTCCTAGATGGCTGGCTCCCAGGAAACAGGTAAAGAAGGAGAAACTAGATTTAAATCCTGATTTTCTTGTGTCCATAACACCCGTACTTACCTTGAATTGGAATGTGAGGCTTCAGATAAAGCCCCTGGATCAGAGGTTCAGTTCCTGACAGTGTAAACTCTGAGGATCCTACAAGCCTCGTATTTCTTAAGTTTCTCACTCTTTGCTAACTTTCCTATTCCCACAAATTTATTGGAAACATTGTGTTTTGCTGCTTACATCTACTGTGGATTCATAGCACTGTGCTAACTACAGGTCTACACCTGGTAGTTGGTCTCAGCATGAAAGTTAGAATTTATATTCCTTTTGTGCTGTGTTTATCAAACGAGAAAAGAGAAAAATATCATTATTTTGCCTCTATGCAGTAAAGTCTTCCTTTACTTCATTCAGCCTGAAAAACGACAGAGTGCAGCAGCTAAAACATATTTACCTTTGAAGAACACTGTTTTGAGGGTAAAATCAACAGCTAGAAAAAAAAAATCACCATAAAAAACCCCTTTTCAATCATTTTGATAAACATTCCCTGGTTTTCATTTGGAAGGTGATACTTCTCCGCATCCGTATACTTGTTGTAGATATTGTAACATCAACAACACTTATTCACATGCGTCCTCTATTATAATGCCCTCCTCTCTTAGCACTGAAAAGCAATTTTAATAATCAGGCAGGCTTTTCCCTTATCAAAACAGAAAGGACAGTATCTTCTGTTTAAAAATACAACATAAATGCAACCTCTTACTGGGAGGATGGCAAAGGGAAAGAAAAACCTGTCATTTTGAGGATGAGATGAGACATTACACGCCAAGTTTCAAATTGGAAGAGTACATTTTTAGTGTTGAGTTATAAACCTGTAAGAATGGGTTATAATGGAAATACTGGCATAGGCTGCACTACTGGAATACAACAGCTCATCACTAAATCACAAGTAATGGGATAAAAACCCCAAACCTACCCTTCGAAGAGAGTGCTATAGATAGTGTATGTCCTTTACTTACAACTGAAGGGGAAAATTCTTCCTGCCCTGCTCTTGTGCAGAAGCAGCTCTACACGTGGCAGAACTCTTTCTTTGTGCTATAGTGAGTGAACGAATACATTATCAGAGATCAAAAAAAAATCAGGGTTTGGAGGTTGTTCTGAAAGCTCTGGTGGAAATACACCCACACTGGGAGACATGCATTTGAATTAAAGATAATATCCTCTGCTGTCGGGTATTTTACTTTCTAGCATCTTTCATTATCCTAAAAACCTCAACATGAGAAATGAGTGTCCAGCACGTACAGCTGCAGACAATTCTGGAATAACTGCATCATCAGTTAATTTGGGAATTGAGAATTGTTCATTATGCAAGGTGCCAAAGATTCACTGCCAATCCCATCTCAGGTATTCAGCTTGCCTACCAAGCAGGCAAGAAGGTGCTTTCAAATGTTCTAGAAGTACCTAACTCCACAGGAGTACAAGAGCACACACAAATGGCTAAGCTGCCTGTATTCAAATTTGTATTCTTTTAAATTCTTAATATAAAGCTGTTATCGGGTGACAAAAATGTCTATGGGGATTCTATCATTAAATAAAAAGACAAGCAGGGTTGGGCTGATAAAAATAATAACTAAAAAAAAGCGAAAGAAAATCACCTTAAAATCAGTGGCTAAGAAAGACGTATGAGTTATTTTCTACTGAGGAAAAATAGCATCTGCTAATGACTTACTTAATGGCACACTGAGCTGTGACATATCTCAGGCTGTAAAACAAAGTTACGTAAGATGGGTTGACACTCACTCCAGCTTTGCAGGGAACTGTAATTCATTAATGTGAGCTACTCTGACGAAGCTGTGTCCATACAGCCAACAGGCCTGAACTCACTTAAGCGTTTATATTTTCTAAGAATGAACACCTGCTTTCCTAGAGAATCTTCTCACTGTAGCCAGCACAAGCAACAGATGATATTTAGAGATAACTGTATTTAAGCACATCCTGATGAGCTTCAGTACCACGTCTGCTACTCACACACAAGCCTTGTTTTGGTCTGAAAACCCTTAGCTTTCAGTATCAGAACTGAAATACTGGACCTGGTTGGGGGCTGGTAGAGCAACGAACAGCATGTCCAGAAAAAATAAAAAATTCTCATTATGGGAAGCAAAATTCGCTTCTTTCTTTCCTAGGAAGAAAGTTAAATCAGGACCAGCAGAAGAGCTAGTGGTTTTCTGAAATGAGAAAGAGATGTTTCTCCTTCAGAAGACTGTGTGGACCTCCACGTTTCCTTCTGATCCCAATGCATCCTAGATGAGTTCAATCATATGCCCCTAATTAGTCTTCTCTTGCCCTGCACCTAATAATTATCATAAGATCCTCCTAAAGCAACTCCCTGCTTTCCACCCCTCAAATCCCTCTAGACCCAGACACCATAGCCCTGAATTTATGCCCTGAAATGCTATCATGCAATTATGCATCCAGCTTTTGCAAGTCATAGCACTGCATGGTTAATAAATGTATTAAATGCTGCAGCAGCAGCTCACAAGGAATCAGTACACACATTTATGGCTTGTCACCCAGCAGTATTTTTGTATGTTCCCTACAGCTTGAATTTCTGTTACTCACAGCAAGGAAAAGGTCTGACTGGGGATGTCATCAAAGGAGGTGAGCTTTAATCTGGATGGAGGGAAGGGAAGAAGGATGTAAAGGGAGCTGAATGCACTGGCTCTGAAGGCAAACGGGCACAGACTGAGCCCCTGAATTCAGAATCCAGCCCCTTTCTTTAGCCTTGGATTGATGAGCTTTATGGAGCGCATTGCTTGGACAGTGAGAGGCAACAGAAGCATCATTAGGACAGATACCTGCTATATAGGCTGTTTATACAGCTGATTTTAATGAGTGAGCCCTTGTCCTCTCCTGAGAGCCTGGTTAGTTATGCCCATACTAACAAGCCTTTCTGAAGGAGAGGGACACATCTCCCAGAATGCATCCTTAAATGACCACGCTTCTAATAAATAAGGGTGTTTGTTTGTTTTGTTCTTCTCCTGTGTTGATTAGAGAGATTTACTATGCAACTAACCTGTTTTTCCCAACAGCAGGACACAAACAATGAGCAGAGAAACACACAGACTGAAAAAAAGCAATCAGTTTAACTCTTCTGTGCTCACTAAGTGGACGGTGCATCTATCACAACTGTCAATAGTATTTTCTTATTAGCACAGGAGTACGATGCCACACTGGAGTAGAATTACTTTCAACAGGGAAGATAAGAAAAGTGTGGGTCAGAGACACAGGCCACTGAAATAAGGATCCAATTCAGCACAGGGTAATTCTGAAACCCATACCATCCAGCCAGAGTGCAGAGCTATTTAAGCTATAAAAACAATCAGCTCTGCACAGTCCTATAACAAAGCAACCAGAGCTTTTTTCTGCTTCTTTTTATTTTTTTTTCCTCTCTGCTGAATCAACTCTCAAGATACAAGCTTGGGGCATGAAATTATCAGTCTTCATTCTGCATAAAAGCACTACAGTTTTGTCATGGCACTTTGTACAGAGGAGAAAGTATCTTCTAGAAACAAGCATCGTGAAGACATTACTGGCACTATGCTCCAGAGCAACACAGATAACAACCAGGACAGAAAGAGGCAAATCACAAATTTTTCAGCTGAGAATCATCAAATAAAGTAAACCAAACATCCCCTTGCGCCCAAATACGCACTGGGAAAACACACACTAAGGGGTTTTTTACTGCATTCCACTTATCCCTCAACATTAATAAATTCTTGCTGGATTTCAGGACTTAAACATGAAACAGAAATCAACCTTAAAGCAGGGAAGTTTATCTCCTTGACAGGAAAGAGAGAAAAAGATGCCTCCTGAGATTATTTTCGTGGCTTTCTCCAGGAGGAAAGTGGTTGAAAAGAAGCCTTCACCCCAGAGCAGTCTAGAGGAATCCTCTGGGAGAGGGGCTGGAACAACGGTAGGTCCTTGTTCTGCTAAAGCCAGCTTTCCAGCTCTTCAGCCCCCAGCGAGGGAGCACTGCCCAGTCCTTCTGGACAGGGCCAGTGGGCAGGGAACAGCATCTCCCTCCCAGACCACAGAGGAACAATGAGAGTCAAATCAGCTCTGGTCTAATAGACACTTGGGGCTCCTGATAGATGCAGATGGAAACACACATAACAGCAAATACCACTTCAGAAATCTGAGAAACAGGCTGAAGAGTTGATAAAGTCTGGTAGGGATAGAGGAAAAACTCCCTTCAGCTTCTTCAATTTGCAAATTGTAAGAAAATTTGATTGAAGGGATAAGAACTGGAAGTAATCCGCCCAAAAGGAGCTGAAAAGAGTGTGGAAGGAAGGGAGGATGACCTATATGATATTAATTATTGCTGGACCATTCTCAGATCCTTATGTTAATAAACATGAGACCTCATTAAGCTCCATCTCTCACTGCACTTATATGGCTGGGATAACATGGCACAAAAATTGCCTAACAGCAATCTTAAAGGTTTTATAAAAAACAGATCCTATCAGGAACACCAAACTGATCAAACAGCTTACAAGGACCAGACATGGAGATCTTCAAATATTTATTTCAAGCAATTAGTCTCCCAGTGAGCACAGCACAAAATATGACAGCCAGCCAAGACAACTGAGCTGACTTACCTTTCATGGCAGTACAGTAACTTGCTAACAATTTTGTTTTTGTGTTCAGTCATTCATTTAGCTGAGTAAAATGTATTTCTATAGTCCCAGATTCTTGCTTCCTATTTTTAGGGGATATTATGCAATTCTCCTAATATGGTCTTTTTATGGATTTGCCGCAAGCAAACATTTTTGCATTAAGAAGGGCAGAGGAGGAAACAGAATACTAAAAAGCATAGACTGAATAAGTTTTATTAGGTTAATATCTCAACATCTCAGGCTGCCTAGGTTGTCGGGTTTTTTTTCCTCTAGTGATAAAACTAAACATCCATGTAATCCAAAGTTGAGTTGTTTTGGATTTTATTATTAAAATGCATTTCCCTAGTGATTCACCACAGAGATCAACCCAGTGCCATGGAGAGCAGGTACAGGTAGCATCTGGCTGCTGCACACAGAGCAGCGCCTGAAAAAAAGCAGCAGGAACACAAAGCCATTGCAGTCTCAGTTGAAAGACATACTCTGCTTTTAATTTTTAAGAAAGTTAAGTAATTGAAGCACTGGAGATCCCACAACACTTCTTCATGCTGGTGTGAGTGGCCTTGCGTGCCCAAATACACAAACAAAGTTGTTCAGCTTGGCAGCAGGTGAAGTTCCTGCCTCGCAGATTAGGCTGGGCTGTGGTGCACTGGAGTGTGGTGGGAACACTCCTGAGCAGCTGTCAGCCACGGCTAGAGGGATCACGAGCAGCTCAGCCTGCCCGGTACCAACACGCCTTGAAAAGAGGCACCACACCCGTGTGGCTGCAGGGCTTCTCCAGGGCAGCAACACCTCCAGGTGTGCCCGGGCAGGGGCTGCTGCGCCAGTGCTCCAGGACAGGCAGAATTCCCAGTGCCTGCTCCTCCCCGGAGAGTCCCCTTCACTGCCATCACACACCAGGACTGTGCAGCCAGGGCCCTGCTAAGGGAGCCTCCACAGCCAAAAGCAGAGCTGCAGGAGGGCAGAGCTGCAGGAGGGCAGCTCAGCAGGGATGCTCACTGCATCGCTCGGCCTCGTGAGGTGGAAGGGATTAAGCAAACAAGGTCAGGCGCTGCCTCTGCGCTCCAACAGCAGGACCAGGGGTGCTGCTCTGTGCTTCTGCAGCTGCAAGGGAAGACCAGGCAAGCTTGCCTGACCACCAGTCTGCACGGGGCCCTGAGCTCTCAGCACGACAGGAAGCTTCCCTTCGTGCGATGCCAACCTTGAGCAACCGGTATTACTGCTGCTTTTCTGAGCACCGCGCTCACTCATAAATTTTAAAAGGGAAGGGAAGGGGACGACCACGAACATCTGCTTTTTGTTAAGTGCCTAAAAATGTTCAGGACTTTCTATTAACAATACGTGTATGCACGTGTGCACTGTGAGTACTGGCACGGTTACAACAGAGAAAAATAACACACAAAGCCTTAAAAGGGTGAAAACACTCCAGGTAAAGAGTGACTCTTGCTGCAATTACAGAGAGGCAAAAGCAAAGGCTACAATAAAGTGACAGTGAAGTAACCTTGCACAGAAAGGTAAAAGAAACTGGTTAGCCAGGCAGCCACCCCACGGCCATGCCCTCCCTGCCTCTGTTTAGTTTGTGCATTTCAAGCCCAACCTATTCACTTCCGCAGTTGTGGGGTGGTGTACCCAAGCCCCACTAAATCATGGCATGATTCAGAGGCTAGTTCTTTTCTTTAAGTAATCCACTCTGGAACAGCTGTGATTCGGATTAATTAGTGAATTTTGCATTTTTGGCACAATCTGCTCTCCCGAAGTGCTACTGAAGTAAAAAATTAAAGGCTTCTCTCCCTTCTCTAATCCTGTAGCTGAATTTTGCAGGTGCACAGATGTATCCTCAGAACTGGCAGGGCTGCAATTGTCGTGAATGTACTGCAGTACTTGTCTCAGTTCCTTTCTAGTGCTGACAATACCATTTAGAATAAAAATATAGAAAATTTTTTTTTAAAAAAGTGGAATCAAATCTAGCAAGGTGAGTATTTAAAAAAAAACCAACCCAGGTTATGGTATATTGTGGTTTTGATAGGCAGCTATTCCTCAAGAATTCAGCTAGAACCACACATATAACATGAAAATTTTCACCCAAATAACTAATGTTCTGGATTTTTTTTATATGAAAAATAAGACAACTTCAAGCATAGCTGCTAGTAATGTCCATGATAGCCTATTTTTATTTTCATTAGAATAAAAGCCTTTAAAAGTCTGTAGAAAGGTGTTCAAATTCACTGCTAGCATTCCTGTTCAATAAATTCTGATAGCATTTTAATCTCTAAAAGTGAATTAGTATCATACAATTTGGATTACTGCCATTTCATTTTCTAAGACAAGCATATTTTTCAACATATTTAAGTCATGACTGAAAAAAAAAATATCCAACTGGTCTCATCCACAGATCTCCATTAGCTAAGCTAGACCTTGGTTTGTCCTGTCAGCTTCCTAAATGTTATTAAAAGGCCCTTGCAAAATGGATCTTAAAACTCGATACTTGCGAGAGACTTTGATGTAGCATCCAACATTCACTCTCCCCTTGCTGAAGTGAGTGAAGGAGAGAAAAATCACCCCTTCTCAGAAACACCATCAGTGAAACCCTGACAGTAATTCTCTTTAATGGGCTATCCTACAGTGGACCATACTTTAATGGATGGTATTAGAGTGGCCTTCCTCATAACCCTGATTTACACATGAACGATGCTCTCACAAACAGCCACATTGTAATTAATGAAGCTATTCAAAAAAGCAGAGAAACTCTTGTAAGAGATCTCTGCAGAATCATGACATTATTAGAAAGGTGCCTTATTCTTTGCTTCCCTGATCCAACCACACCAGCAGGAATTTCTCCACTTGCCAGGCAGTACCGACTGAAAATCAAAAGTAACTTCCTAATATCACCTGCATATATGGCCTCAAATTTGAGAAGTAAGGAGGATTTTTTTCCATCACTGAAACAATTTCTTAGACACAGAAAAGTACAGTGAATGTTAGATGTTTAACAATCATAACCCTGTTAAAACAAAACTCTGCCTATAATGACCAGATTATGCAAATAATTATCAGATTATGCAAAACTGTATTCACAGGATATAATCCTTCTTTGCTTCATCCCACAAGTTCTTCACAGAAGGACAGAAGGCTTAAGTTTATGTTTACATTTAATAAGTTGGAAAATAAAAACAGATGAATGCTAATAATGTCACTAATGCAGATCAACAACATCACTTTGGGAATATTTTGAAACGTTTCCATACTAAACTGGAAGAAGCTTTAGAAGCTTAATTGCGACTAGTTTGCCTACTTTTTGAAGAATTATATTGTGATAGACTGGACAGTTCAGGGGATTATTAATAGGACATACAGACTTAAATTCTAAGGTAGCTAGATTAATCTAGCTCAGGTCAATACTGACAACTATTCTGTTGTATTTTTGAAATGAGGAGGTGGTTCTGAAGCACTTCTTCTCTTAAGGACATGTTCAATACACAAAAGTGGCACTAATTTGCACCACAGGCAGTGCACTTCATCAAAGAGACTGAGGAATTAATGGGGTATAGGTTTATAATGTTGCAAAACATGCAGGATGTTTTCTCATGCCCTCACTTCCTTTTCTGTGAGATGAGCTGCTGTGCTAAAAAGAGACAGTCCTAATCTACCCTCAGATTTTTGTAAATCTACTGCAAACCCTACAAGAAAAATCTTGAAGGGGCCCTGTACCACCAAATTTTACTATCCTTTAGTGGAACTCAAGAGAAAAATTAAAAGGTTTCACCTAGAAAAACATCTTAGGAGTGCTATCTGAAGAGAATCTTGATTGATGATGGCTGGCAGCAAATATTTGCCTGAGTGCATAATGGTTTTATTAACAGTTCTGGACTGAGCTGAAGCAAGTAGAAAATAGACCAAGTGAAGGGTGTTTTTTTGTGATCTACCTCCTCAGATGCATCTAATCCTCTCTAGCATCAGCTTTGTCTTCCCAGCAAGTTTCAGTGTCAATACATTGTCATCAAGTATCCAGAGAGGAAGCATTAAAAAAACCCCCCACAACTCTGTGTGTGCCAACCATAGCAGCAATATGGCTTCTTGTGTCACTCCTACCTACAGAGCAGAGGGTGGAAAGTCACAAGGATGGCAGCATTGCTAGAAACAAGGGATGGGTGTGATGCAGACAGTGCCTACTCTGTATTAACATATGCTATTGTGTATGGGCACCAGCGCTGATACCACACCACTGAGCTCTCCCAGTCAGAAGGGAATTTAATGGGCTTACGAGATGCCTTGTTCAGTGGCCAACACGGGCTAAGCCTCTCCAGTGCTTGAGGACAGCATCCTTGGAAGGGATTTGTGATACCACTGTGCCGCTCCCATTCGGTGACCGCACGAGACATCCCACTGCTGAGATGCTGTGCACAGATGAATGTAACTGCACTCCAGCAGGCTCTGCACAGAACAAAGGGCAGCAGATGATGAACGAGGACTTGCAGAGCACATATGAGCAGATGTGTCTCGCTGGCGTGGAGATTATGTGGAGCTGAAGCTTTGCCAGTTGCTCTCTTTAGATGTCCACGAAGCACCAGAGTCCAGTCCCCTGTTACAGGGACAGGAGCCAGCACAACTTGCATTTCAGGGGCTGCCCCTGTGACATTGACCCAGTTCAGCTGCCAGAGAGCAGAGCTCTCTCTTTTACTGAGGGCACTCACCAAAGAGCTACACTGATACTAAATATAACATGAGCCACCAGCCTGAAGGTGAAAAGCCTCTGCCTAATTAATTATTCCTAAGTATCCTCATTAAGCTGTTCTCTGGGTATAGACAGAGTGTGTTTTTTGTCCAAACCTGTTTAGCTGTGCCTATGACAATCTGAAATTCTACTCTGCAAATAACCGTGACTGAGTACTTAGGAATAATCAGGAAATCTTAATCAAAATTAACAGGGGTTGGGAAAACTCTTGATGAGAGCAGGATACTGCAAACATTTGCAAGAATTTCTCAAAGTTCAAAACCACTAAGAAAAAACGGATAATTATTTTCTACTGAATTTGCATTTGGATTCTGAAACTGTATCCAAGCAGCTAGGTCCCTGCAGGAGTAGATCCCTAAACTGGCCCTGAGAACCAGACAATTGCCGTGCATATGTGACTGAGGTGTGCAGAACAGCACTTCAACACAGAAATCATTACAGACCAGTCAAGATACATGCAACTGGTAATGCACAACTTCTCCTACAGAAGGGAAGCCACTGTAAAAACCATACTGAACACTGTTCATCAGGAAAGTTCTGATCAAACCATCTTTTGTTACATTTGTGCAGGCACAAACTTAGGAATGGGTTTTCACAGATTCCTGTAACTGCTTTTCTTTCGTCTGTGCACACCTGATTTATATGCCCATTTATCCAACTCTCTGCACAAATTAGGTACTTAGGGCTGCAGGTAGCTATTTGGAGCCTACCTGGCACATGTCTTACCTGCCATGAACATAACAAATTCAAATGCACACATTTCAAATCTGAGCATGAATTCAGAACATCCAAATGTTTAGGTTCACAAGGTAATGCGAAACTTGTCTTGAATCAGAGGCTACTTGAAGCTTCTGAAAATGTCGATCTGGAAAACTATAGCACCATGTAATGCAGTATTTGATAAATTACTGCCTGAATACCTAATTCTGTTTTAAGACATGAGGGAGGATAATCCTATAATTCTTTAGGAAACGTGCTGAGTGAACCTATGAAAAATATTCTACATTGTGCACATCAGTCTGTTTACCCGTGACTCATTAAAAGAGCTAAGCACGCAGGAGGGCTTAACCTGACGTGGGATCATTAGGCCAAGCTCACTGATTGGGAATAGGATTTGCTGTGAAACAGTTAGGCTCTCCTCCAAACTACAGACTAAAATAAACATTTTGAACTCCTATTGATTGTGACGGCGAGGAACTGAAACGGGTGACAGTGTCTCATGTTCTGGAACTCAACAGCAAATTGAAAAATGCTGTAGAATAGATGGTTTGAGGCAACATAAAGATCTATTATTCAGGTAAGACAGCTGATTAGGAGTCATAGGGATAGAGTAAGTAGGAGATAAAGGGTGTGATTTATTCCCAGTATTTGATTACTCATGTACAGTGAGGACTGTAAGTAAAATGAATAGACAGGGTAAAAGCAGAACAAAAATTTATGTTCAGCTGTTTTGTTATCATTAATGGGTTTTTTATTAAGAGTATAGATTAGCCAATTTGGTTAAAAGATTGTGTTTCATTTTCTGTCCTATAAACTTGGTTTGATCACTTGAAAAATTAATGAATTCTATGGAAAAGGTTCCAAATTCTAGCTCTTCAACAAAGTACTATTTGTGCAGCTATGCTGCCTCATCAGCAATGTATGGGTTCGAATGATTACTTATTACTGCATTCTAATTTCCACTGGGCTTTTCTATATTTCATTTGCTGGTGGTAACACAGAAAAAGTATTCCTAAAAAGTCCTCTTTATTATTCCTGAAGTGATTTTGATCATATCTGCCACATGGCAACTGAGAGTCTGTGTAGCTATTTTTTAAGAATGTTAGTTTCTGAGTCACACAGAAATATCAAAGAACGATGTGCATGTATGTAAGGGGTAATGGATAATTACAACATACACTTAAGGATAATTGCAATACACACAACTATGGATTCATTCCCTTTCTACAACTGTATAAACAAAAGCAGAATTTGATTAGGTTGTGTGATTGCATCTTTAAAATCAAATGACTTTGTATGCATAAACATACTTCAGGTACTTGGGTTTGCTGCTGGCAGAGGAAGGCACTGTATCCTCCTTAAATCAAGGATAAGGAAGCAGGGTTAATTCAGACATTTCACCCAAATCAAAATGCAGACTTGCTCCAATCTCAGCTGCACCCCAGTATGGCCACAACCCCTCTTTGCTCTTCCCCACTGTGCCTTCTAGGGCAGCCCAGCCAGTGATGGCCTGGAGACTCCTCCAGGACCACAGAGGCTCAACATCCGTCCAGCTCAGTCCGGGTGCAAGGTTGGTTTTGGGTTTTTTTCCCTTAATCTGCATTTAGCCATTAAATCATTTGAGGGAATACACAAAATTAATATAAATAAATTTCATAGCAGATTAGGTCTGTGAGGCAGTTGAGTGTCCAAACATTACAGAATGGATCTGCAAGAAGAAAGGACAAAACAACCCAAACCAAAAGAAAAGAAAACAAACAAACAAAAAACACACAAAAAGGAAGAACAACAAAAACCAACCAACCAACCAAAACCAGACAGGAAAAGGATGTAATAAAGACTGATGACTAACTGGAAGTGAGGTTTCAGAGATGGAGTAGATATGGCAGCAAGCATAAGACCATGAACTCTAATTGACACTTTTCTGTAGGATTAGACAAATTATGATCAACCACTTGTCTCAAAAAAGAGCACAGGTTTGCTGTGCTCTAGGAAATAGATAGCTTATCTATGGAAACAACCTGATGATTATTAAGAAAGTGTCCAGTAGTGTCTGCGAAAACCAGACTTCAAGAGCCATCAAAGGTGACATTAAATGAAAAAATTACAGCACAATCTGAATGTAGTTCCCACCTGTGAGCTCTTCTCTACCCACTCTTATACCCAAGGACTCACAGAAATACCAGGGAAAGTGTTTCCCAAACACTTTTGGGAAAGGACTCTGGGGCAGGCAGCCCCACACCCCTACTCCAGGATCTAGGACCATTTCTCCCACCTCTGAGGATTTCAGAGAACATAACTAGAGATGAGGCAAACCCCCTGACCCTGCACCAGGGCTGTGCACAACTCATCAGGGTCCCTCTCTGTTAGTGAGCCTGCTCCTCCAGGGAACGAGGAGATTGTACAACAAGTCGCTACCCTGCTCCCCTAAATTCTCACCCTCTCTGCACCATCCCCCTCCAAGAGGGAGAAGACAGGTAATTCATAAAACTCTATGCATCTGTGACTGAAGTGCTTCACTATCTAGAAATATTCAGCCTCCACACTGTCATTTGTCCTAAGCCATCACACTAAAAAACAAAACCATCAATACCGCTTCAATAAAAGTGTTTAAAAGTACATTTCAATTATAGAAGTCTTATGAAAGCCTTCTGCTTGCCTAGGAAAGAACAATTCTTTGCAAAAATGGAAGAACTGATAAAGATTTTATTTGTTAAATTTTGATCTATTCTAGCAACTGCTGAGCTATTTTCATACCTTAGAAAGAAACATCTCTCTATTGACAACTGTATTCATTATCTGATATAGCATCAGTCTTTTACTTTGATTTTCTTCATGAATCTCTGTGGGTAATTTTTTTTTTAGGATAACCTAGTGCATTAACACAGTTTATAACAGTAAAATATTTGTTGTTTCTAAAGCACTCAAGTACACAATGTGGTTTCCCAAAAAAGTAAAGGCTATAAGGTGATAGCTGTACTGAAATTAACAGCAATTCATTGGGTTTTTAAGGCCATGAGTATCTTTTCCTTAGAAGTTTCTGGAATACCTAGTATGAACGGATTTTGGTGTATAATAAGGATTCCTTGAAAGCTATTCCTGTTTTTAAAAAAAAAGTATTCAAGATTTCAAGGCTTCTACTCTTGATTTCAAGGCTTCTGCTCTCGATTTCTGTTCCATTAGAATCCTGGTGGCACAATCCCTTTTGCCTGCTTGCTTTGCAGCAGGGTCAGCCTGCTGGCATAACCAGAGCTGTGTTCACTTCAGCAAGTACAGATGGGAGCAGAGACATGACTAAAACCTAATATTTGCTACTAGCAAACAATATGTCTTAAACAAAGCACTTTGTCAGCTCCCATAAAGGCACAATATATTCTGAACTCTGCTTCCAAAGACAATATGATTGAACATTTCCCATTGCAATGCAATGACCTAGAGTTTTTATTGGTGGTAGTTATGCCTTAAAATTAATTTATAATACTGTACTCCTTTTCATGGCTGTTTTTTGCAGACTACAGTGAGCTATCTGTTTTAAAAGGGAAATACATGATGGACAAGGTATTTGATTGAGAACTAGAGTTGGCTGACATTAGGAATACCTTTAATATGATGAAGAACCACATAAAGTAATAACAACAGCTATGAACAGTTTGATTTGGCTTATCTGATGTGATCCAATTTTCTGATTCTGGTTTATTCTAGCACTTCGTATTTCTGTGGTATTCTTACAAGAGGATACTCATGTGAAACATAGAAACAACTGTGGCTTAGGGGAACACTGCAAATGCAAATCTACTTTTAGTAGCAATAATTTGCAAAATTCTTTCTGAGGAAAAACCTATAATCTGTCCATAGAAATTTCAATTTTCTGTAAAGGTGTGCAGTGCCTTTTCATAAAGCTGTATTTTTGTAAGTCATTAAATTGGTTTTTAGTAACCTCATCCTCATTTTCAATTGAACAATTATTAAACTATAAAACAAAATTGCACAATTCCTAAAACTGTAGTCTGGAGTTTTACAGTCTCCTATAAAGTGCTGCATTATTATAATACACCAAAGATGCTCAGACTATTAAAACTCTTTTTTTTTAAATGAATCATAAAATATTTTATCATTGATGAAATAATTCTAAAGTATTATGCTCTTCAGCAGTATACAAGCACAATATTTTGGTGTCATGCTAATCAGAAAAACACAATTTAAACTGTAATTCTAATATGCAACATAAACCATGTCACTGTCCTTCAGTAACAGGAGTTTATTACACCCAACTTCAAACATTAAAAACCAGAGTATTGATCATCAAATATAAGGTCCAGTCTTACAGAGAGATCTCCGTGCCAACGAGACTGACTGTTAAGCAGAGTAATAACTGGTGATAACAACAGAGATGTGATGACTTTCCTCTTGTAAAGTTTTAGCCTGTTTTTCACTCCACAAATCATGACTGATCTTGTAAGGAGGCCTGATGTTCAACTGAGGAGTTCAACCAAGCCTGGTAAATGAGAACAATTTTCTCCTGACTACTGATGGCTGATGTGTCACAGCAACACTGACAGTGATATGATACATCTGCACTATCGGGTTTGATCCTTGGCTACATCCTCACACTGCTCTTCTCTGTTCAAAAGAGAGGCAAAGGACTCTCTGTACTTAGAAATTAATCAGCTGTATGAATCACATCTTTAACTTCAGCAGGATTTCAACCAGCTTGAAAGCAACCTATCTTGTGTGGTCCTGGAATTCTTTGGCAAAGATGGTGAAAGGCTCAGTCTTGCTCCGAGTGGGAGCACCCACACGACCGTACTGTGAATGCACACATGTGTATGTGTACATTCCCTGCAAAGCAGCCTGTGGCACTGGGATCCACTGTTTGCACAGCAAGGCAGGTGGGCTGGGGCTACTTTCCTGCCTAACAACACCAGGATTTCCACAAAGACTGAAAACCCCAACATGTCTCTCAGTATGGTCCCCTCACCTCCTCTGGATCTTGCATATGTGCAGGAGTCATGCAGTCATGCAATGACTGCAGTCTCAGGGAACTGCACATCCACACTTTCTGAGGACCCACTCCAGCATGGTGCTGAAGAAAACAAGGATTAACCTCACTGAAACCAATGCCAATGAAATCAATGGACAAAGCAGTATCTGTTGTGGCAAAACAGGATTTCATTTAGTGCTCTCCAAATTAGAAGCATAAGATTAAAGATGAAACTTTAAGTTATTCCTGGCCATCAGATTTTAATCTGTACACACAAAGCACTCAAGACTTCTTTAGGTACAAGGGAATTGCCACTAAAGCAAATTAAAGACATTGCTTTTTTGGCAGAAAAGCTGCCAGTAGGTGTTCTCTAAATCACTTGTACCAGCAGGCTGACCCCATTATGTCAGCTAATCCTGGAAATACAGGAGGTACATTTAAACCTTTTCATAGAAAATGTTAAGTCTTTTTTTTTTTATTATTATTCTTTTTCTTTTGGTTCTGGCACAGCATTGATAGTTTTACATGGCTGTCCATCTTTTGCTCCAGACTGTATCTTTCTGTGTAGTTGCAAGGCCCAGATGAAGAGGTCCAAGCATGACTTTTCCACGGGACAAAGCAGGCACGGCATTTGAAAGATAAGTGCTTCTTCCTCATGAACAGTAAAAGTTCACGGGCTGTGTGAAGGGATGGGGAAAAGAGGGTGCCAGGTGTATGGGTGAGTTAATATTGGTGCTCAGGGGATAAAACTAGTTCTCTTTGTCTCTACCCCAGTGCTCCTTCTCAGCAGTTGTGCCATTCACTCACCTACACACTGCCTGTGCTTCCTGCTTCTGTTCACCCACCAGCAATTACCAGTCCCTGGAGATCCATACCTGCTGTGTCCTGATCCTCAGAATGCTGCACTGGAGCTTTTAACCCCCTCCAAACATCTACATAATACTTTAGAATAATGATACTTAGCACATGGGAAGCAACATTAAGCAATTATAGAGGGTACTTAAACCACCAGATCAGCAGCTCCCTGCACAGTGCTGAAGGTCTGCACAGACACATCTACATAGGAAAAGCAGTCATTTCCAGTCTGAGTCACATTTAAGTCCTGCTCTCCTCAGAGTACTGTGAGCCCTCTCTCCTGGTTTTGTCCTAATATTCACTATTATAATTTTTTTTTTTTTTTTAAATCACAAGTGTTATGTGTATTTGTGGAAGAACTGCTTGCAATATGACCCACATCTGCTATAAACCCTCACCAATCTTACACGCAACTAGAAAGAATTGACACATTTAAGTATCTAGAGTTCTCTGTTCCCATGTTCCCCACAAAATGTTTGATATTTTCAATTTCTGTCTCATAGTTTTTAAATTTTGCTGCTGAGAGCACAACAACATTTACATACTGGACTCGTCTTCAGTCCAAAGGGCCATGTAGCTCCTGTGTCCACTGCTACATTCTTCAAAAGCACGAAAACCTTAAATTCTCTTTGAATTCTGAACATTCAAAGCAAGAGCAAGGCAGAATAAATACAGGAAAACAAAGCATAGAGCTAGCTGGCAAGATTTTGATACAGACATTTACTTAAGTGTCCTTAACCATCTTGACTTCTACAATTTTTGTCTTTTGCAAAACATCCTTTAAAATAGTATAGAAAACCCAGTGTGAAATTCTTAGTGTTTTATTTACCTCTGCAATGACCCAGGAACAACTGGTCTTATCTAGTCTAAGCCATCACTTGAGGTTCATTTCATTATCATCCTTCAGGTCTATCCATCCCTCCTAAATGCAAAAGCAGCCTTTTTTTTGAAGAATACATGGTATGAGTACACATCCAAACTCATTCTTTTGTCGCTTTCAAATAATCCAACATGATGGTTCAGGCAGTGGGGGCAGAACATGAGACTGAAAGATCAGAACCATTTCTTTTACTGGCATACTGAATGCAAGTTATGACTGAAAATGCAGGATTAACATATGTGTCAGTAAAATAGGAAACATTCTGAAGGTACCAGAAAAAAAGGAAGGGTTGGCAATTACTTGATAAAACCTGCCTGTATAAGGAACATGCTGTTGGCATTCATCTTCCCTTTTGTTCACAATATTTTACGTTATTTTTAAGTGGTGCTGAGGATCCTTTGGAAGATGTCAAGTACCTCAAATATACTTAACATTTTGTATAAAACTAACTACTATTTACTCTCTGTGTTCAGCAAACTTTGATAGAAGTAAGGTTTGCAAAAAGAGTTTAGAGGATTCTGGACAAAATTAAGCATCTTCCTGGCAAAGATGGAATGCTGATTTGATTGAGGGACAGAAAAAAAGAGCATATTACACAATCCATGCATATGTAAACACAAAGAGAGCATATATCAGAAATAAACATTTTGCTCTATCAATTCGAAATAAGAAAATATCCCATAATATGAGAAATGAAAATTCTCATAGCAATGGTAAGTTCAAACGAAGAACAACTTCTAAACAGCATCACTAAAATTAACATCATTTTAAACTCTAAATCTTCAACAGGTTCTTGAAATAAATACAGAGCACACGCAAAGAGTATCTCACATTATCTTTAAGCATTCGCCTCCTTTCTGATTCCCAGCTTTGCCTGTGCAGGAGAACAAGGCACAGCAACAAAGCCATCAGTGCACTCCTGCTCTTCATGTGGCCATTGTGAACAAGCCAGAAAGAAATGTATCAAAAATTGCTCAGTCAGTGACGCTCTTGGCGGACTGGGTTAGTGCCCTGTATTTTACAGCCCCGGGAGGTTGGTGCTTGCTCGTTTCTATGCCATATTATACTAATCAATCACTTCCTGCTCTTTCTTCCCTTGCTGTATTTATTTCAATGGCAATTTATACTAATCAATCACTTCCTGCTCTTTCTTCCTTCACTGTATTTTTAAATCCACTAACTAGAATCTGCAGCCCTGTTGCATCTCAGTGACCGTTTCCTCAGCCACTCTCTGCCACTGTCTTTTTGTGCTGAGACTGATGCTTGTAATTTGAGTTTTCACAGCGTTTAGGCTACATTGCCTTTTAGAAACCTTTCAGCTCAGCTGCTAAGCATGTAAAAAAGCTTTTGGCTGCACTGGTTCATGTTTTGAAAATACTACAAAGGCATATTTTCACGGAAGGAGAGACTTGGAATGAATACCCTTCTCCAAGTGCAATATGAAAACCAGATTTTTTTATAAAATTTGCATTAGGGTTTAAGTCTCACATGCAAAGTAGCACCATACTGTCCAAAAAACAGGTTTATTTTTTTTAAAATTGTGGGCTTGTTTTGGCTCTGTTCATAAGTTACGTTTTGAAAAATGCATTAAAATATTAGAGCTTTGTTCTTTGTGTTTTAGTTCTGAGAGAAGGAAGCAGCAAGCATAGAATATTGTACTTCACAGGAATAAAACTGCTTGATTTACATAACTTTAGTGACCTTTTAGTACAGAATTTATCTATAGTTTCTACCAAAGAACAGAGATCATTTCTTTAAAGGAACCTCTTTTCCCTACTGACCTTTACTTCTTATGCCAAGTACATCAGGGGGGTACACTTGAAGTCATAGCACAGCTTTAAGCCAGAGCTGATAAACTCATGTGGGATGGCACTTCAAAATGCCAGAGTAACAGGAAGAAAGACAGGGAAGAATTTAAGTCATTTTCAAAACACAGGAACATCTATTCAGGCTTAAGGAACATTCGCAAATTGAAGTGAATCCAATGGGATTTGTGATCACTTGCCATTTGTTCAGTTCTTTATTTATTGTGTGTACTTTGGTAGCATCTAGAGGCCTCACTCTACAGGGGGCTGTACAAACACTGAAGGAAAATGTGATCTCTCCCATAACTCAAGTTTTTAATATAACATGAAGTGACTCAATATTATCCTGTCAAGGTCTTGTTCCATATGCAAGAGATTCCAAGTTTCGTGCTAAAAAGGCTGCGATTCTCTCAGCACCTTCTATTTGGTTAAATGGCTATTGAAAATAGCAATATATGCCTCCAACTGTCTCTCTTACCAATAACTTAAAAAGCTTAAATAATAATGAATGCACAGGTCTGAAAAACAGAAATAAAACAGAAGGACCTAAACTCAGCACCATCTATCATTAACCCCCTATGCCTTGTGACTCTGTAATGTCCCTGATGTTGACTCAGATACAATTCTCCAACGCAAAATGGATGCAGGAACTGGAAAAGGATGAAGAAGAGAGAGTAGTGCAGGACAAACTAAGAAGCAAAACATACTTCTGAGAAAAATTATTTCTGGTTCAGTGCACATGGAAACTTTTATACAGTTTAATATGAAGAAAACAAAATTTTTTTTTTTTAATAGGGCAGTGGCAATCAATGCTTTGACTGTGGAAAACCAGAAATCCAGAAAAAAAATCATTTTAATATCTGCTGAAACCTTGAAACTTAGACACTTACATTTGTGTAACGTGGCAATTTTCCTTCTGTAAAGACAAAAATAAACAGGACAAGCTGATCTATCCCTGCCTGACCTAATTTTGCATTTAAACCACCAGAAATTTTTAGAGCCCGATCCTAATCTGGCCTAAGGATGTTTTCATTTTACATTTCCTGCTACCTCTTTCCTGCCTTGATTTTGCTGTTGTCTCCTGCCCAAGTCCTTCAATCTTTCGGAGAGCTGCAAAAACTATCTTCAGCGAGTGATGAGCCTCTAAATCCAGAATCAATGATCCACTATCAATAGCCTAATTTAAGTGTCAAAGAAAATTGCTACAGCCATTGGCCAAAATCACATCATGACCTCAACCCCAGTTCAGGAGAGTGGCTGATTCAAAACAGTTTTATCTTTGCCCAGCTTCTTCACCATGTAGTTTGTAGCACCACATGTTCTCTAATATCCAGACCTACTCAGCCAAAAAACCTTCTTGAGTTTAATGCCAATAACATAGGAAAGAAGGCAGCAGGACATGCTAGCTCACATTAAGGGTTCCCTCTGAATTTGGATTACTCAGGGGATTAAATTAATCTGACATATCCTGGCAGGGTGTGGAGAGTGCCACATTCATACTCAAACCTGTGGTAAGAAATTAAATACCATCCCCTGTTTCTGAGTGAGCGAGGCAGTGAAGTCCACTTTGAGATATGCAAGTTTCTGATTTAAAATTAGAGTGTCTGATATCTCAGGATACATGTAGCTTTTAACTACACCATAGGAATAAACAGATATTCCATTCTAGGCAGGCATCTGCTTAGGCAGTGGGAGACTACTCTATAGGTATTGATGAAAAACTTTCATTTTTGCACAAGTACAAAACTCTCTTACCTGCAGGTTTGCACATGCTGGTGAATCATTGTGGGAGGGTATTTCGTTGTTGGTGGTCTCTGACCCTGTGTTTCTAAGCCTGGAAGCTGTTGTAGTTGTGGCTGTAGTGGTCTGTACTGGTAAGATTGGCTGCCAGACATTCACATCAGTGCCATTGCCAAAGGCCTGAATTGCATTTTCTGTGAAAATAAATTACAGGCAATTTTCTATTTCTAAAAAAAAAAAGGCAAAAAGCAGAACTGAGTTGTTTTTTATTACCATTACAATAATTATTACATTTAAAGTGTGTATTCATAGAAACCCAATTTTATGCTGAAAAACGTGTTTTATTTTTGAACAGATTAGAAACAGGAACTGAAAATGTGGGGTCACGTAATTATTTGGTGCAGGTTCTTCTTTGTAATGTTTCTGGTAATTCTTGACAGAAGCTTTAGGACTTAGCATAATCATATTTGTTACCATCCAAAAGACTCAAAAATTTACTTTCAAGATTTAAAATACAGTTTGAATGTCACATCCTAATTCAGGCAGGTGGTGTTACATTGCAAACTAAAACCAGAGAACAGGATAAATATTTATTTCTACAGCTTGTAGTAAAACTAATATGCCTATAACTACAAAATAGTTTAACTAAGGCAATCTTTTCCTTACCATTTTCAATCAAAATCTGCATAATTGGGTGAGGGAAACATGGTTAAACTAAAACTTTAGAATATAAAAGTTAAAAAGCTTATCACAGTTTCACAGGATTAAAGAGTGTGTTTATAGCAAGAGTAAATTGGTTGGAGTTTTTTATAAACAAATAGAAAAACAGTTCTTAATCAGGTCTTTGGGGATTGAACAAGGATTTGGGGATTTCTTACTTCAAATTCTTTGTACAAGAAATCAAACAATTTCACTGGGGACTAATATGTGGAAGTTATTAACACTTCTTCTCAGTGACATTCCTTGCCTTATAAAATAATTTACATGTAATTTTCTTCTGAAAAAGATGTATTTTATTCTGATATTACTTCTTTAGAACTCTAACATGCAAAGAGAAGAACTTGTAAAAAGCACCAGAATGAGCTGCATTAATGGAGACAAAGTGGGAAGACAGATATGATAAGTTTTCCTGTGTTTCCCTGAATAAGGCAATATAAAAAGCAGTATTTCCTAAATTCACAGTAACTCTGTTTCCCTTGTTGCAAGAAGGGTCACAAAAATACCTCCAATCTTTCCAGTTTTCTAAGTAACAACTGGCCTTTGAAATTAGACTTCTTCAGTTATTTCATACAATCATACTCCATGATCCTTATGAGTCTCTTCCACTTTGAGATATTCTACGACAGAATCATAGAATTGTTTGGGTTGAAGGGACCTTTTAAGGTCCTCTAGTCCAACCCCCCTGCAATGAGCAACTTCAACCAGATCATTATTGTGCATGCCCCAAATAACAGGTTTATTTTCCATTTTGTAGAGGAAATATACTTTAGTAAAACCGACTAGCAAGAAATTCCTCGCTTCTTCCCATCATAGAAAAAGAAGTTTTTGTGTTGGTTGAAAGAAGTGGGAAGGATTTTAATAACATTTCATTTTCTTTGGGCAGTGGAAGGCCCACTCATGAAAATAAAAAATTTTTTAAATTCTCCTTGTATGTGAAATGCAAAACTTTGTAGAAAATCCAGAAACACCTTTAATTTCTTCCTGAAGAAGACATATCTTGCAGCTTGGATGCATAATTTGTGAGACATAATTTGTCTCACAGTAACCTCCAATGTCTTTGATTTGTCTTCATTAGTGCTTTTGTACTGATGGCAAAAGAAAGGCCAAGGAATTGCTCTGTCTTTATGTTCTAAAAGGAACCTGTACCACTCTAGAAATTAATACATCCACAAATGAATAAAATCTGAGGTATCACAACAGATATAAAAGGCAACCTCCATTAGGCTTGAAGAAGGTCTGATGGCATTTTGTTAAATTTTACCTCATCACAGTTGAAACACTTTTCTCTTTTTCTTTTGTTAAATGATCTTGTGTAATTGATTGGTTCTTCCAAAGCTTAACAAACAGTGTATCACAGAGCAACTCAGGTTTTTGTGCACAAAACTGCCCGTGCCTTCACTGCAACACTGCCACTTGAGAAGCCACCAATGGGGATTTTCAGACCCTCTGCTAAAACACTGAACCCTGCATTAGCACCAGCTCAAGTCTGTAGGGCTGGATGGGCCAGTCTGGATCACTGAGTTCATTTACTGTTTTTGAGAAAAGCAGTGATGTCTGCTTCTTTGCATAAGCTGATGAAATACAACTTTTAAAACCACTTTTACCCTCAAAACTCCTGCTGGAAGCCTATTTCTTAACTTTAGTCTGACGGTTAAAAATTTTCCAATTTTGTGCCTAAATATGCATATGGCCAATATCTGCATTTTTGATCTTATGCCAGCGCTGTCCTGCAGGTGAAGCAGTCCCTTCCCCTCCCTGGGCTTGCCCCTCTAGTGCAGCTTCAGAGGACAATCACGTATCCTTTCAACCTCTGTTCTGCTAGACTAGGGAAGCCAAGCTCTTTTGGTCTCCTCATTTATCTGAAATTAAAACTCTGATGCACACTCCACATCATCCAATTATGCTGCTCCAGGCAGACAGGAAATTTGAAAAGAGAACCTGCCAAAATCGACTCCACTGAGCCATTCTGAAATTTATAACAGTCCCTAATTTGGAAGTGAGTCGAATGGGAAAAAAAAAAATAATCAATAATTTAACAAAATCTTTACAATAGTTACTATCCAGGCTTTTGTAAAAAGCAGGCATCTGAGATCAAATATCCTAAAAAAAATGAAGTTGGCTGTAAATTGCAAGCAAAATCCAATTTATACTTACTTATGGCAAATCCTTCATATCCTAAACTACATGTCTTTTTTTACGTGAAGTTCTTAATTCATACAGAAACCCCTCAGGTGTTGCAATTTCGTGGTAAAGATGCTGCCTGACTGTTAGGGTCCAAATATGACCTGCGATGTAAACATATTTCAATACCATGCAACTTTGGCTTTTGATTTTTTCCCCAAGAGCTTCTCATGTTTGCAATCATGGCCATAAACCACAGTGTGAGGCATATTTGCTCGTTCTTTTAATTTTTACACCTACAGCAGAACCATGCTCGACAAAGTGCAAAGTGATGGCCTTGATGTATTGTAACACGCTTAAGCAGTAAAGGAATTCTAGAAAACATTCCAAAACACATTAAAAGACATCTAATTTTGTACTCACTAAGGCATATGTTGTCCTGAAAGAAATTCAGAAATTTCATGCACTCGTCTTCGTCATTGCCGCTGTTGCTGCAGTCGCACCACGGGGCCACGCTGAGGCTGCTGGAGTCGATGTAGTTTGGTGTCATCACGGTGCCTGTCAACAGAGCAAAGCACAGCACTGTGAGCAACCTTTGCACTGGAACATTCCTTCCCCCCTAAGATGGCACACAGCCCTTGGTAAGTTGTGTGTTCAGGGCTGGATTCACAGCACAGACCCGCAGCAGGGCTCTGACCTTCAGATTCAACAGTTCCTGGCTCCCCTCACCCTCTGACACCCGGCCCTCTGCTGTATTTCACACTCTCAGTGGTTTGAATGCAATCACTTCAGGGACTGTAACATGAATCACATATTAAAAACACATTTCTTCCCTCCAAAAAGGATTCCCACTGAGGAACTGACAGGTAGAAAACTATGGCAGAAGGGAGAGATGGGCTGGGAGAGGGAGAGCACCTCTTTAAAGGGCTTTGCTGCCAAATCAAACACATGTGGACTGTGCCCTTAGAGCTGCACTTAAAAATCTGATTTTCCTTCCTTGATTGTGTTTTTTCTGATTTTAATTCTAGATGCAAATAGATGGCAGAAAACAGGTACCCAGACCTGTGTTTCCTCCTCGAGTCTGCAGCCACACTGAAGGAACATTTCTGAAATGCATGGGTGAGGAGAATACCGGCCATGCTGAGGGGAGCTCTGCTATGTCTTGGAGCCATGTTAACCCCAGGGTGCTCAGGAGGGACCTGCCAGCAGTGTGGGTTATGGTGATGAACAGAGCAGTAACCAGCAAGCATGAAAAGATACAGCAGATTCTTTGCAGGTAATAAATTACTGCTAATCCTGCTGTCTCACCACTTCTCCAGTACAGTGATTATTTCCCAAACATTGTCAACAACTTTCCAAACGCAGGATCATTCTAACTCTGCTACGAATTCTTGGGCAAGTATTCTCCCATTTATACGTCAACTCAAGGCAAACAAGACTGAAATGAAACCAAAGAAGGCATTTGGTGTCCTAAAAGGTGTACAGCAACTGTGCATCACTCATCTGGATCAGGAAACTGTTGTATGATGAGCACTTGCTCAAGCCAGTAGTCTCACTGAAGGCATCACCCCAGCAGCTCAGATATTTCAAATTTCCTAAGGATTGAGAAGCTTGAATCTTTATTCTATTTTTCAGACCAAAAAGGAAGAATTAAATAAAAAGGGGAAGGTATTCCAGACCTGAACAGCTGCCAGCTGCTTCAGGGAACATGTTCCTCGCTTGATAATCTGCAATTCTAGGACAGGTCATATATCGTGAGGAAATGTGATCACATCTCCTCAAAACTGACATCCAAGTAGTCATTAAGAAGATGGAATAGATGAAGGACAAATGTTAGAGACCCAAAGTGTACACTAGGAGAGAAAATTTGGTGCATAGGTCCAGGGTCCAAGAGTCTGCAGTAACAGACGGGAAAGGGCTATCGAACATCAAGCAAAAAAAAAGGAACATTAGAAATAACACAAATCACAGAGTGATGTCTAATAGCCCTTCAGTCACCAGGCAGTGCTGGGAAATGAACAAATCAACACGCAAACTGCTTCATATGCCACGTGGGAGACAAAGGAGAACAGGAACTAGGGCTGGCCTGAGAAAGACAGAAATGGATGTGAAAACAAATGTGGTCCCATTGTGAAATTAACAAAAAAGCATCTTTGCTCTTGTTTTGGGATGTTCTTAAATTTGGCTATAGTCCTCTACCTTTGTCTACTTGCAGCTTTTAACAGACAGTTGGGCTAATAATTGCTCAAATTCTACATGAGATTAGTACATGAGTAAACAGCATGGTTCAAAATCCATTAAATGGTGGTAGAGAATTTAGTAAAATACGCAAATACAATTTGCATTATTAATGAAAACTGGACAGTAGATAAATAGGAAGAGGAATGATATTAAATTAAAATAAAACACATTAAAATGTCTCTCCCTCATTCATTTGATGGTTCAGAACACTATTTCAGCCTTGCAACATGATCTGAAAAGAAGTGAGATAAAGCGAGAATCAAGAGGATTTTGCAAATGGAAAGAAAACAGTAGGCTGAAAAAAGTTTTAATTAGAAAATGCTTAGTGAAGGGTTAAAAAAACAAAAACGTATTGAGGAAATTAAAAAGGTCACTGAAGTAAGACTTTCTTATCACAAAGGGGTAATAAGGTAATTAAAATGGGTTAAGGCAGGGGTTAAAAGTATAACAGATACCAAGGTACAATTAGGGTTGATGAACACAGGAAAGACAGGACAAGGAAAGTGTGTACGCAGCACACAAACTGTGCATCCAGCAAAAACAGAGTGCCTGAGAGAGCAGCTAGTAGAAAATCAGTCTGTCATTTAAACCTGGGGGCAGATGTGAACCCAAGCGGATTATATGCTTGCTTTCCTGGGGTGGATGTTCTTTTTTCCCTGCAATGTGTGTGCCTTTCCCTTCCCCCCCTCCCCACTGGCTGGCATCTTGGAAATTCTGCTGATGGACACGAAGGGGTCAGAGGAACCATGGTGGCTGGCAGGAAAAGAGGACATGCTTGGTTTTCTGAACTCCAGGCATCAAACAGCTCTGTGATGGTCTCAAAAGTCAGCAGTCAGACCTCCACGTTTTAGACAAAGGCAGAGTTGGCCTGAACACAGCCAAGAGGTTGCTCAAATTAGGGTGAATTAATAAGGAGGTGGAAGGTGAGTCTAAGAGAAGGGGCAAGCGGCTGAAGTTTCTTTGGCCCAAAGCATCTCCAGCTTATTCACACAACCTCTCATGGATTTCCTGGGATTTCCAGGGAACTTGGATGGCTTTTGCTTGAGACAAGGGAAAATGTGTCAGAAAGTGAATGCTAAAGCAGATCTTGAAGTCAGCACTTAGAGCAAAACTTAATGGATGTGGGAGTGCAGAAGGTCGAGGTGGCTTAGCCAGGCTGTAACCAAAGCACTGGCTCAAACGTGGCTATCCACAGCCTCCTTTCACATTCAACAATTTGTTATATTTTTCTGTTAATTTAAAAAAAAATATTAATTTATCCCTGTAAAACAAGTAGCCTAAAGCAATGAATTGAGGTTTTCAAAATTCCTGTAAAGTCTACATATCTTTAAGATTATGTACTCAACACCCTGATGCAGACATTAAAGCAGCCTCTACAGACTGTTCTCCATTTAGTTGATGAAGCACCGCATACAAAAACTGTGCCTGGCTCTATTTCCATTTAAAGTCATTAATTTTAGGTGGGATTCCACTAATTTCAGTGACGTTAACTCTCATTTACACCCCTGTATATGAGGAGAGACTCACCTCCATTGTACCTTCCATGGAGAAGCCTCAGTTTCCTGAATGAACTCTGAGGAGGTGCAATTTTTGCTACATTTAATGAAATGGCTAAACAAAATAATATTTCATTTTAATGACCAAGATTTTCTCTTAATTAAAAGGAGATCCTGAAGCTCTGATGGATGAATGGGTCTGTAGCAGCTTCTTACCCACAGTCTAACTCTTCTGCTTGTGTTTTATATCTATTAAGCAGACATTCGAAAGATTATACCTCTGATTTCTGCCTTACTCCAAGTTCATATCAGATTGATATCAGAAGCAGGAATTTACTGCTTCAGCACAAGAAACGTTTTGGTAATTTCTTGGTTTAAAAGAATTAATACAAAGAAGTAAAACTCTTGTAATGCCAGTCAGTTCCTCTTTTGCATGTCTCTAGGGGTTAGCAGGAAGGAAGAAAAATGTATATTTTTTCTCTGAAAACTAGATCTCCTTTTGATTTGAACTCTTTAGGCATCCACTGCTCATTTCTGACGTGTGAAAGCGGCATGGTCATCCCCAGTAACACAGAAGCTCCTCACAAGAGGAATTGGGTCATCTTTGGGGTTAAAGTGAAAAACAAAACCAACAAAACTGCCGGCTAAATTCACCAGGTCCAGCAAGAACTTGGCAGCTCTTACCCAGAAGTATCTGTTAGTAACAGTTACTCCTTGCCAGCAGCCAGACTTCTTAATCTCATTGACAAGATCAGATTTCAAGGCTATTCGATTCTCAGAGTCAAACGACAGTCTGTCATAACTGTTCAGATGTTATACCCTTTGCATACTGTCTTAATCTCTTCAGTGGTAGAAGAATATCCTTTGAAGCCATCACATCTCATTTTACCCATTGCCACATGGACTTACCTCACTTGTTAGCTGCTAGAGTAATAAGAATGGTAACAATAAGCCACTGGGTATAGCTTCAGTCATTTTTCAGCAAACCCGACCTATTTTAGAAATATTTTCATTTCGATATCATCTCCAGAGACATTTATTTAACAGCAGGATCAGCTTCAGGGCCTCAGCTGGCACCTTCATGCCCAACAGAAGGGGATATTACTGCACTGCAGCAGGTGCAGGCTGTGAGCTTAAAAACATGTTATCTGGTGGCCTTTCAAATTTGTTTGTTTCGGAGTTTTGACATTCACTTATTATTTATTGCCCAACTACGATATTTCTACAACACATTCAGCTTCTTGACATGATCTCTCTCTTTCAGGAATCAAATACTGAGTGTGGCACGTGGAATCTGGCTTCCATGAAGGCATCCTTGTGCCTGTTGACACTCGGGAAGGTGACAACAAACAAAAATAACTACATTGTGGGGGGGAGGAGGATTTTGGATTTGGTCTCAGTTCATCTCATTGACAGGCATCTCTGAAAACATTTAAAGTGGACAGAGGGATAGCATGGAAAGAATAGCAGTTGGAATTTATAAAAGGCTGGATTCATCTATTGTTTCATACCTCAGATTCAAGTATCCTTCTCTGAAGGTGTTTAGCCAAACCTATCATGACAGCTGCAATACCAAGCAAGCTGCACTTCCACTTGTTAACTTCCTACTCCTCAGTCCTGTCTAAATTCAACTGTCTTAACAAGCTTTACTTTTTAACCTTGAATTTTTTTCAAATTCAAGCACCTTTCTCTCCTTATCTTCCATCCTAATTTCCTTGTAGTGCACAAACTTACCCCAAGAATCTCTGTAAGGCAAAACAGGGCCAGTATATGTAGGTGGAGAAACTGGCCTAGTATCACATCATACAGTATTATTTTCCAGTTTTTATTTCACATGGGCCTTCAAAATGCAGTTTGGGGTTTCTTCCTCGTGAGCAAACCTCCACCCTTCCCTGCCCTCTTACCAATAAGCCCCGAGTAAGCGAGCAGGCAGTCAGCATAGTTCTCCTTCAGACAGCTACTAACAGAGCGTGACTCGGGCTGGCAGTTTGTGAAGAAATCTGCAAGGCGAGATCTGCAACAGGAAGAAAAATGCGTATCTTTAAAAATCAAGCCTGAAGGCATTCGTACCTTTTACACTCTCTGTTTTTGGACAAGGCTTAATATTCTTTAACTTAAACGTATATTGGACACATTTCAGCCATTGAGAGTGTCTTTCTGAGATGCATCTCTTTCCAGAATCTATTTTTGAAGTCAGAACAAAAAAGTGTAAGAAAACAGTAAAAAGGAACAGAACAACAGGGAAATGCCTGCCCTTTACTAAAAGAAATGTTCTGCATTTTCATGCCAAGAAAAAAAGACAAAGAGTGATTTTATCATATGAAGACTCATTCTGCCTGGATCTGAGCTCTAACTGGAGTCTTTTATCCAGAACACAGTGTCTGCTGTTTTACTGATTACACAAAACTGTATGTTTATGCTCACAGAGCAAGCAAGACTCTTACTGCAAGACTTGAAGCAGGACCTGCTCTGGTAGTGTCCCATGTTTCCAGAGATTGGGCTCACCCGTGCTCTGGCCTGGCCTGCAGGAGCAGCTGGCTGAAGAGGGGCAGCAGGCAGGACCAGCTGGCATGGTCTCCTTGGCCCCCCAGAGAATCTACTGGCACTGAGAATCTATTTGTTCTTGTAAAATGTGCATTCATCCAAAGTCTACAGTATTGAGTCCAGGGCTGAGATGAAAGGAAAGTGTGCTCTGCATCGAGTTCTGCTGCTGAGTGGCCACATTATCTTCATTTACCTCAGCCTGCCCATGACCAAGGAGGGGAGAGCACTGACTACAGAGAGGAGGTGCTTTAACACCAGAAGTGAAGCTGTACCGTGATCAACTGATTACTCCTGTGTTGGAAAATAAAAGGACAGGATCTCTTCTGGTTATTTGTGATTTAAAGGCCACACAATGCTCCCATTCAGGACTGTAAAATTTGCAAGGCAAATGAGGTGGGGCAAGGTCCCATATCCTACAGTCGCTCCCCTGCCCAGCTTAGCCTTACAATCTTGGAGGAGTGACTTTGTTTATTTACAAAGTGTTATTTGGACCTTTATCTGCATGGGGAAAAAAAAAAAAAAAAAGCACCTCCCTACTTCAATCTTCGCTTCTGTGGAATAGGTATAAAAACGTTCTTTTGCATCTGACAACCTACAGTAATGTCTCAGGATCAGATGCTTAATCTTTGCAAAGCCCTCTCAAAATCAGAATAGTATAATCTGTGAATTTTCATCACTGCTCCAGCATTATGCAGCTTTGCAATATAAATGTTCTTTTTCAGTTTTGCAACAACCCCACAAAAGTTAGCAGAAACAAGTGATTTGCAAGTGATTTACTTTATTTGTTTACATGCTCCAGAGACTAATTATCTTTGTTTGCTTTATTGTTTTACCTACCCCGGAATGGGACTGGATACACATCATTAATTGGCCTGAAAGTAATCATGGGCAAACATCAAAAGGTTCAGAGGCTGAGTTTGAGAAAGCATCCTATAAATAAACTCCATGCAACCTATACCTGAATTTATGAGAGCTGTTCTCATGGCCTTATTTTATTTCCGTCTCTTGCTAACCGTACTGCCACCAGCAAATCCATGGCTGCCTTCAGGTCACAGTCAACTCTAAGCTTTTCACTCCTTCTCTTGCCTTATTTAACCGCTTAACCTTGAGATGGAAATCTGTACCCAGTTGCCTCCAATGGCTTTAAAAAGTCAACCTCTCTACCGATCCTTCAGGTTGTCCTATGTGTATGTGTACATAAATTTCTAAATTTACATAAAACTGCTACTTAGCTGGTGAATATATACTGTGCCTACCAGGAGACAGGCGGAGAAGAAATGGGTCTCAAGGTAGGGGAAGAGATAAATAGCAGCACCACGAAGAAAATCCGGGCAAGGAAACCCTCTGTCACTGCAGTGATTCCTCTCTCAGTGAGTAATTAAGATAGTGGCTCCAATCCAGCTTTTGGATCAATTGGGAACAAAGACAGTTGACAGTTTCCAAGGATTTTTCTAATTCTACTAATACCTGGATGAAGTCAGGTTTAGAACAGAACAGAGCCAATTACATCTATCTAGTGTGGAAAACCTCTGCCATGGTTTTTCAGAAGGGCAAGCCTTCTGTATATACAGTATTCTTGCATTTCTGAAATAAAGTAGCTCCTCAGATCTAAATTTCGTTATTTATGTGACCACAAACAAATCTTTTTGGCAATGGAATTATACAATCAGCATCTTGATAACTGTGAAAACACTTCTTGCAATCATTTCATCCTTCTTAAATGTCCAGTTCTCCCTTAGGTTATTAGGTGCATTGGTCCAGAGATCATTTAATACATTCCTCTTCTCTAAATGTTTTTAAGGACTGATAACTATGGAATAACACCAGTCATTTACTATCCAGCCTGCTTAAAGAACTTGTTTGTTGTTCCTAAAGGAGGTTAAAAATAGCTCTGTTGATCTCTTTTGCATACAGCTTGACGTCCATGTGAATTTCTGAAGAATTTTTGTGGTCATAAAAAGTAATGATGTGACAACATCGCACATTTAAAGTTTTCATAAGTCAGATATAGTTCAGATAGCTCTGGTCTGAGCATTACTGGATATTATCATACACCCCTTCCCAAGCGAGTCATCCAAACTTCACACAATCCAAGCTCTCACCCTCTCCTGAGCTGTTAACTGTACCTGATGCTTATGTGGATTCATTTGCACTGGAGATAAAGTTAAGGCCAGAAAACAAAAACAGAGACAGACCTCCATCTGCCATAAAATACTCCAATGCTTTCAGTGAAGATCTGCTGATTAACACCCACTGAAGATCTAGCCCCAAACATTACCAGTTGACTGGCAGTGATGAAAGTGTGCTCATCAGTGAACACAGAAACAGTGGTACAGCTATTTATCTAGAGAGAGAGACAAATTAGCCTAATGAGAACCATTAATCCTAAAGGGTTGCACAGGAATATTAAGAACTGTTTGGGTAAAAGAGATAATCCTTTTAGGGTTGTGGAATCAGAGCAACCCAATAACAGCAATCCTACAAAAAAGACGCACACTGTGTTAACTCAGTGCTCCTTCAGCAGGAGGCAGCTGGCAGGTGGCAAGTCGGGGGTTTCTAACCCATGACTGAGCAGTTTCCTTGTCTAGAGAACAAACAGAGCTTCCCACATGTACCTTCAAGTGTGCACAGTTTTACATGTGCGATGTACATTGATGAATCTCACTGCTGAACAGAGACACACATGCAGTTTTGTTTTGTTCATACGGTGTAGCAGGACCATATGTAAAAGGAGCTATCAATTTCTTTTTCTGTCACAAAATCCTCATTGTGCACAGCCTCATTTATGGTTTCTTCCCTCTTCCTTGCATAAATAAGGGGTGCTTCCCAGAAATCTTTCTCCCAGGAAGATGAAGAAAGAAATAAAAAAATCATCTGTTTGTAGGGCAGGAACCCCACAAATTAAATTAGTCCTATCTTAGCCCTGGAAAACCTGCAGATGTTCTGGAAAGCTTACTTTAAATATTTTGTATACCACTAGCTGGAAAAGTAAGAATAATCCCATAGGCAAAGTCAAAGAAAATCTGCTCAAACAACAAACAACCTTTCTGAGAAGAAGAGAAAAAATCCCAAACCTGCTATTCTCTAATGTTTTGTATTAGTAACAGCAAAATAATTTGTAATAGTTAAAAATACAAAGGAAGCAAAGTTAATTTGCTCTCCTTATGATAGTGGCTCTTCAAATACTCAGCTGGATATATCAAAACTTTCACATTTTGCTTACAAATAAGCTTTGTTAATAGCAGTATTGCATTTAATCTGCATATAATTTTTGAGGCAATTTCATTTTATAGTAGCACAGCCCGTTGCATAGGCGACATTGATTAGGTTTCCACTACTTTTTGTACTCAAGGTTTTGTAAAAGTTCTTTGATGTCCTGAAGTTATCTTCGATATTTATCAGTTCTCCCTCTTTAAGGCTGGTCAATTCAACTTTAGCATTAGTGCAATATTTAAAAGTATTACATAAACCATGAAGTTGCAGAAAACTTTTTAAATTGCATTTTTAGTTTGGATCTGGTGTAAATCATGACCTATCAGAAAGCAACTCTTTGAACCAGAGTCCTCCCCAAGAAGCACCCACATCACTGGGATGGCAGATGTTGATGCCTCTTCTATTTTTCTCTCTGACTGTACTGTTGGTACACAAAGGCCACAAGGTACCCTTGAGGAGAGAAACCTCTCTCAGACTTGCCTCGGCACTGCTGATGTTTAGACCAAGCAGGTCTCCTGGTGGCTGCCAACACACAGGTTGTGATGTCCAAGAGAGTGGTTAGAACCACTCACCCTGTCAGGAATGCAGGGAGAGACAAGGCTGTCCCGTGCCACACCTCAGGGATGTCAGGTGAAGTCTGGACATGCTCACTGCTACCTCTCCTTACATTGCTGCTTGTGTTTGGGCACCTATTTATAGCAGTAACATAAAGAGTACATAAATGCCAGAGCTGAGAGACTGGGGTGACTACACTAATTAGTCAGAGCTGCTCTAGCGTCTAGACACCATTTGGCAGTGCAGTCACGTAAGGGAAGTGCTGCATCAATATTCAAAACAGAAAAGGAGTATAAATCCGGGGCTGAAAAAAGCCAGACTAAGTCAATGAACGTGTGTCATAGTGATAAATGGCACCATTACAGAAAAAAACAACAAGTGAAAATACTTGTTCTTCTTTTGTGGGGGTCAACTGCAGTGTCCTACTCTGGCTGCAAGCAGCTCCCGTAGAGCTGGGGTGGTGCCATTTCTGCTGGGACCCAGGAGTGGCAAGAGAGGTTGGTATGTGGCCAAACTAATGGCTTCATTGTTGGAGGAACATTTCATTTTCCCTTTCTTTCATAAACAGAGAGAAAACGAGGCAAAGGCCACACAAGCAACTCTATCAACCAGTAGGATGAAAAAAGCCTCAGAAGAGCTCCATAATGAGAGATGACTCTCCCTGCACAAAGTAGCTGTGATACAACTTTTTTCATGAAAGGACACTAGACTTGTGTAATATTAATAATCTCACACCTCCTTAACTATCTACACACAGTGTCGAGCACCTGTGAGAAACTACAAATTTTGACATTTTTAGTTAAGAGGTCACGTTTCCATGTATTTATTAAACAGCAACCCCGCTAAATTTTTTCAGCAAAAAGGTTGGATTCTCTTTGGTTGCTCCCCTCCTTCTCAAACAGTGACAGTGTCCAGGCACTGAGGGCACTGATGTTCCTGCCCACCCCTGGCGCTTCCCCCACCCAGTCTGTGACCCAGGACCCCATTCAGCCCCTGCCCCAGCAGTGCAGTGGGACCTCGGTCTCCAGCCCCCCAGCCCTGCCCTGCCCTACCCAGCCATGGGCTTCACTGAGACAGGTCTGCCCATGGGCTGATGTCCCATCCTGTCCCCAGAGAGATGCCCCATGCCCAGGACTACTCTGCTCCCGAGCTGGGGTGGTGGGATGAGCCTAGCCTGGAAGGTTCTGTCCTGCCTGTCCCTGGAGTCCCCATGAGGCCCAGGAAGCCCCCATCCCACGCTGCACCCTGACATCCAGCTCAGCATTTGTACCTTTTGGGGACTGGGAAGGGGAAAAAAGTAAATTTCTGATAGCAAACCGTCTGCCTCCCAAGACCTGAGTATTGAAGGCAGTTTCTCTCACATGAGCTGATCCAGCACTGGCAGAAACCATCATAGGATCTGAGACCCCAAATACCAGCTACTAACTGAAAGAAGCTGGTTTTTATCTGGTTTTGCTGCTGTTTTGTTATTTTAAATGACTGGCAGCCTAAACCCAAGCAAATATTTGATCCTGGATTCAATTTATCTCTAAAAACTGTGTTGTTCATCTGGAATCAAAAGATGGACAATCCCCAGTTATACAGAGGCAGCCTATTTGGATTGTGGGATAACTAGACACAAGATCAAACACCAGGGACCACACAAGATTCATTGAGATGCCTTCTAGCAGCAGAAGTGCTTGCTCAGAGCATCAGGCACACGCACAAAGCCTGGTCCCTCCAGAGCACCCACACTCGACCCAGCTCCCCGTCTGTTCCGTGTCCCCACCACATTTGGCAGCACTTATGTTACTGCTCAGGCTTCTTGTTTACCAGGGGCCTCCTGGACATCCAATACCCCAGAAAATGGAAATCTAACTCTTTGAAATTCAGTCATGCAAAATGAAAAGCATTTCCACCTATACATATCTGTATTCTAAAATTAAAAGTAAAAACGTTATATTCTATTTTTCTATTAACAAATTAATACCCTACACCCATGTTCTTTTATTTCACGTCGTGCAAAGCAAAATAAAGTAAGTTCTATACCATTTTCTATTAATAAATATCCTTTCCCCTTTGCTCATGTCATCTGCTGGAGACCAGCTAGATCTTTTTACACAGTATCTGCTATAGAAAATCAAAAGAACTTAACAAAACACTAATCTCATAGTTTATCAATGGTAATTAAATCTTCTAAGTGACTCATGATCATGCATGAGAGTAATTTTAATTTAATATATTAGGTCTCCTTTGGGTTTAAGGGAAACTACTAAGCTCAAATGTGATTCTAAACAAGCATGATTTATTTGAAATTGGGTTATATAAATATTTATATACTACTGACCTTTTCTGTAATAAAACCAAATTTTAAATATATGGTGAAAATCCTGAGCACAAGGTGATGCAATAAAGAATTAGAACAGCGATTCTCAGATGCTGTGACAGAAAACAGAATTTTCTCTTTCTGTTTGCAAAAAAAAAAAAACCAAACCTCACATCATTTTTTAGAGGCCTGTTTGAGAGAACATCTGGAAAACATTCCACAGGAAATCAAACCTATATTAAGTATGTTTTGCAGGGCTCTGTTTCCTTGCATCGACCTTAAGCATTCATAATGTGTTTCTGTCTTCTTAGCTGCAAAGAAAACACTTCTGTCAGAGCCCTCTGCAAAATGACAGGGTGAATTGTCAGCCTCTCATTTTATCAGGGCATGCTGGTAAGATTCCTATTTAGTCTACCTGTCTGTGTACTAAAGCTCTCCAATAACATGAACAAATCCAGCAGCTGCTTTCCAGCTACCATGAATTTGTATATTTTCATTTTGTTTAATTTCCTTTATGCTGTTTAATTTGAAGCTTCTAAATAAAAACGACAGGCATTTTTAAAGGTGCCCAAGCCTCAGTGTCTCCTGACAGGATGTTACCCAGGGAAGAGCTACTGCATTACGGGTAGAGGGTAGAGCTGTTCTCACTTCATTAGCTGGGCAAGCAGAATAGTCTTTGAATTACAGGCTGGTAACCTAAGAAAATCACTGTCACTCTCAAAAAGCAAGCCAAGGAAAAGTAGTGGCACTGCAAGCCCTTGAGCGTGCCACTGGACGCTTCAGCGTTTATTAACAGCTACATTGTGAGTGCACACTGAAAGGATGTGGTTCCAAGTACCTGAGAAAGACATCCATGGCAATAATATTCCCTGTAACCACTTGAATAAACTGTAATAGACTACTACTAGCTCAAGCATGAAACTGATGGGAGTTTGGAGATGGAAAATAATCTAAAAAGTCCAATACAAGTTCTCTCTTTACCAGAAAAGTTTCTGTTGGTAGATGTACTGGAACATCAGGTTTCCTGAGGTTATGCAGGGGTGCTCCTTGCATAAAAAAATAACTCAGTGCTATGTGTGGTGACATTCCTGAAGGAAACAGCTCCATGTCCCCTTGTCAGAGGGGTGGCTCAAGGAAAGAAAAGGTGTCCAGTGCGTGCCTGTACTCTACTGAGCAGGGTCTGTAGGCAGCCAGCATGGCTGAAACCCATCCTGGAGCTACTCTAAATACTGCTCTGACCTCAGAGTAAGACACCAAATATAAAATCAGAAATATAGAAGATAAAAGCAGAGTAGAGTCTCTTTTATGTGAACCCATTTTTTTTCCATGCACAGAGCAGCCCCACCAAACAGCAAGTCGAGAAGTTCTGGCAGCAGCAAACCAGGAGAGCATTGATCTTATTCAGCACGTTTTACTTGCTTTTAGAAGTAATATGGATATATAATGATAGAACAGAAAGCACTGATGTGTAGTGTAAGATTGGAAAACAAACAATTTTTACCAGTTAAGGATGATTCGCTGTCTTAAGACCTTTTTTTTTTTGATTCCACTCTCAAAAAAAGGTGAACATACAAGGCCGAGAAAAAAAAATGTGAGGCCGAGAGCTGACAGCCTGTGATACACCCAGACATCTACAGAGGTTGTTCTGAAATGAACTGTCCATTCTGAAAAATACTTTGCAATGCTGCATGATGGCCAGTTCCTGAGATGTATCTCCAGCATTTCAGAATGACTAATTGGCAAAGGGAGCATTGTAACTGAGAGGACAACTACTGTGATTTATGCTTGAACTGGAACAAAAGAAAGTGAACTAAACATTCAAATAATACAGTTTGAATTTAACAGAGTTCTTAGTCATATGTGCTTTACAACAGAAAAGCTTCCTTTAATGGTTTGTAGAATGTGCTTGAAAAAATATAATGTAAGCACAAACACGTGAATGTAAGGTCATCTATTAATCTCACACAAGGGTCACAGTTAGCTCACACAGAAAATCTATCATCAACAGAAAACATAAACCAGAAAACCCTTTCTGTGTCACTTGTTTTAAAGCCAGCAGATCATTAAAGCAGAGGAAACAGCCCCCACCTCTGCTGAGAAGTCTTTGCAGACCCTGGTACCTTTATATCTGGCTTCCACTTAACAGGAGTTACTCCAGTAACATGGTAGTGTCTATTAACATAACGAAAGCAATGAAATTTCTATTCAGTAAACATTAGAATGCTAAAATTTGAAAATATGTGTGTGGCTGTCACTTGCTCTGTTGAGAAACAAAGTTTTATTTTTAGCTCCACTGCTTACATTTTCTTGCAGCTGTTTTAATAGATGAACTGCCACCAGAAATATTCTCTCCCTGGGCCTTGATGTAGAATGATATAAATAACCTTTACAAAGTCTAGCATAATGGAATGGTAAAATCAGTTGACATTCTCCTAATTAGTATTGCCTGAAGGTTTACCTACACAGAACAGGAAGAGCCAAATATTCCCCTGGAATAAATCCATTGAAGTCACTGATGTCAGAGGAAGTACACTGGGAATGGACTTGATAGAACAGATCTGTTATTCACATTAAACACAGAGCAGCTTCTTGCCTGTAGCATATGCATGGCTTGAGGTAAATGAAGAAAACATTTTGATTTATTAAAGAAAATGCTACTTTGTGATATATACACACCCTTTCTTTGCCCCAGAAACAGCAAGTTGGCCAAATGTGACTGGGTGTACATAACAGATCTTCTCTTCACTACATCTAATAGATCAGGAGGTGGAAACTACTCATGCAAACCCATGGATTCTAAACTCTTCTCTACAGAAATCTCTCAACTATTCAAAAAATCAGCAGTAGCAGTACTCTTAGTGGAACCCCATCCAGCAAAGCAATTAAGTGCTTGCTTAAATGTAAGGACATGAGTGGCTTCAAATTTAGATCTCTGTTAAAGTTTAATGCCAAATTTAACTGTCCTGGATTTCAGTATTTTTGATTAAACATGTATGAAACTGCTTAATTAACGTATGTGGTTTAATCTCTCTCCCCCAATAAAACAACGAAACAAAGGGGGTCACATTAGCCCTGCTGTAGTCCCCTCCTTGGCTCATGTTCCTAATCTGCAGTCTTCTTATTTCTTAAATTATACAGGCAGCTTTTCTTTTCCACTTAAATTAACAAAATAAGGCTTTTCAAACAAAATAAACAATCAGGGGAGACCTTATCACTCTCTACCTGAAAAGAGGTTGTAGCAAGGCAGGGTCTCTTTTTCCAAGTAACAAGTGACAGGATGAGAGGAAATGGCCTCAAGTTGTGCCAGGGAAGGTTTTAATTGGATATTAGGAAAATTTTCTCCAAGGAATGGGTTTTCAAGCACTGGAACAGGCTGCCCAGAGAAGTGGTGGAGGCACCACCCCTGGAAGTAGTTAACAGACCTGTAGATGTGGCACTTGGGGACATGGTTTATTGGTGGGCTTGGCAGTGTTGGGTTATGGCCGGACTTGATGATCTTAAAGCTGTTTCCCAACCTATAAACAACCCTCTGAAGGACCACATTTAGATAATACAAATGCCCCCGGGTTCTTGGAGCTGAAACGTAGTGCTCACAAGTACCTCACTCAGCTCACTGAGTCATTTTGACAAGAAGGAGACTGACATGGAAGCAGGGCATCTAAATACAGCCTATAAAACCCGAACCATTGGCATCCAAGCTTATTTTGTGATTGTTGTGTGTTCAGACATACACACTTTATTCCCACTTTCACTTCTTCAACCCTGTAGGCAGGCAATACGGAATATTCAGCGCCTCAGGTTATTTTTAACCTGATCAGCAGAGGATCCCCCTGACTGGAGAGATGCTGCCTGCAGAGTTTTGAGCTTCCCTGACGAGGGACCTTGGCGTGAAGACACTGTCTAGTTACTGCTTCCTGGAGCGTGAACTCTCCTCACTGGTACAGCACAAAGCCAAGGGGAAGTTGGGTGCAGGACAAAAGCTGAGCAATTTTTCTAATTACTGTACCCTTGTGTCCCTCCTGCTTTTGGAGAAATGTCAATCACCCAGCAAGCTTTTAATCTTCAAGCCCCTCTTAAGCTGAACAGAGAGAGTATAAACGAGGGCCAGCCAAGCAGATCTTGGCACTGCAGAATGAGATCCATACACACTTCAACAGGGACATAGCAGTCTTGTTTTGCTGGATGTTCAGATTTTTTTGATTCCAAAGGGATTTAGGGATATCTTATAAGGAGAAACTGCTTGATTAGAGTTTTATTCAGATGGAAGAAATTTAAAATTACCTTTGTTTCAGTAGGGGAGGGGAGAGCAATATTATGTCTATTTACTCTGCTAACAGAAGACATCAAAGTAATGAATCATGTACGAGACTGAAAGGGAAGAAAATAATAAAATATTGCAGCATTTTTTATCTTTGCTTTGCCTTTCTTGAAAGGTTTTTGCTTATTTTGCAGAGACTGCATTAATTTTTTTTTTCCAGGCTAACAATTCCCCATACACATATTCCACTACACCATCAAGTTTCCTCTGCAAAGTACACCAGCTTCTCTCCCACCTCCCCTCAGACCCCATTTTTTGAATCTTCTGAACTGTCACCATGCCTCACTATTAGTTCATTAAAATGAATGAATATCTGGTTGTTTTGTTGGTTTTTTTTTTCCCACTTAAATACATAAACCTCCAGCAATATATACATATATGCATACATTTACATGCTTGTTTATACATATATGAATAAAAATCACTCTTCAAATTCAGGCTATTGCGAGGTGAGCTTGTGGGCATGGGCCAAACGGTAGAGTTACAATTTTTTCTGCCCCACTTGGTATTCTAGAGACACAGGAGCTCTCCTGAGTGCAGGTGCAGAGAGCTCAGGCTCACCCTACTACACTGCAAGCATCCTACACCTGCTGCAGGCTGAGTCAGGCACAAAAGGTTTTTCACTCACTCCCTGACTCAATTTCCAAACACACAATACAGACACACCCTGCCCTTCTCTAGAAATCGAGAGTGTCCGTTTTTAAGGTCCTTAACAGCATAACAGAAACTGTGCTATGGTCCTGGTTTTGCACAACCACAGCAAACTGATCATCTCAAGGAGCTGCCGGAGTGCTCCAAGTGCCAAACTGACATAAATGCCCTGGAGGGACTCAAACCCAGCTCTGTTACTCATAACTGTAAAATGCTACTGAGTCCTTCACGAAAATACCCACCAAGTGTCCTCTTAACATGCAAAACTAGAGTCAGGCTGAGAGTGAGCTCTTTTATCTGACCAACTGAATTGTCACCAATATCAGCTACAAGGCTCAGAAAGGGAGGCAGCACCTCTGCTTTCCCTCTAATTTGCTGAATTACAGATGATCACTGGACCGTGGCAGGATATGGAGGGAGGAAAAGCACAACATGCAGAGAAGCAGGTGAGGAGGCACCGTAAGTGGCTGTAATAGAATTCAAACATGTCAGAGAGGCGGTGAAAGTCAGACAATTGCAGGAAGATCTGGAAAGAGGAGATGAAAGGAGACTAAGCGAGGGGAAGAGGCAGGAGGAAAAGAAAAGTAAGGGGGGAAAAAATGAAAGAGGAGTGTAAGGAATAGAAAATTTGAAGAAAAGGGCTTCTTCTTCCCCTCTTCCATCTCCTCCCGCACATCTCTCCAGTGCGCTGCTGCCTGTTAGTGCTGTAACTGAGGATGGCTCCCTCCTAACACAGGATGCTGGGCTCCCCCCACCCCGGAGTGGGACAAAATTGGTTGCCTGAACATTTATAACATCTCACCCCAGACTTGTCTCTAGTGCCGAGGTTGTTTTGTTGGTTGTGTGCAGCCAGCAGCGGCACTTGCTGCGGGAACAGTCCGCAAGCCTCACACAGAGAAGCCACTTTTACCAGCAGGTTAAAGGTAAAGCACCTGCAGATTTTCACAAGCCTTATGGAAAAGGAGCCCAGACACAGTGGCTCCCTTTCCACGGTAAAATATCATTAAAAGTGTTCAACAGAATAGCATGAAGGAAAATTATTTCCTTGGCAAGTTTCTGATGTTTTCAGGAAATGCAGCAAGCAGCTGAGCTTCTGTTCTAACTTTTCCAGTGGATGAACTCTCCTCTGCACTGACAACATTGTTTGGGTATCTTCACACAGCGTTCTGATACCTGCAGAAGCAGATATCTTTCATACAGACCTAAATGAGTGGTTGCAACTAAATTAAGATTGGATAGGACAGGTGACCAGAAACTGGTGAAGAGATAAGAACAGACCAATGAAAGCACATTTATAAAGATCTGCCTCTCTGAACACATGGTGCTGGAAACATTTTTCACTGAATTTTCAAGGAGATGACCCATGTAGTGGAACCTAATTGGATATTTCATTATTATCCTTCAGATATCCCACAAGAATAAGTTATTTAAATATGTCATGCAGCAATTTTATATTTTTTTCAGTGCCAAACAGCTGCAGACAGCAACATGTACATTTTGCAGAACTAAAGGCAAAAAATTGAGAAGACAGCTGTCTTCTGAAATTAGTTAAGAACTTTTTTCTGGCTATTTGAGCTTCAAAAATGACCCTCAATGATTTGACCAGTCATTTTGAGTGTAATTATTGTGGAGGATAAGAAACATGCTCTTATCAGTTTCTTCTATCAGCAAAAAATGCTGCCCTTCTTTTCTGATCTTTGCAGCACATGAGTGGATTGATAGCATTATTTCAATAAATAACGTGTCTGTATCATTATCATTCTGGTCAGCGTCTTCTAAACATATCCAGGAAAAAAAACAGGTATGCAAATTCAAAACACAGATTATTAAAAAGACCAAACTAATGACTCACACTTTCATTACTCAAGCAAAATAATATTTGCAGTACTGTCAAATGGGATAGTGGCAAATATGAAGCACCCTGTCCTGCATTTACAGCAGGATGATATTCTTAAAACATGCCAGCGACTTCCTGAAGTTTCTAAATGCTGGCTGAAGTGATCAGATCAAGAAGTTCCTCAGAGATTTGTGCTGTTCCAGGACATCACTGGTGAAAGTCTTCTAAGGTACATTGACTTAGATTTGTCTATGCTCACAACAAAAAAGAACTCTAATGGCTTCTTCTTGGTTTTTTTGCTCTTCTTTTCACTGAGCATTGACAGCCATGCCTGAGAGACTACAATTGTTCCAAGGCTGGGTATGGACCGGGATACAAGCAGAGGCAGCAGGCAAATGATAATGAAAGTGAACCATTCAGCATTCTGATGAAGTTGAAAATTAGGACTGTTTACTTAAGTCAGAACTTATTTGCATTTCCTGACATTTCAGGTCTCTTTTTCCCTCGATTGAGAATTTGTTATGTAACAGACAGATTAAAGAATAAAAAAATAATAAAAAAGCAGAGCACCCTGCCATCTCTGTTAGTGGTACCTGCAGTTCGGCCAGATTGCTTCCCTGCTCTTAACTCTGTTTCAAGAACAGATTTGGTGATATATATACCAAGATAAAGCTTTTAAAGAGCATTCAAAATGGAATGCTCTAATGTTTAAATACTCTGCACAGACCCAGTTGACATTTTATACAGAGCACAGGCAGACTCAAATCTTGTATTTCTGAGTAAGTATCATTCATAAACTATTTTGTGAACATATTTTCAGAAAACCTTTAGAACTTGTACCCGTTGTCTAAACTGGCATTATGAAAAGGCTTTAATAGGTGCAATAGGCATGCAAATAACAGTTTCTAAATTACCTGGCTTCATAGTAGGCAGAACATATTTTCAAATTATTCTGCCATTTAGGTACTCCTTCTGATTTCAAAATGAAATAGAAGTTATCAGAGTTAGAATTACACATCTGCTGACTACTGTTTTAATTACTCTAAAGGTATTTGGAATTACTACAAGGACTGATTTTTATCAGTGCCAGTGGTTTCAATAGCAAGGAGGGGATCTCCCATTTCTTTCCTGCCCTGCCCAAGTCCCTGTTTTCCCGCAGGACCAGGGGAACAAATCTCAACAACTTCCTTTAAGTGCTCAACAAGTCACAGAGACAAAATGTCTTTCACTGCCTTATAGGCTGGGATAGTTTTGGTGCCAATTCCTCCTCCCCATGACAGCAGTGAGGGAAAGTATTAAAACACCAGCAGTTTAGAGAGCCCAGAAGGTTTTAAAACCAACGTGAGGTGACGCTCAACAACACATCCAGCTTGCTTTATCTCCGCAGGACCTAAGAGCTGCACACACTGAGCCTGCCCCAGACCCTGCAGGTATTTGCCCACCCATTCCCTTGTACCAGAGTTGCCCTTCATCCTCATAGCCAGGTCTCACTGAGCCTTGGAAGAGCCAAAACTTTTTATTTACAAATACATCCATTTTCATCCCAGTGCTGGCTGCAACTTCAGGCAGAGATTGTACCAAGCTTTTCTCTGCAACATTGCAACGGAGAACGCACACCACCAGACTCATGAAGTTAAATTAAACAAAATGCCATTAGAAACTTAACTGCCAAGACAGCACTAGATCAAAGCTGACCAAGTAAAAACACAGTCATGAGAGAAGCAATGGCATTAATTTAACAAGAACACTACAACCCAAATAACAGGGAGAAGTCTCTCTATAAAATCCTCTCTCCAGTTTCACACCAACAGTTTGGCAGAAAACACAGTAACTCTACTAATTAACAGGACCTGTGTATATGGAAAACAATACATATAAGCAAAAATACTAAAGGAACAACATGGAAATAGAAAATGGATTGTTCCAAGGCTACACATACCCAGCTTTCATAAACTGCAACAGCATCAGCAGTGAAGGTGCTGAATGCAAGTCAGACTGCTCTGATTTAAATCTGCTCCTTTTGTGGCCATCAGGAAACATGTCTCCAGATTCCCCCAAAGCCAGAGAGGGCAGGTCAGTGCTCCCCTCCTCACAACACTCGGGCACATCTGAAGTGCTACTGCAAAAAGCTTAAGACTAGCAGTAGAAATCTCATAAACAAACTTCAAAGTAAATACTTTACCAGGCATAAGTAAGTACTTATTAAGATTTAGATCATATCTTCAGTGTCCTTGACATTTTACAATAGTGTTTATCTCCCTTGTTTGCTATTGCTGCGAATTGGATAATCTACGAGAAATTTACACATTAGAAATGAGCAGGATTCTCGGGCACAACTATATAAATATGAAATTAGCACAACAATGTTCTAGTATAAACAAACACAATGCTAAGTAGGAGCAAAGCACTTCCTGAGGGCAGAGGAGGCCCTGTATGCCACTGGATAAGCGCTGTGTGACAACCTGCAGGGACCCCAGGGGTAAAGGGGTCCCACGGAGCAGGGCTGTGCACAGCCAGAGCACACAGGGAAAGAGGCCAGGAATTGGATCAGCGAATCAATGACTCCCCCCAGCTGCATCAGCCCAGCACTCTTCTTAGGGGAGGGGAGATAAAACAATTTCAGGGCTAGACCAGTTCTATGAAGATAGTGGGATTCTGCCTACAATGTGCACTCTTTTTTTCCCGATGAATTGAAAACACATGAGTAGTCTGTGCACTGTGAATATCTATAAAGTCCAACATGAAGCTTGCATTCCCAATTATTAGTACACATGTAAAGTGAAAATAAATCCCATTATAATGAAAAATTCTGTTTTTATGTGGTCACTAATGGGACATAAAAATAAGAATGAGACATCATTTTGTAGAGACACCTGATGTTTCCAACAAAAATCTGTAAAAATTAAACTGGGGATTAAAGACTCCATAATTTGAGGGAGTAGCTGTGAACAGTTTTGGAGAAGGCACACACTGTAAACAAATGAGGGCTTTCATTACTCTGTTAAGGATGTCAGAGGCATTCGCTTTTTACCCCTGACTCATCCTTTTCCTTGGTGGGTATTTTGACCTTTAGTCCTGGCAAATCCATCAGCAACAAAAAGTTCTCCTCTGGTACCTCATTAATCACTCCCCTGCCATGTGCTATCTTACCTGCAGATGTAATTCTTCTTGCAGGACTCTTGTAAATTCAGGCAGTTTGGTTTCTCCCTGTCCTCATATGAACACACAGGAACAATAGTCTGCCGTCTCCTTTCTGTACAGGCTACGTCTCGACAGGAGCAGAAGAGCATCCCGTAGCTGTGCTTTGGGGGGACCTTGTCAAAAAAGAGCCGGAGGGCCTTATGACACTTCCGCTTGTTACAGATTTCATTAGACGTGCTGCTGGTGCAGGGGGTTATGTAAGCAGATCTGAACCTCTTGCAGGTATCATTTAGGTTACAAGCTTTGGCTGCATCCAAGCAATTGTTCCCCTTTGAAAGTACTGGCTCCACTAGAAAAAACAACACAACAGCAGTGAGAAACGTGTCACATTTACACTGTGCTTCGTGGTTATTTCACTGTTAACGAGATCCTGAATACATATATTTGTTACATACAAAACTTTCAGTGCCAGCAACTGGGACCAGTCCTTCTGTTTCTCAGGGTAATGGCTTAACAAGTGAACAAGAGCACAGGCATGCGGTGAGGGCAGAATGCTGGCAAACAAATGACACTCTGGGCAGGCTGTACTTCATCTTCTTTGTAGCAGACATGCAGGAAGACTATTGAGTAAGACTCGGTCTCACTAAACAGCTCCTAAAGTCCCTGGTAAATTGGAAAGCATATGTCTGGCACAAGAACACAGAGAGAACATGGGCTCCTAACTCTGGTTTTGTAAAGCTCTGGTGTTTCCCATTTTTTTCCCTTGAACAAGTTAAATGACATGCTGTGTCTAGCCCAGGTGACAACATTTAAAAGTCATCAGTGTACTGTGCAGAAAGTAAAACAGACATGCCCATTACTACATTTTTTGAAGTCTGAGAACAGCCCACCCATATAGGTGCGGGCCCACGAGCAGGAGCTCTCTAAGGCCCCCCGTAAGGCCTGCAAGCTCCATGCTTAGGTAAAACACTGTTATAAGATCTACAGATGCCACCTGAACCCTGGAAAATTCATGAACTTTACAAGCTTTGAAGAAGCTGACATAAAATTAAAAGGTGATTGTGGAAGAAACATTTTCAACCAAAGAATACATCCGTTTCTCACACATACACACGTACACACTACGAGAAATTATAGGAAAAATTAAACTCAGATATAAGCTAAGGCTATAATTACACATTTAATTTTGTAATACATTATCCAGATATTAAAACCCAATAGATGCCTTGCTTGAAAACTGAGGCAACTGGCATTAGATTGGGAAATTCAATTAAGAGTAATCGTAATGCTGCTTTGGATATTAGGAATGCCAACATCACAGATCCAAGAAAATACATTCATTTCCCACTGCTACAGAATCTGCAAGCTGAACAAAACATTTTGCAAATATCTAAAATCTGCTGCAACCTCTTGGGGGGGAGGGAGGGGGGCTGGCCAAAGATAAAACACTTTAAACAATCCAAAGCTCTAAGTTACTCTTAAAAAAAACCCCCTTTTTTTCCCCTAGATCTTTCACCTTTACCCAGAAACTCAGTCCAAGGTCCTTCTAAAACTCAATGCCACTCATCTCCATTCTCCTACCACTCTGCCTCCCATTCCTGGATCAGGACATCAACCTTTTTTCTTTTTCCACAGCAGGANTTTTTTCCCCTAGATCTTTCACCTTTACCCAGAAACTCAGCCCAAGGTCCTTCTACAACTCAATGCCACTCATCTCCTACCACTCTGCCTCCCATTCCTGGATCAGGACATCAACCTTTTTTCTTTTTCCACAGCAGGAAAACACAAAGCGGCTTGGCAGAGATGCTGCACTGAGGTGCTGCATTTGCTGGAACACACCGTGCCCAAGATGGGCCTTGGCTGCTTGCACACACTTCCCATTATTCAAACAGATCACCTGCAGCTGTCCCATGCATCTTAGCTACCCCGAAATAGCACAAAGCTAAGGAGCATTAGAGCTGTGTTTCGCTCTAGCAGTGTGCTTAACTATGTTCAGTGGGTGTGTGCATTTAACCTCTGTAATTTAACAATCACGCTCCAAGTCCTCCCCAATCTCAGCTGCTTGCACAATAAAATGGCAACTTTTTGCATCTTATCTTCATAAATTCCTAAATTGTAAACATGCAACTTTTGACTATAAATTAAGAGCCAAGCATTTCTTATAATAGCAGCCTACAACAGATTAAGCAACACCAGATGCAGAAGAGATGAGATGCCCAAAATACAACCCTCTCATAAAACGGTAACATTTTTATATAAAATGTTGTACTACATTAGCATACAACTATAATATTAACTATGAACTCTCAAAGTTTTTTTAATATGGTATATAGAATTATATGTTTAGTACAAATATAATTACTATGTAATCTGCAGGGCATATAATTATGCAATATATGAATAGTATATGCTAATTACTATGTGATTGCAGAGTAATTACATGGTTATTTTTGCCTGGGAGTCAACTGCTGAATTCCACTCTTTAAAACAAAATTCTGTGGAACAGCTCTGAATGGGGTATTGCAATATGAACAGACTTCAGCTTAGAGTATTGATATATGCTGCTACAGAATTAAAAACCGCCGTGAATACGAGCACCTCAAAAATCAAAAGGGACAGGCTAATCAATCTTTTCTAAAAGGCAGAACATAAGCCAAGTCACTGACAGTGCAAAGAGCAGTGAAAGTTATCTTGGGTGAAAGCTGAATTAGGTGCAAAGTGTTCACAAACAATAGCTATGCATATTCCTATCTGTCGTTCAATTTATATCTGCTCAAGACTCACGTATCTCTACATGTCAACTCTGAATACAGACTGGTTTGGGGGGGGGTTGTTTTTTTAACCAGCCCTGGTTGTAAGGTGCCCCTTGCCTTTTCTATTTTGATACATATGTCTCTAGCTATTGTTTCTAGCATACTTGTCATGACATTATACAAACTATTTTTACCTTTTAAAACCAAGACTAAATGTAAAAGAGGTGCATCAGCTGCATCAGAATTAAACCAGACTGTCTAAACCAACTGTTCTCATTAATATAAACACGTCTTAAGCTTTTAAATCATATTTTAATGCAAAATTGACAATCTGGAACACATTTAATGCTTTATTTTTATTGCAAAAGTGCAACATAATTATTCCTAAGTCCTGCGGTAACTACAAACAGTTAACAATACTGGAAGTGTTCCTGAGGAATACTTATGCAGCAGTAATTTACAAGGTCAGAATTTCACCCAGCTTCTGTTCCACAAAGCTTAAATTATAAAGATAGGCAGGAGTTTGGCTCTTACCAGGTACTGATTACTTTAAACCAAATGGATCTAATCCAGAGCTACTCTTCATGAGATAATCCTTCGGGAAATGTTTGTGTAAGGAGATCCTTTTTCAGTTTTCCCCTCTCTTGGGGCACTAGGATATGGACTGGGGGCAGTCAGGGCAGGAGCCTGAGACAAGTAACAATTTCTTTGCACCACCATTTCCCAACCCAGAGCTTCCTCTCTCCCAAATCTGCTTTGCCTGGGCCCAGTCTGGAATTCTCTGCCAAACCACACAGCTCTCCACTCTTGCCAAACCACCGCAGACTCCACGGAAGTCACTTGCAGGCAGGTGATAAGTGATGTCTCATGGCTGTGAGCGAGGCGCTGGGTCCCACATGCAGCACGGGGCCCAGGAGAGCTGAGCTGGAACCACCAAGATGCTGCTGCCTCCCAGCAGGAGCCTCCATCCAGCAGCTGAGGATGTTGCCCTCATGGGGTGCAGAGCGCAGGCAGAGCACAGGCAGAGCCAGGAGCTGTGCCTTGGTGGGAAAGCAGCAGCTCCAGATGCCTAAACCCACCCTCCCACCAGGCGGCTGCTACACACCACACACACAAACTCAGGGGCAGAACCACTGGCTACTGACACTGACTTGCCTTTACCTGCACCCCCAGCTCTTCTACTGCACATGTAACACATGTGACATGTTTTCTGATTTTTTTTTACTGGTGAAAAAGCAGTCCTTGTACTACAGCATAACATGCAACTGCTTCGAAGTTTGTTACCTCCTGCATCCCCCCACCCTGGCCCAACACTGCTACTGCTGCAGCAGTCCTGGACTCCATCTCCCACAGACCACAGAAAAAAGACAGCCAAAAGCTTCGGTCTTTTATTCAGAGGTGCTCCTAAAATTTTAATAGGGCTTCTTCTACCCTGTTTGATTTTCCTCATGCTTCACCTTCTCTCACAGTCTCTCCACCTTAATCTTTCATTTTCCTTGCACCTCCATTTCTCTTTCATTTCTGCACCTACTGTGTCTCCTCAGCTCCTGTTAATCCACCCCATGGTGCTCAAGAAGGGATTCTCAATGGATACTGTGAGCTTCTTATTTATGCTCCCACTAGACAGAAGGAGCACAAGGAATATTAGTTGTTCTATAAGATTCTTATTAAGCAGCAAAACGGACACTTAGTTTTCAATTTTCTTACAGCACATAAAAAGCAATTTACTGAGGTTGTCATTAAAATTACCATTACTATTTTCAAGTAATTAGCATTAGTAGGTTTTCTAGTGGATATAGTGAAGGGAATGCTGTAAAGAGAGCAATAAATGTTAATGTGATGGAAGGCAAAATTACAAAGTGATAGAGGTGACCACATGGGTATGGGCCTTCTCCAACACAGGTGCAGAATATGGCATATAGGAACCAAAAAATGACCAAAATTAAGAAGAGAGCCATGATCCCACTTTAGCAAAAGTGCTGCTGTGGGGTTCACCAAAGTACTTTTGCTGTGTAAGAAGAGCAGATTAAAAAATAAGGAAAGCATAGCAAATATTGTCATCTGCATTTTAATGGATTAAAATAAACTACCATTTTCCTGGACAAATTATTTCTAGTCCCAAATGGAAGACAAAAAAATGAGTCATCCCCAAAAAAATCCTGAGACTGATACACAGTGTTATTCTGAAGTTCTACTTCTCCTCTGCTCAGCATTTAGGGCACAGCTGGCCTGTTTCAAACCTTTTCCATAATCTTAATAAGCAGATGACTTAATTTTTAAATTAAGCTAATATATTATCAGCTATGGCCAGGGCTTTCAGAGTACTGCCACATAGAACAAAATGTGTGTTCAAATTACAGTTGATGGCACCAGGTGACGAAGATGAGACTGACTCCTGTGTGCATGTGAAAGGTACAACCAAGGCTATAGCAACAAAAAGACCTAAACAAACAAAACTGCCTAAAAATAAGACTTCAGCTTCCTAAGACCAAAGCTGAAACATTTTACATTCCTGGTTAGTCATTAAGTCTTTTATCACACAAATTACTTAGGTCTCTAGAATTCTTTTCTGAATACCCCCATAAATGTACCTGAGGAGGTAAATACCATCTCCTGTGCAAGCCATTTGGAGACTGGGAACAATCACTTTGCTTAGCGTGAACCAACAGCCATGACTTGGAAGTGTTCACCTACCATATTATGTTTGGAAGTGTTCAGCTACTGTGTTATGCACAACTGTCTGAAGCCTTTCCCAACACACCCTGGCCTTTGTTTTTATGAGACTCCACTGGTGAATCATCAGCCAGGATCTTGCAGACTTTGGTTCAATGCCTTCCATGACATGAGAGACTCAGAAACACTGTTCTCATTTCTCAGAAGGGCTCTCAAAACATCTCACTGAGGAGTGTTCTCAACCAGGAAATGGTGCATATTGCAAAACAAAGAGGGAGCAAGACGGTTCAGCCCAAGAAGGAGAGCTCTCCCTGGCAGGCATTGCTGGGTCCTGGCCTGCACCCAGGAAAGAGGGTTACTTCTCTTACAAGAGCAATGGCTGGAAACTTTCCCTGAAGAAGACTCTATAAGCTTGCTGAGGCATGATCCCACTGGTCCCCCCTACTTCTAATTCCTTCCAAAAACACATAACCCTTTCTTATACCACATCTCCTTCCTTTCCTTCCAGAGCAAGCTGCTGCCAAACCCGCAAGGCTTCCCAGGCCTTCTGAAATCCCACAGAGATGAGCAGAGAGCACAGACATCCCACTTGCTCAAGGACTGTTCTGGTCACTACCTTAGTGACTGAAGCACCATGACATCTTGTGCTGGGTGCCCATTAAATTAGTGGCTCTCTACCCCCAGGAGCACACACTGACTGCTGCATGGACAGATGCACCTGCCTGAGGCTGGGAGTCGGGTTCCTCAGGTCCAAAGTCTTCCAAAAAAGCTCAGTTTCTGTATTTCTGTACACCTTTCACTAGACCAGGTTGCTCAAACCCCATCCAGCTTGGCCTTGAACACTTCCAGAGATAGGGCATCTGATATTTCTCCGGGCAACCTCTGCCAGCCCCTCACCATCCTCTCAGTAAAGAGTTTCTTGTTCCTTTTTCATTTGTTTGCTTGTTGTTAAAACAGTTTTCTCTGCGTACGTTATAAAGATTCTGAGCATCTTGCTAAGGTATTTAGATATCACCTCGAAGCAGAGGCTTCTGACTTTCAAGTGGATAGATCCGTCTCTTGGTCTGTTCCTAGAAGTTTAATTCTACTAGTGGTGCCACATTCTCTAAATGCTGCATTTTTTATTGCCCATATACTGGATCTGGGCTCTAATACTTGAGGGGGCTCTTGTCTGTATTTAGGCTTAGATCCTGCTTTAGCTGACCAGTACCTGGTGCATTTCATAGACACTGCAAATAAAGGTTGCTGTGAAATTGCAACTCCTATGCTGGATATCTACTGGTTAAAAAGGGGGGAAATAATATCTTACCATTTCCTTTAATATTTAAATTCTTTAATTCTTTACTGGAGAGGCATGGGGAAAAGTTGAGCAGAAAACTCCAAGGTGGCTGAGCCCTGTGGGTTGGCTGAGGGACATCTGCTTGACTTACAAGTTATGTAAGAGGGAAGTCTTATAAACCTACAGTGATCTGGTTTAAATTTTAGTTCCACGAGGGCAGAGAGGGAGAGGAAACCCTGCTCCTCAGTGTCAACAACACTGTGGTATACACTGCTGAAACTCTGTCTTCACTCACAAATATCTTGATTTATCACCTTCCATTTCTGTTACAAATCTAATGACAGGTTATGCCAGGGTCCCTTATTTTCCACACGGCACTGAGGGCAGCAGTTGGACTTTATATTCATGCCAGCACAGTTAAATCTATTTTGTTCACTGGAGCTATTCTGAATTTTCAATAATTTAGGTTATGAATTTGGCTCTTTAAAGCTACTGTTACTTCTGTCCAAAGTATCTCACTTAGGAGGCAGAAATGCATTAATAAAGTCAGAGACTGATAAACAAAGACACTGTAGTTGTTGCAAACTGATCCAGTCACTGCTTCTCACATTACGGCACCAATAATTTCTGTTCTACCCTAAAGAGCTTTAGGGTGTAAATATCGTTTTAACCTATCTACACTGCACTAACACAGGGATGGATTATGCATGACTGGGGCCATGTACAGCATACATATTTTTGTGAGGGATTCAGTCATTCCACATACAATTCATGCTCTGTACTGAGTGAGAGGCTGGGTTTGTGATGTGGAAGGTTATCACCACAGTTTCAGATGAGTTCTAATTAATTTCCCCTTAAAAATAGAGTAAATGTGTTACTGCATATGTTCTCATTTTATACAGTTCAGTATTTTATTATTACCTAAATACTAAGTCAACAGAATTAGGAAAGAACCCGCAGACATGGAAATAGCGAATAAACCTGTGAAAACATCCAAACCTACATGGTTGCCATGAGAAGTGATTTACTGCACAGAAGTTCTCAAGACACAGGGAGGGACTGTTTTGCCAAAGTCATGCCAATTTACAGGGCAACTTTCAGCATTTCTTTTTACTACAGAACTCAATTCACAACTTGTTTCCTCTTTTCCTCGGACTTGATTAATTACCATGTTAACATAACTACTATTCTCCTGCTTATAATGGGCTCCCTCTAAAGTGCTGCCCCAGCAAAATAAACCAGGAGAAAGCTTCTAGCTCTTTGCTCTAGCATTGCAATCCTTTCTAATCTCACTATTTTTCAAATTTATGTTCCATTCCAATAAAGCTCGTGTGAATATTACAGCAAATCAGATAACACAAGGTTATGACCCTTGTAATTGATCCTTCAAGGTTCTTTTTTTCCTTTTTTTCCGTGTTGACGTGGTAAAAATCACATTTAGCTGTGCTTGTTGACACTTGAGAATTCACTTTGTTGGTCGTATACACTGTTTCAGAGAGATCACATTACATAATGATGTATTTCTAGTGCTTCTTTTCTTCTATGCCTACAACCCCATTAAGCTGTAAGCAAACCTCCCGTGGGGCTATAAGACTGCAAGTATCAAGGGGGCAATGCTCCCATCCTGTTCAGAGGGAGCATGGCTGGAGTAGTGGAGGATACAGGGTTAAACGTTAGCTACTACTTAAATAGTTTCAAATAAATAAAAGCAGCTTAAAACAAAAAGTTAAATTTTCATCTGCAGAAAAATACACATTTAAATGAACACAGGCCATGTATCCCCACACTAGAAATCAGTTTTCTGGAGCAATGGTTACTGTATCACATGACCACTGGAATAAAGTGATTAATTGGACTGTCTCAGTAAACGCAATCATTACACTTTTAATTAACCTTTTCAACCTCTTACACCTCTTCATTTTGTTATGCATTAGATTTTTACAGTTTTCCAGTTATTATGCTTGACTACACTTAAAACAATGTGAAGTTCTGTTAGAAAGATAAGGAAAACAATTGAAACAGCTCTTACTGTTCTTAATAGGAAAATACCACTGATACTGTCATCATCAGGGTAGTTATAAATCAGGTGGAGGACAGACATTCTGAACTCTGTGGCTACGTTCCCACCTAATTTTTGTTTTGGCAGCACACTGTTATTTAATGGCTCTGGCTACCAGGAAACTAGCTTTTGAAAAGTCTTTCTCAACCTAGTTATAATTACTCCATATAAATCATACAATGATCAATTATAATAATCTTAGCTTCATCCATTATTTAAACTTAGCATTTGAATCTACACAGCAGGAGTGCAGGAAATTCCAAAGTCCCTTCTCTGCTCGCTCACAACTGCTTTATTCCTGAAGCCATGCCAGCTACGGAAAAGAAGGGGCCAGATGCGCTCTCAGCTATGACATCGAAACCTGAAACAACCACAGATTTCAGACAAGCAGTGGTTTCTGGCTGGGTTTTTGGCTTGTTTTTTTCTAACCACACTATGTTACAGTTAGTGAAACTAAATTCAACATGAGGTTTTGCCTTCTTTACTTCGGCGGACCAGAATCAGAGGAGTTCTGCAATTGCACACACTGACAGCACAGAATATTCTTGCTTTAAAATGGCCTAGGTCTTCCTCACATAGATGCATATAGATACACTTGAATACACACATTTATGTATGTACTAGGATGTTTCAGTACTATTTGGCTTCATGTCTCATTTCACAAGATACCTACTGTACATTTATTAATCAGCATGAGGAAAAAAATCAAAATGTTTTTGTCTAACTTAAGGTTGATCCTAAGATACCTGAGCTCAGTGTGATATGAACACTAAGTCTGATGAAAAGAGGAAAGAAACTTAAAATTAATGAACTTTCACACAGGCTCAAGCAAAACATCCAATCCTTTTTCCAAAAAACTTCGGAACTTTAACTGGATTTTTAAATAGCAACAAGGATTTTTAGAGCTATTTAATAAACTGACTATGTATTTTTGATTATGCAAAATATTTAGCTAATTATTATTACTTTTTTGTATCTTGTCCTATTTCAGTCTCAGCCATAGTATTTGCTGTCTAATGTAAAGACAGTGTCTGTTTTGAGGTTTAATATTTTGAAATTTCCAACACATATTTTAGTATTTCAACTACATGCCAAGAATTTCTTTGTCAATAATGCTATATTTTTCTGTGCTTCTCAACTAAGTCTGCTCAAGGCCCCCCAGATTTTGCAGCAATTAGGCTGAAGCAGAGAAAGGAGATGACAAGGAAGGAGACATTGTCAGGGCAGGAATGAAATTCTAGAAATACAAGGTCATGTATGTGATAAAGCAAGTATTCATATCTGGTCTCAGAATCACAAGATTTTTCAGTAAACCCACAGCCTCTCCAAACAGCTATCCAGTATTCCCAATGCATCCTGTTAACATTTTTTCATGGTGCGTAATCTAGCACTTTCTGCAACATAATTTCCCTGTTTTCTTCCTAAATTTACTCCTTTCCTCTTAACAGAGGCTTTTTAATTTCTCGAAGGCCCTCCTTCTCCCATCACTCTACTCATCTTTAAGTTAGTCGCCCTGATATTCTTTCTTCACAACATAAATCACATTTTCTTGATATCAAAGGTTGTGCTATTTATTCTCAGATTTGGGAAAAAAAAAAAAAAAAAAAAAAAGAAGAGGTTACAAAAAAAACCCCAAATCATTGACCAAGAGTTTCTGTACGAGTTGTACTCAGGAGATTGCTACAGACAGACAAAACCTGTTAATGCAAGAGTTGCTGAAGCATAGCTTACTCCAGCCTCAGGCAATACCAGTGTAGGTAGGGATGGTTTACACGCATTGACTGTCTACTGCAGGAGTATATATTAGCTTATCTTTGACAGCAGCTTGCTCCTGATGGCTATAACCTGAAAAAAGTCAAAGTATATAAAACCTTAGCAGAAAAGTCATCCTGCTTATTCTGCGGTATTACTCTTTTAGGACACCAAGAGAGGACAGTGGGCTGGAGAAGTGATCCAGTCTAACAAGAGCAGCTGATGGGATAACTCAAGAAACAGCTAAAAGCAGAGAAAGGAGAAAGATCCTCTCTCCGGAATAACAAGAGGAAAGCTCTACATTTCCTAGACGGGAGATTCACAGATGTCTCAATGGTCATGACAAAAGTCCACCAGCACAAACGAAAGAAGAGGCTGAAACCACAGTGAGAGCAGCAGACGCGGGGCAGATGCTCAATTAGTGACAGCAGCAGCAGGGGTGGGGCAGAAGGTGCCATCCTGGCACTGGAGAGAGCAATAGAGACAGAGAACAGCAAAGCCCACAGCAGCTGGGGAGGCACCAAACCCCCTCCCCTTCCCTGTTGCCAGTGAAAACCATTCGGGACAATTATCTGGCCTATTGACCAAACAATATGAGCCTCATTCCATTAATCCACCACCAGCTGCTCTTCTTTTCTCTCTCAGTTGGTCCCAATGAAATCCTGTTGAATACAAATAAATCCACCACAGTGTGAAGAGGGCAGCAATGGCAACTCTTGTCTGTTCACTGATTTGGTTCTGCGAGCTTCAGCCACTGCGCTGCTGCTGACTTCAGCTGCAGTCTCACTGCCGAGCCCGAGAGCCAGTGACCAAGGAGATGTGTGCACTGAGGCAGGTGTACTTAATGGATCAAGGGAAACAAGACACTTTGGAAATAAGTAACTCCAATGATACCGCCCTGGAGGTTTAATAATGATTATGATGGTCCCCATCCTACTGTGTGCTCAGAAGATAAAGCAGTACAAAATGAAGGTGAGGCAGCTGTGTATGATAAATGTCACTTACCAACAGTGCAGCTGGGGGTTTGTTAACTCGAGATCATTATGATATTTCATAAATTACACCACACTAACAATTAGACCACTGCCTACTGTCTAATCTAAATTACCTTTCACTTTCATTTATGCCACATACAACATGTGGCAATAGACAAAATCCTTTCTGTTTTGTCTTCAGTGTTCTTGACTTTCTTCTGTTCCCCATAGATCCCTCTCCTGAGCTTTTCTGGTTACCTTTACTTAGTTCTTGTAAATGGGCAATCTCTCTTTTTTCCAAACATAAAAATGTGGTTCTTCTTGAAAAAGGCAAAGAGAAAATGAAATTATTTTGACTTGTTAACTACATTTAACAGCATTTGTGTCTCTTTTTTGAGGTGTTGCCCCTATGTCTCTGCTGTTATTTAGTGCTCAGGCTGAAGCTCACTGAACACAGTATTTTGACTTTCATTTGCTTCAAAACACTCAGGTTTTATGCCCAAATTTATCTTGTCTTTTAAATCCATTTGAATCAACTAAGCATTTTTTAAAGTGCTGTAGTGAACTGGGCATCAGCCTACACTCTCCATGGCTCCATTTTTAACTCTAAAATACACACAGAATATATTGTTTTTTATTTTGCATACATGTTTGCAAATATGTGAGTGCACAGGTACACAGGAAAAGAGTAAATACTGTTGAAAGAGAAAAGCAGTGTCATAACAAAATTAATTATTTTGGTGTTCAAATACTTAAGCCAAATGAATGTCTTCCTAATTAGCGAGGAGTGAGCCTCACTAAGTAAAATGACAACACTATTTACATTTAAATAGTCTATTTTATTCAGAGTCACTTCACACACATGCACACTACTGAACTGCAGCCAATTCTGCAGTGGAGAATAATAACTATACAGCACCAGTAGCCCTGTCCAAGAGGCACTGGAGGGACATGAGTAAGAGATGAATCAAGAGTGTATAATGATCCTGTAATCAAAATTACAACATTTACCCAAATCACTTTTTTTTCATTCTAGTTTCAACATTCATACTCCTGCCTGATCAGGTAAAAAGTGTTACTGCTGCCAGGAATTCATATCTTGAGACTGACATCCCAACTCACATCCTGCTAGGATGCTTGTGCAGTATTGACTTAAATGGATGGGCTTGAAATACTAATTGACTCGTGATGTATGGCTTCCAAATAGGCAAATTATGTTTAACATGTCTCAGTAAGTGAAGAACCCATTTCAAGACAACATTAGTATTAACACTATTAATGGATTAACACATTCCCTTCCTGAGGGTGCAGCAAGTGCATTGCTGCAGAGGCAGCAGCAGTGCAGCTCCCAGGGTTTGTACAGTGTCATTCCTCCGGCCCATGACTGCCCACTGGTCACTCTATGGTGTGGGGTCATGGAGACTACAGCTCCTGACCCTCCTTGCATAAACACAGCTCTAGTTCATGACTGTAGGTCTGAGTTACTGAGGCCATGGGTGCAGAACCTTTGTACTGCTAATTTCTGCCTGAAAACCTGGATGAGTAACGAACTGGGCAAAAAACTTTGGCCACCTTCAGCTTCCCAGTCTTTTTCTACTCTTCCTCTTGAAGAATTGATTCAGTAACACTGCCAGGAAAATGCTGAGAGATGGTTGAAGTACTTAGAGTCAGTGCCCCTCACAAACAGGCTGATGAGGAGTTTCTTCTGAGCCTTGTTGGAGACAGGGGATTGACACCACCCTAGGTATATTTGCTCTTTGTTTTTATTTACTCGTTTCTTCATCCTCATCAAAAACACAAAAGAGTTTGTTTATATACCTGATCAGTGTCAACAACAGCATTTTACTTTTGAATACACTTACGAATACATATAATAATTTTAAAATAGTACTCATATTAAAGCCTGAGAGCTAAACCAAACCTGCATCTTGAAGCTAGTGATGTTCTAATATTATTGCCATGTGTTAGAGAGACATAAAATAATAGAGCCCCAAACCGAGAAAAAGCACTACAGGTAGAAGCACCAAGAACAGAATCTCGAAATTCATTACATGTTGGATACACACACATTTCCCAACCAGCAGCAGCTCCTGCTCTCCAAGGCCCTCCTAACACTGGGAAAACTTTCACATGTCCAACTAAGTGCACGTCCAACACAACAGCACAGTTCCCTCTGAAATTCAAGAACATAAGAAAGAATGATTAAGAATGCTATTGAAATCAACACCAAAACTTCAAATAAAATGAATCATGATTAGCTGTTGAAGCTAGAATGATGTAGAAAGGCGAGGTATCCACAATACAGCAGTGCACCAGTAAATAAATAAAGTACCAAAGTCCCACATATTTGACATTTGAAGAACAAAACTATCCATCAATGTCTTGGCACAGATCGATCAAACAGAATGCTGCTGACGAAAATCTAATAGTATGATGGTAATAATGTAGCCATAAAGCCTCTACTCTGTAATTGACTGCTTCCACTTCAAGCTAACATGTCTAAAAGAGTGACTAATGTTCACCTAAAGATTTCGCTTGCATTGAATGACAATCAGCTACACCTCATGCTATTCTCCACAGATTGCTTATGCTGGGTAATTGCTGAGGGAGAGGAGCCAGAGGGGAAACAGCCTTCCTAACTATGGAAATCTATGTGAGGAATGGTATGATAATCTCAGAGGAAAGTAGAGTTTCCCATCTGATTTTAAAACACAGCACAATACTCCAGCCATAACATTCCTTTCCTAAAGCAGAAGCATCAGTGGTGACTCCATAAATAAGGCAGAGTAGGTTTTATACTTAAAATGGGTATCCAAACTTTCAACAAGATGTAAAACATACACTGTATGCTTCCCGAAATTCCAGCCTAAATTCTCTGAATAAAGAACACATTTCTGAGAGGCTACAGATAGATTGCATGCTTTGGTCAGAATTTCCATTTCACTGAAAGTCAGTAGAGCTAATTAGCAGTATAAACCAAACAGACCCATACCCTTCAATGACATGTCTTTATAACTTACTTTTGTAATCTTACAGAGCAGACCGTTTTACAAATAGTGTGAATTAATACACAGTTTATGTAGCTTTAATTCAGGAGACTAAGATGAATTTAAGCACAATTTTGTACTTTTCTAAACAAAAACTGAATAACTAAAGAAACAGTTTGGTGGGATTTTAAAATTTTTTTGAGGCCAGAATGAGAAATTTAAATTTCCTTTGTGAGTCTCACTGGAGATAAAAATATATTTATAATTAAAATGTTTGGAACGCTTTAATGGACCATGATTGTTACTCAAATTGCTCTGTCGCCTTTGATATATACTTAAAAGTAATTGGCTAGTCTTAGTAATGTATTTTTAAAGAGCTACCTATTGATTAATAATGTTTCAGTATTAACATAACCACTTTGTGTGGATCAAGAAACATCAATAGCAGAAACCCATATTTATCCACAAATTAACTGGATATAGATCTGTTGTTTTAAGCAAAATGGGGTGCATTCACTCATTATTTTACAAGAATAATGAGATAACTGTAAGAGTGAAGATTTAAGAAAAAATTTGGATTATATTTCAGTTGCATACAGTAGATAAAGTTCTCTTTTTTCCTGCTCTTGCAGAATGAATGAAAAAAGAACATAGAAGCAAAACTCCCAACTGCAGGAATTTATGACTGTAGTTTTGTACTTTTGGGCCTTCAGGTCAAATACTGGACAAAATGAAATGTACAGTACTAAAAGAAGAGGCTTTTTTTTTTTTAAACCAGTTTAAAAAGGATTAAACCAGTAAAGGATCTTGTAATTGACCCCTATAACCAGGCCTCTTACAGCCCCACTCATCTCACTGTCACCCAGCTGGTTCCATAAGGACACAGAGGTTTGCTGACTTACAAAGACATTTGACAAGAATGCCCTGGCCTGTGATGAAGAGCCATCACAGAATTATAAAAAACTACATCAATTGATTTGCATAGGAAATGGCAGAAAAAGAGAGTGACGTGCCTTCCTATCACAAACACAAGTAAATAAATTAGAGAATGCCCCATTGTATCTGACCAAGCAGTTCAAAACTTGTGCATCGAAAATTCAGGAAGATCAGACAAATTCAAGGCTGAGAACTGCAATGGCTATCTAGTTTATCCTACTGTGGCAAGCCAACATAAGTCCATCCTTTGCAAATGGTCTGTCCCAGCCTCCCAGTGGTGGGGATGCTACAGCCTCCACAGTATTCCATACAGTGCCTAGATGTCTTTAAAGTTAGATTTCTTTTCTCTAATACCTAACCTAAACACCACATTCTACAATTCAGAACAATTGACAATTACCCTGCCACAAAGGATATTTCACTGCTTTGACATTTGTCCTTAATGAATCCACACTGACCCTCCTTATCACCTTACATCCCCTAGATACTTTTAAATCAATTTTTTTTAATACCCTATTCTATCATGCTTCGAAGCACTGCATTTGGGAACTGGATCATAATTCCCTGGGCTTTTTTTCAAGGTCTATTTTATTGATGGTGTGTGTGTGTGTGGTTTGTTTTGTTGGTTTTGTTTTTTTGTTTTTTTGTTTTTTTTTTTTTTAATAAAGTAGGTTCTGTGTTAGCTTTTCAGCAGCCCCCTTGGGCGTCCTTTTCCTTCCATGAATTCTCAGGTTGGTAACAGTTTAGCGACAGCTTCAGTTTATTAAGTACACTAAAATAATTTAATCAGGCCATCAGAAGGAAAAACCCTAACATTTCTTGAATATTTTTCTTCCTTTCTATTGAAGACGCAATTTAACTCGAAATTAAAAAGGAATTTCTTTTTTAATGCCACATCATGTGACGACGTACCACGTGTAACAGGTCAGATAGCTTAAAACTGCCTTCCTAAATGGCTTGCTGAGCTATGTTGAATAGTTTTAGATGTTCTTTTATCGATAGAGAAAGTAGTTCTCAAAGTCAAAAATCTGTCTTTTCACCTCCGATACACACAGGTCACTAAGGGAAACACAGAGACAGGAGTGAGGCCTAGAGGGATTGGCAGACTCCATATGGGGTGGTTTTGCTACTCTGGAGAAGGAAAAAAATCATCCCAACTGACAAGTTAGACCAGGTTTCTGGTAGCTTTGTCTCACCCCGGTGGCCCAGAGAAGTAGAAGCATTCTGATAAATTCAGGCTTTTATTATCACAAAGTTGGCCAAAACCTTATTGCTGTTGTTTCCATTATGAACACACACAAAAACAGAGAGCCTCTCTACTCACATTAACAAAACCCTTCTATGGCAAGCCCAGGATCTTCAAATGTGCACTCACAGCAGAGCTTGAGCACTCACCCCGAGTGTGCACTCACCCAAAGCTACAAGCAAAGTGTCCTTATTGAAAAGAGATCACAAAGCCACCATTTCAGGACAATCCATCCATCCACCCCCAGTGCCCTGATTGCCCTCTTGAACATGTGCGTGACCACCAGGAGGAATAAAATAAAATCCTTGAATCTGAAATGCATGAAACTGCTTGCCTTCCTATTTTCCTGAGCAGGAAGATGGAATGTCTCTTAATCTCTCTCCTGATCAACACATTTGAGCTGGGGCAGCAGTGGCTAAGGCTCCTGTTGTAAAGAACGTGATGCAGCTAAAGAAACTCAGCAAATCCAGGTGGAGACAAAACAACGGGAAGCAAAACAGCACAAAGCAGACCCCTCACTGCCCACAGCAAAGAGGGTGCCTGAGTCAGGATCCCCAGTGCTACACGGTTGTGGACACAGCAAGGCAAGGACTTCCAAAATGTGTATGTGACAGTCAGATCAGCAAGGGGCTTTTTCAAAGCATCAGCAATGACAGTTTGTTGAGCCTTACAAACAGGGGCTGTTTTATGTCTTCAGGAAAGCCGTGAAAACTGGACTAGAGGAGCTGGTCAGCTCCCCAAAGCCCTACCCCCACAGAGCTGTCAGTCAGCCAGAGCCTGGGGAGCTCCAAACCCACTCTCCTAGCATTTCCCATTCATCTATAAAATCGCAGGAAGCCAGTGAAGGGACAGCGCCAGGAGCATCAGTTTCCATTTCTGAAGGGCTCCTGTAAGAAATGTCAGTCTGCTCAGCCTTCGGCCCCTGAGCAGTAGGGAGCTGAAAAGAGATGGGACCAGGGAATACTGCACCAAATGCAATCTATGGCCTTCGGATGAGGGCCTCAGCCATTAAATGATCCCCAAGTGTGAAAATCTGCAAAGCCTGGCTACAAACACAGGAGATCTAGCTCCTGGATGAAGCACTTTGTCCTTCCCTAATCATTAATTCTTTTCAAGGCAAATTAATGTAGAATAGAGCTACTAGTATGTTAGAATGGCTCTTAGAAGAGTTTCCTCCTCTGAGTTTGCAGAAGCCCAGAATAAGCTCACAACCAGGGTACCCACTCTGCATTATGGTAGAACATGCCATCCCCATTCCACAGCTGGATCCCTCAGGCTTCTGAAGCAGCAGGAGTAGGAGTGGGACAGCAAAGGAAGCACAATTTATCACAAAGCAACTATTTACTGTGAATTTGAGTGTCCTAAAGGTGCACCAACTGCAGAAACAACACAAGGATTAGCTGCTTCAACAAACATACAAGTTGCATAAATATTCCCATTATTATTTGTTTCCTAAGAATAATTCTAAGGTATTTTTTTTCCTTTCCTAAAAAAATTAAATCATCAACTTTTCTAGTTTGTCTTTATCCAAACAGTTCTCCAACACTCATTAATGACTGGACCACTTCTGAAAAAGTTCAGTTTGTATGTAAAGCTCGCTGCAAAATAAGTTCTGAAGAAGTAACATGGCACTATAATGAAATTTGACATTTTCCGACTTTCTTTTAACCAATCTCACATGGTGGTTTGCATTTTGTTATGATGTTTTCATGCAATGCAGAATCCCAAGCAATAAGGACCCACCCAAATTCCCAACGAGTTAAGCAGATGCACAAGAAGCAATTCAGAAACAAGCCATACTGCTAAGAAAAAAAACCCATTAAACATGAAGAGAAAGCTTTTACCAGGGCATTGGAATAGGTCAAGTTGTGCAAAAAGGAAATATAAGGAGCACTTTAATGGCCTTAAATGCATCAGTAATTTTACAGCATTTGCTTTTTTTTTTTTTTTTTCATAGTACTCAGTACCTAAAAGCTACTATATTTAACTGGAAAAATGAGTGTCCACTGTTTACTACTACAAAACCCATGTACTAGGTCCATGAAAAAAAAAAAAATTAGTATTTACTTCTAATCAACCAGCTAAAAGGCTTTCCTATATTTCAAATACATATTTTTCTGAAATTTCATCCAAAATTCCTCACTGTCATTTTTGAGAAATGGCAGCAAATTACTAAGATCTCTATCCATGGTTGAAAATATTTTTTGTATAACAATGAAGTCATTACTCTTTTTATTCCTGTAAATTCCATGAGAGCAAGAAACAGAAGCACAATAAAAAATCTCTTTCATAACAGTTGATTAGAAAATATGGCCTGCAGAAGTCTAGCTCTCTTTGCACTTTGCACATTAAGAATCCAAATACGTTACCAAAGCTGGGATTTTAACCCCCCACAGCTTTAGCACAAAGAAGCACATTAATAAGATACAATTTAGATTTGCATTTTTTAATAAGCAAGGGGATCAAAGAAAATATGAATGCTGAAGGGATGTTAAACCATGTGCAAATTCAAACATCAAGGTATACTACAGAATGAAGACACATTTGCACTAAGGCGAGCGTAGTAAGGCTTTCCAAAAGTTTTGGTGAACAAAATGAACTCTTTTTGAACTGTTTGCAGGCACCTAATGAGTCTAGGAGAGCAGCAGATGCTTAGAAGTTTCACCAAATATTTTGTATGTTTGATTCTGAATAGGTTAATGGTTAATGCCAAATTAGCTGGGATGGTGGAGGACCAGCAATGAAAGGATTCATCTTTCTAATAACCAGTACTGTTCTCATGAAAGACCCTGAGCTGTTTCTACATGAATGTATGAGTATCTTAACAGACATATTTCCACGCAGACAGCAGGATGGCCCCTCTCACCGAGGTGGCCACGCTGCTCTAATTTACTGGGTGCAACCACAGTCAGGTTCACAGGTCAGTCGGGGCAGCCCGAGCAACATGGGCTGGTGCAAAACTCTGCTGAGGCCCTGCCATTAGAAAGGGCTCTGTCTGCACATCCTCACACCCCACGAGGAGGCTGAGATATCTCCCAACCAGCAGAATGAAAACCAGCACCAATATTTCAGCTGTTCCTACACACCCAGGGCAGTGACAGGTACATAAAGGGACACACAGCTGTTGAAAAGGGCACCAAGAAAACAAGGGGGAAACAGCCCTGACAGGTTAATGACAAACATTCCTTTCTGTAAAACTGTTTTACATTTTTTGAAGAATTGAGTTCATAAGCTTTAGCTGCCTCCAGGCGTGACCAGCATTTACTCATCAGATCTCCACAGGCCTCAATGACCTTGGCAGTCTTACAAGGATCATATTTTTACATGGATGAACTGCTCCTGAACAATTTCTCCAAACAGCATTTCTATCAATGTCAGGCACACTTCTCATTTCATTCTACTTCCCTTTCCCTGATTAAACTTATCTATGGCGGACATTAAAGAGAAGAAAACAAGTGTTCACCAACATGCAGATTCAGTAAAAATTAAATCAATCTCTCACAGAATTAAACCAGTGTCTGCAGTTATCACACCCTTCACTGCAGTTATCACACTCCTTCCTGTTGCATGCTCTGTCCCTCTGCCTATCCTGGTGATTTACTTTGCAAGTTCATCAGGACAGGGTTTATCTTGCAGTTGTGTTTGTGCACAGCCTGGCAGAATGGTGCCTTGCTCCCAAACGGCTCTGGAGCGTTATGTAATAAACATGATTCATATGTGGATCATCTCCATCACTCTCACAAAGAGTGGCAGAAGATAATACCTTCTGAAGGAATCTCAGCACTTCAGTGTCAGCATGCAGCAGTGGTCCACACTTATTTTAAACTTCCAGCCCGGGAGTTTCCCATGAATTTTAAAGGAAAACTGCTTGATTTAATTGGTGTATAAAATGAACTATATTCTCTGCTTGCAATTAGACTCAAAAATTCAGAGTAACTTTTTCGTTCAAAGAGATGTCATATTCTGCCTCATTTCATACACTTTTCCTATCTTCAGAAAAGACCAACACAGAACAAGGAATCTAATTTACAGCTCCTTAAGCATCACACTGAGAAAATGAGGATGGTATTTATTCTTTGTCAGTATAAGCAATGCATAACAGAAATCTATATATTAAATGGAGGAAGAAGCCTGTTCTAGTGCCCATGGAGAAGCCTCTACTCAAACACAAATACTGAATTTATATGCAGAATTCAAGATTTAGTTCTTAATTAGCATTGACTACACTGTACTAACAGCAAATTAATTTGATGCCATGTCACATATACACACATCTTGCTCCAGTGAGTTCAGTGGAGAGAAAGAAGGTAAAAAACTTCCTGGAAAGCAGCTTTTATTGGTTGCTGTCAGACACGGATAGATGGACAACTGCTCTGATTCACTGCAGAAATCTTTCTATTCCTAAATTCCTAACACATGCATAAATCATAAGAGGCTGAACAGAGCGATTACTCTATATCTGGATGGTTTTTTGTTCTTTGTAGTGGAAAATAAACTTGGACAAAAACATCACCAGAAAAACCTGTAAAAACTTGCCCTAATGAGTGCTATTTCCAATAATATATTTATAATGTCATGTTTCCAGTCATAAAAATACAGTAACAAATGGGCAAATCTGCCACTTTGAAAGCAATAAATAAGTTAAATTTCTCCATTCAACAGTAAGTCAGCTGGTGCCCTGTGAAAATTTTAAAGCATGGCTGCCTGACTGTAAGATGTCATGGGTATCTCATCTCTGGTATCACATGGCACAGAATCATCTGGATACAAACTTGTATCACTCACTGGGTCAGACCTATCAAGTTTTATGGACTTGGAAAAAACAAATGGCTATAAAACTCAACTTGGCTTTATGAACCTGGTCCTCAGAAAGTAAGAAATAAACATTTATGCAAATCAGTTTCCAGTACAATAGCTGAAAATAAGCAACAGACAATTTTAAAAAAAATGGTGCTTGATCTAGTACTATTTGATATATTTTAAATATTTTGTAGTATGCACTGGTATATTCAAGAGCATACTTATTCAAGAGGGGTTCCATTATCTGTTGAAATTATATCGTGTATTAACACCAAATCTTAACAAAAGCTGGTTTAGCTCAGCCAAAGGAGAAAATAGAAAAACCCCATAAAATTCTGGTTTTTTTGTAAAGCACTATCGTTAGATACACAGCACGAATACTGAATTGTAAACTAACTAGAATAACAGAAGCACCCTTTTAATGAACGTAATTCATCATGACAATGTCAATGTGATTCATGTAATGGGGCCACATGCCAGAAAAAAGGAAATTACAGGTCATTAGGGTAAGTTAAAATTATGTAACGGATTTGAATGATTTTCCTCATTTTGCTAAAAATTTCTCAAATTTTTCTTCTAATAGCTTATGTTTTCCTTTAAAATCTCCCACCATTCTTCTAGATTCCAACCACCTTTAGCTTGGAAAATGACAAGGATTAGTTGTAAGGCTTTGGCTGATTGTATAACATCTTTATCAATTAGAAAAGGAATGGAAAAAAACCAGTTCTTTTTGTTAATATAACTATACAAACAAGTCCCCTTTTTTACCACGGATTTTCAGTAAACATCCAGCTGGGTAAATTTTGTGCCTTGGAGATAGAAACAAAAAATGACAAGCAAGACAAGGCACAAGAGTTTAGAGGACAAAAATGAAGATTTTGTAGGCAGAAGAGGCAGCTTAGGGATAGTACGATACAAAAGAACAAAACCAGAACACCATACAAAAATGTGACTTATCCTAAGGTCTTAGTTAACATTGCACATAAACAGACCTTGGCATTGTCCCAAGCCTTAAAAGAATGTCCCAAATATTGGAAGAATGATTTTTTTGTGGATCCCTAAATCTAAATTCTAATAAAGCTCTTAATGTAACTTTATGCATTTTTAAGAAAATGCTTTTGTGCATTTTAGAGGAGAAATTCCAACCAGTCTTGAATGATGTCCGAAGTAAGTTTGAAACTTATATTTTCATCCAGTTAGTAATTCATCAGTCAAAACCATGTCCCCAGTCAAAACCACGTCCCCAGTCTGACAGAGCTCCCAGTAATATTTACAGAGGAAGCCAAGGTTAATTTTTTTTCAAATGTGGACAGTTTAAATGAACTCTTACCCCATTTAAGTCTTTTCTTCTTAAAATGGCCATGACAGTTTTTTGAGGAAACAAACTTGAAAAGGCTGAACATTTCACTTGCCACTGGTGAAATAATCCATAAACCATAAACAAATACTCAATTTTATACAGCTTAACAAAGACTACTTTTAAGCCTACTTTGCTGTAAGAGCTGTAATTCTAAACAGGTTAAAAATCAATGACCATTGTACAGTTTTTTAAAAAATACAAAAACTGTCTTTAGGCCACTGTACGTTCCTGTAACAATTCATAAGAAGCTGATCAGATTCCTATTTGTCATTAATAATCTTCCATGGCGATACTATTTAAAAACTCTCTTTTTCATGCTCTTCAGTATTCCAGCTTGGAATGATATGTTACTTTCAAAAATAATCTTTCAACCTACTCTGAAACCTACTCTGAAAAGTAAGGTAAACCACTTTGTGGCTGAGATAGGACATAAGATATTCCCATCCATGATCAAAAATCATGGCTACAGAGCTGCCTTTTCTTTTTTAAGACAGTTAAGTTAAGCTATCTTTGTACCTGGTGTGAAAAAACAACCAACCAACCAACCTACCCCCAAAACTTTGCTGGCCAAAATTGCATTTTGTTTTTAGCAAAATGACATTTAACAGATCATGCTCTTGTTGTGCACCAATGCCTCAACATATGGAGACACCCACAGAGACACACACTAGGTATCCAGTGGAATGTGAAACTCAACACTCTGCTGTCCAGTAACATTTTGTAACTGGGATTAAGTGCAGTGAGACTTTACATTGTTCAGCTGGTACAGCAAGTGAGCTGATAATGCTGTTCCTCCACTCATGAAAATGTAAGTACCAAAGCACAGCAGCCTCTGCTGTAAAGTGGAGTACAGAGGGAGACTGAGAGACAATTGGAGGGAGAGCATGAAAAATGGCAGAGGGCGCTTAGTAATGAATAAAGAAAAAAAAACCCAACGCTGCTAATTTCCCAAGGGGTGGGTATACTTAACTGTCACATCTGGAACCCATGTTGAAGTATCATTAAGGGAGTTGGTTTTCAAAGAAGGTTATAAACTGAAGTGTTCTGAAATCGCTCTGTAGCACTGTTTACACAGTAGAGTGGCTGTGGGTTTTACAGCTCTGAGTTGGATACCGACAGCCACAGGAACCGGTAACCCCACAGGGATGCTCACACTGATACTCTCCCCACCACAAAAAGGGATGCTCACAAAAGCAAAGCAGCTTAACACCAGCCAATGAGTCTGAATGTCTCAGACACAGTTCTAGAGCTATTAGTACAACAAGTGTCTCCTGGGCCAAAAAAACCCCCACCTCAAAGTACTGCTTTATAGATTCTCATCATGGTAAGTACACTTCAGGCAAGGGAGTGGCTGAAAGAGCCACAAAGGACAAGGGCAAGAGTTTTAGTGGTGTGGGATTCGAAACACACTTCACATACAAAACAGTCTTTGTTTTTCAGAGGTCTACCAAAATGTAGGTCTCACTTTACTCAAGAAAATTTTTACTCCAAAAAACATCTTCTGAAGGCGTTCAAGGTTACAGGGAACTCTGAATTGGTAAAAGCCCTCAAAGATTCAAACTTTGTTCATCTGTGCCTATGGGCGCTTCACACTGAATTCAAAAGCCCCAAACAAACAAACAAACAAACCAACCTCAGTAGTTTGTTGGTTTTTTTTTTTTTTAAGGTCAAAAGCTCTTCGATTCCAAACAGATTGGTGAAGTGCCCTGGACTGCTAGTGTAAACATCTTTAGCATTATGGTAAAGATGAAAAGATAGAGAGCGGCAGACAAGGTACAAACAAAGACACTGAATTTCTTTTGCAAATGCACATGTGAGTTCAGCATGTGCTAGTTTGCTCCGAGCTATGTTAGGTCATGCTGTGTGACACACATTTGATTTGATATAGGATTTAGAAGGACACACCTATCAAAGTATGTTTATAAACTGCTTGCAGGATTAGTCAACTGAATTTTGCCTACATTTGAAGTAGAGGTGGGATGTTTATTTGTAGACCCAAAGGCTAACCTAAGTCAATGAATGTTGCTGGATTCGTTGGTTTTTTTTTTGTAGGAGAAACAACTGGTGTTCATTGTCACCATATTTATCACTATTTTGTCTGGAAATTGAACTTCCGGTGCTAAGACTATTAGCATAACACAAAGCAACATATTTGCTTAATTATTGCTTTTAAAATGTAACATGTCAGAGAAAACAAGACGAATTAAAGCCCAAAATGAATTGATCTGTTTACATTTGTACACAGGAACACTGGAATGAATGACATTGCCATTATAAAACAACATTTACGCTTGAGTAAATGAGGTGTTGCACTCTATTGGAAGAATGATTGTATCTTGGAGAGAACTGTTTAAAACAGCAGCACACATTGTTGGTGTTTACAAAAATTCATACTTTCATTTCCATCTAGTACTGCATGGTTCTGGACCAGACAATTTTTGCCTGATGAAAAGGTGTTCCCAGTAACACCACCTATGGGCTTTCATCTGTTTAGAGACTTATTTTGTGTCAATGCCCTCAGAAAGGGGACAAACAAACAAAAAAAAAGATTGGAAGGGATTACTCCTATATAAGGGTAGTTTAACATACACTCCCATCTTCCTTTGGTGTGGTATCCTAGTCTGGATGGTGTCCATGCAGTCAAGGACCCACAAACCCCTTTCCTTGTGGTATTTCTAGGATGAGGCACCGCACACAGCCATGTTGGAGCTGAACTTCTCAGGCTGCAAGAAGAAAATATGCTCTGCAGGTGACATCTCATGGGTGAGGGTAACTGTCCAATTTAAATTTAGTCAACTTATCAGGTTAGATTTTTAATTCTGTGTTTATCTGCAGACAAAAGACGACGTTCTTAAAAACAAGCCTGAACTGTTTAAGTAAAACAGAGATCAAAATGCTAATTGAGTCTTCTCCCAGAAAGGTTTTGCTTAGATCTGTGAAATACAAAAGGCCAGTTAATCGAAATATATGCAGTAAATTTTGTTTATTCAGTTCAAATCATATAGACAGGTTAATTAAAAATTCACAAAGGATTTGTTTTCTCTGTGTCAAGCCTAGGGGTTCTTAGTGTTGTGTTTAAACAGGTGCATATAAGAGCAATGAATATGATATGATATGTATCCTGAAAGAGGAATTTTAAAAGAAAATCAATATCCCAGGGAAGAGAATAAATGGAATTTATCACTTGTGCATGCAAATGAGAGGGTAGTTGGGATAAGAGCTAATGCAAATTTCTTATTCCTTTTGTAGTCCAGTCCATTCCGAGATTTCAAATTTCAGCAGCTATAATGAGCTGATAAAGATCTGTACCATGATGTGCTGGGCTTGGCTACAGAACACACGAGCAGCACGTGAGAGGCAGTGCATCCCTCCCACGGTGCACAGAGGCCACCTTGCCAGGGGCCAGGAGGCCAAGGGCCAAATAAAGCTAGATTCTACAAATAATGCATTGCCAAGGAACAGGTAAATTTGGGTAAATTCCTTTTGGAATTCATCTGGGATAACAGAACAGCTCAGTTTGGAAGGGACTTTGAAGGATCATCTGGTCTAACCTTATTTAGGTATACTCCTAGAGCAAGTGTCACAAAGGGATTGTACCTTCCAAAGGTACTACAGGTCTGACACGGAGACCAGCTCCAGTGGAACGTGGTCTTTTCACACTCTGAAAACATCTTTTAAATGCGAATAAATATTTGTCTTATTTGAGAAGTATAGCTATAAACAATTATCTATTCTTTTGCCCAGATCCAAAGCATGTAGGCTCTCAAGAGCATGAAAACATTGGGGCCGGAACAGCAACTCAAGAGTGCAGGTATTAAATCACACCATTTTTTCCCCCTTTTTTACAAGTACAAAATTTTACTGTATACCCCCCACTTTCAACCATTCCTTTGGACACTGTAACAATATCAAAAAAACCAAGCAAGAACAATTAATATCTCAGCAAGCACAGACAATTCTGCTACTACAGGCTGAGCTGGAAGCTCTCTTTTGCAAGACAGGAATTGCAACTATTAATTCTTTCAGAATATAAAGTTTTATGAAAATAAAAAAACACATTGAGAGGAAAATGGTACAGCAGGTTACCTCATGTCATACTTCTCAATAAAAGCAATCTTTTTTTCTAGAGATGTTCAACAAACCAAGCTCATCTCGAGTTAGTGGTAGCTGGGGAAATGGCAACTCCGAAAATCACTTTGTTCTGAGTACCTCGAGAGGAACTGAAATGCATATCTGCACAAACACAGGCTTGCCAAATTTGTCCACCCTTTCCCAGCCCTTATAGTTACAAAGATAATCTCCCAAAAGCTAAGTGCAGGTAAAGCAAATGCAGAATTGCCTTGCTGAAGCTGCTGGGGTGGAGGTGTTTGACACAAATCAAAACCCCAACCAAAAAAATAACTGAGGAAAGAACACAATCACATCTCAGCTGCTGCTTACAGCTTTTAACGTGGAAAAAAACCCTAAAATTGACAACACTTCTGTCACAACACGGATGCTATTAAGAACTATGCAGGGCTGCTGCAAAGCTTTCAAAAGTCATGCCATTTTCATGCTGCTGTAAACTGGGGAATCTGGGAACTGAAGCACAGGTTGGCATCAACTTCACTTTTGAAAGGAAAAAAAACACAGCAGAATTGGAGCCAGAGGATTCTGCAGTGGTTGGGACCCCTCCTGTCCAACTCCACAAAATAAAGCAAGATTGAACGTTAAACAGTAGAGGGGTTGTGATCTTTACCCAGCCCAGAAGGACCGAGGAAAAGGTAGAAGTGTGAAGGCAGAGAAATAATCTGAGAAGGACACTTCACCTTCCATTTCAGGGGTGGGTATGCAAATCTGAGAATACAGACAGAAGGAAGTGCAAAGATGCAAAAGAGCTGCCAAAAGAGGTGTAATCGTTTAGAGATTAACACTTGAAAGTTCGTGTCAAATCTAGGCTTAGTGGGAGCTCGTAAACAAAAGCTGGCAGAAGTTACAAATGCAAAGAAGGAAAATCACATCCCCTCTGAGGCACTGTCAGGTCAAACTTTTGGGCCTTGGTTTCTTAAATGCAATTCTCTCCTAGCAGCCACCTAGAACAAGTTTTCCAGCAATCTTTCAAACATATCTGTGCTGGCTTTTAGCTGGAAACTAAGCACTTAATCCAGAATTACCAAGTTCCAGACCCCTGCTAAGCTGCTACTAAAGAGACACACAGAGTCCATAAGCACTTTATTTACAGCTCTAAAGTTTTCCAATGTTTGACGTTAGACCTTGGGCTTGTGGTCATGGCCAGATTGCCTCTCCCATGTTGCTAAACTGCAGTCCAAATTCAGTTTCTGCACTTGTCCATAACCTCATTGCTAATGGGCAAAGCAGCTTTCCATTTAGTTGATAACAATGTCCCTCAAGATCCACAAAAGAAATGTTCTCTCTCTTAGAGCTAAGAAGCTTAAAGTCTACTGAAATTTATTTGAACTTGCTTAATAAACTGTGTGCTGTTAAAATGTGATCATTTTAGCATGGGGCCAGGACACAAAATGAGACAGTCATCCGATTCAATTATTTCTGTTAAATGCAAAAGCAATCCTTGGAGCAGAACTGGAACTGTACTCCACTTCCCCAGGAGAAGGCTGACCACTAGGTTAGAGAATCATTATCACTCTTACATCCTCTCATCTTCTTTTTGTCACAGGGTGTAAGTCCTTATGTGGACGTAGGGCCTAATTAATTTTGCTGCCCTGACATAATGTGAGTGTCCAAATACATTTGTGCAGTTTCCAAGTAGGGGGAAAAAAATTTTAAAAACATTTAAGAAAGGAGGACACTTGAACCTAGCAAAACTGCCCTCCCCCTCAAGTTCTTGAACTGTATCCATCACAGCACTGCCTCAACACTTGAGGGCACAGGAAAATCCTGATTAAATGGACAGGGCTTGGAAGAAATCCAAAACATCAAACCTCAAGCTTAGTTTAAAAGTACCTACTATTGTGTAGTACTTATTCTCAGTCCGATGCAGATCTTAAACTAAAATAAAGACAGAATTGTATGCTGCTTGTTCAAAAGAAAAGACCTTATTTTTTGGGTACAAATTGTATGTGACTTTAATAGTATGAATTCTGTCAAGTTGTCCATAGAATAAATTTGCACACAGTTTAACATAACATGTGCACATTAAATAGGATTTGGCATTAAAAGACCCAACATTGAATGGAAATCGAAAATAAATGCCCACATTCTCCCCAGAAGACTATTCACCCCAAGGCCTTAGGCATTAATTTAAGTGAATGAGGAAGCCACTAGGGCAGCTGTCGGTAGCTTATTTGATTTGTGAATAAACAATGGCTTCATTTTAAATGCTATTTACTCCTACTACATACTAATGTCAGAATCAAAAACACGAAAAAGAACAGACTATTCAAAACCACACATTTTTAAGAAATCTTTTCTACTGCAAAGTTCTTCTTTTCAACATGGCAGGAAAATAAAATTATAAGAACTTCTGCTGCTTTACTAATTTTAACTGCTGCTAATGTTAAGGCGGCCTGAGATTGTATCTTATACTTAATTGATATTGTGCATTTGGCTGTATATTAATGAGAACTTAGGGTATCATAGGTCATTCCAATAAAATCTTTGGGCTTGTCAGCTTGAATTATGTATCTTTACATCTGCAGAAAACAGTGGCAACATGATAATTACAGTAGTTGATACATGTTGTTATAACTTTTTAGTACAATCAGGTACATCATGTCCAAAGTGCAGATGCCAATCCAGTCTGGCACTAATAATCCATCAAACAGATTATTAATTATGAACAGTTTCTATGCAAAGAGGAGCATTTAGCTGCACAATGAATTTTCAGATTGGAGCAGAGCAATTTCCCCTTGATATTATGAAGACTTAATTACAACACAAAACCATCTCCCTGGCACTCCAGGATGAAGATGGAGACCTTTACCCTATACATCCATATATACAATGCTGAACTTTATGTGTAGGTGCGCCTGTGGTTTTTCAGATAATTACACACAGATCCTCATTCAGCTGTTTAGGTTTTATCTGGAACATCCTCATAATACGAGGATTCATATTTATTTGTAGGTTTTCTGCTGGGCAGAGTTCAGAAAGAAACTGCCTAGAAAGATGCAGTTCTATACAGCCTTTCTCTAGGAGAACATCCACACTAAACACTTCTGGGTTTCCATCTAACTTCGTAATTTAAAGGACAACGAAGCCCAGCTGCCCCTTCTGACACTCAATTTCTATTTCACAAATAGACATCTTGTCCACTGATCAGACTCTTGCTTGACATGTAATAGAGGTATGGGAGTCTAAAAGACAAAGAATTTACATAAAAGGAAAGGAACTGTTCCAAACAATAAGCAAATTGTATCTGCTCATGAATGCAAAATCTGACTATAAAGCAAACCAAGTGCACAAGTTAAGTACGCCTTTGTGCAACTGGCACTTAAAACAGCTGATAGCCCAGGACGAAACTGTCACTGAAAGCACTGCACAGACAATCTATGGATAAATTGTTCTTGAACAATTTCTCCAATATACATTAAACACTAAAAGGCTCGTTTTCAACACACACACACACCATTCAAGCTCAGCCTTCTTGGTTTTCTTGGTAAATATGAATATTCAGGGTTGCAAAGAAAAAGGAAAAAGAAGTCCCAGTGGTCAGTTCCCATGCTGATCTCTGCTTCTAAGATACAAACCCGCAAAAACTGCACTGAGATCCAAAAGGTGCTGTGAATTTACAGTCTGTAGCAGCAGAATCCAGCCCTATACATCCAAGGCCATTGCCTCCAAAGGCCTGAGCCCCCAGACGTACTACATAAGAATAAATATTTTTACATTATTCATTTAAACTCACTCAGGCTGTCCAGCACAAAATGTCAGGGTCTAGAGAAAGAAAAAACCCACAAAGACAAATTGCAGGTGCTTGTGTCCATGTGCAATGAACCAGGCCAGCCGCTCAGGGTACTTCCATGCACAAGTCAGCTGTGCAGCACATGTGGAGGGAGGGAATCCAGCACTTCCCAGTGTCTGCTCTGTGTGGCTATCCCAGATCTCATGTGCACACCAGTTCCAGCTGGGCTGCCAGATGTCTGAGATTTATGGACATATGGCAGCCCACACGGTAGCATCTAAACTTTTCGAACTTCCACAAAACCCAGACTAATCTGTTAAACTCTTGAAATCCATATGAACGTTACCTCTGTGTGCAAAGGGAGTATGTCCAGGAGCATGCAGATGACTAGTGCCTGACATGAATTAATGGCCAAAACTATCTGCAGTCTCATATTTACTGAGAAGTGATGAACTCCTCTATTTTTTCTTTCTGAGTTATGAAGCAGAGATCACCAGGCTCTAAAATGCTGTATTTGATATATTAAAAGTGTAAGCATGTTTTCTTCCTCAGGTATTGCTCAGGTGGTTCCACATTACCTCCTACATGGGCTGATACTTAGCAAAGGAGGTGCAAAGGAGGCCCAGTCAAGCAGAGCTGGTGTATTAGGGACAATAATTTGTTGCATCTACAATAAAAGATGAAGACAAGAAAAGAAAGTGGAGAGGGTTGCTTGAAAAATTTCTCTTTTATCTATGGCCTCAGATGGCCTTGTGCTCACACCATGCAATGTTTCAGCACATGACTTCTGGTGAGCCCCAGTGGCTGTCTGGGGGCACCCTCTGGGGAGCAGCATCAGGCAGGGCAAATTACATCTGTCCTTAACTTTTGAACCACAGCTTTCTGGGCCAGGCTGCAGAGAAACACAGATCACAGCTGGGGGAGGAGTTTCTGGCCCCTAATAGGACTTACCAGAATGATGCTTCTAAAGCATCTGTGTTTTCATTTCCTATTTTAGTTCAAGTGTTCAAGAAAAAAAAATCTGCTTCTGGGTTCTTGGATTCCAAAAATTAAGCACTGAGTCTGTATTTGAGTACCTAAACAGAGCTGGCCTGTTTCTCAGCATCTTCAAAGCTGTACACTTTCAACCAGTGCTTTTCAAGTTCAACTGTTCTTTCCCAGTCTTCAAAAATTATTCATCATTTTCCTTGCATAAAGAATGCTCAGATTAATAAGACAAGGAAGAAATGCCCTTGTAAAAGAAAAAAGAGGGACGAACATACAGACACCACACTCACTCAGACCCTAACAACAGACCTTTTCATTAATTATCTTCCTAATGATGCATTCTCAAACAATACTGCAAGATTTCCTTCAAAAATTGAGCTACTCGCTGGGGAAAGAGTGTATTTTATCTTGTTCCCTCAAGAACGCTGAAGCCATCTTCCTCATATTTATATTCTAATCTTTCTATGCTCACTTGTAAAAGCTGATAATTAGGAAAGCCTCTTTGATGGCCAGGAGCTGCACACTGTTTCCGTGTGCATGGTAACAGCATGAATCGCTGGCTGCGCTAATCCTGTAAGAGTGTTAAAGGTCCCATGTGACACGTACCCTGAATGCTAAACCTGTCCTATATTATGCTATTTCCTGCTAATCCTGAGAAAATTAATGTTAATTTATCATGAAAAAAAGGTTAATTATACATTTACTTCTGATTTAGCCACATTACACCAGACTCACAAATAATACTGGGGGCTTGTGGTTTTTGTTCTTTTTTCCTTTTTCTTTTTCTTTATTTTAATGGAAGTTTTCTCTTTCAGCCTGCAATCAGGGACTATATCCCAAAATCATACCAGTGGAGAGGCAGTGTTGCAGAGGCAGGACAATTTCAAGACCCACTGGTAATTCTAATGATCCCTCTGATGCAGTTTGTAGAAACTTCAGCTTTTGATCTTTAAGCAAAACTTGCGAACAGTATCTGATTCGTTGTTTCTGCTGGTTGTTTTCAAGTATACGTTGAATGCCAACTCTGGTTCAGAAAACAGATTCAAGATATTTAATTGCCTATTCATTGCTTATTAAAGTAATAACTTAAAGAATAAAATCTGCTCCTTTAAGAAGTACTTTACTGTAATTAAACCACATCATTTACTTGAAAATCAAAAAACCCAACAACAACGTCCTACATTTTGAATGATTTATTAATATGAGTAGACTCTAATCTGTAAGTACAATCCTGGCATTTTACCCAAAATCCTGCAATAGCTGCATTGCACACTATAGAAACCAACTTCGAGAGGCTGCCAGGAGACAGTACCAGTGGCTACCCCATTGCTTCCAGACAGAAACCCACAAGAAAAGCAATAATGTACATCATTAACATTTCTGTCACAGAAGTTAAAACTTAATTGATCATAAATGGGAGAAGTCAAACAGACATAAAGTATGTACTTTACATACATCTCAGTGTTTTCTCTGGTAAACCTTAACTTCTCCTACATCACTATTTATAATTAAATGCATACTTTTACCAACAGGATGTGGATGGCATCAAACTAATACTACTAAAACAGCATTTACATTTTTCCTTATTTCTACATTAGACACGCCATCATAATGGGTGATGGAAAACCATTTCAAATTCAGCTGCTTTTTAGAAAATTTATAACAACCAATTATTACAGACAGGATCTATCATAGTTCCTGGATCTTCCAATAACCTTTTGAAACCATTTCTCCGCTTAATATGCTATAAATTTTTCTTAGAAACATTTTCCAGCATCTGTGATAGGAGAACTGTGCTGAAAATCAATAGTCTCCATACTTCTTTGCCTGCAATATGTTATATATCAAAATCCTGTTTTATAGAAGTCTAAGATGAGCTAAAACAGACTCAATTTTAAGATTCAGAATTCAAACTAATAGGTTTTAATTTAAGAAAATATCTGACAGTGGGAAAAGGCAAACAAATTTATTAGATTCTCTGGTTTTATTCCTTAGGCCATAAGTGTTAATCTCTCAGCAGAACCAACATAACACACCACTGTAGATTATCAAAAGTGACTACTTGCTGCCGTGAATTATTCATTTGAAAAGTTATGCACCAGTGATAATATGAATTATATTTGAAAAATATTAATATAACATTTTAATAAGCTTTAAAAATGATTTCTTTCCCAATGTTTAAAGTAAAAATAATATTTAGTATCTCAGAAGGAATTATGGATTTACTGGATGTGTTCAGAAGTCCTGCCATAAGGTGTCTAAGACTTAGGGGGAACTGATCATGTAAATGCTCTTTAAGACGTACTTGCTCCATAAATTAAAGGTAATACATGTACATTTCTCTCAAAGGCCTCTAATCAAATAAACTCCATGCATGTAAAGAGCTGGTCCTGCTAAAACGTATTTACAAGATACTCTAACATTGAAATCAGTAAGATTTCTATTTCTGTATTTGATTTGTGGCTTAGCAAGGCAACACCTCCTCTTTCCTACCTTAGTTGACCACTGTAGGAGTCGACACATCAACATTTTCTTTTCCTTCCTTCTGCTTTCATTGATCTCCAGTGGAAAATCTCAGCCAGTCCTCCTCCTCCCTACTCCTTCCTCAGCAGGTTCTCCTGCCCTCAGCTTCCAGCACCATTTTGACACTGATGAATCACCGATCTTCACTCGCATCTTTCATTTCCCCTACATTGCAGGCTATCTCCCTTCTCTGCCTGCTTCTCCAACACACAGTTTTGATGTCAAAGCCAGCCTCTTGAAAATTGAACTTCTTATCTTGTCTTCCAATTCCCCCCTCCTTGCCACTGCTGCTGACAATACCACTATCTTTCTCGATCCTTGAGATTTCAAATTTCATGGCCCATTCAACTCTTTTCTCCATGCCTTGATCACAGCTCAAACTGTCACTGTGCTTCTCTGTGATATCTCCAATACGCACCCTGTCCTCTCCAATCCTTCCACTAAAATACTTGTCCAAGGTTTCACATCACTTGCATCAGTTGCAGCAAATTCCTGTTTAAGGTCTTATTCCCAATGCTCCAATACATCTAAAATAGAGCTGCTGAAACAATTACCCTCCTTACCTGCACTGACCATTGTAATTGGCCATTGACCATGACTTTTAATGGTCACCCATTAAAAGAAAAGTTACATAAAGTTAACCATTACTTTCTTCATTAAGCTCAAGGTTCTGACTCTTCCAAAGTTTAGTCCATCTCCCCTCTTAATTAATTTTTCTACACTTTCCATTTCTTCTCTTGTTTCCTACAAATGCACTTACTCTTCCTTCTTGTTATTCCCAATGCTTCATGCATTCCACCACAGCACTGAATATACAAAATATCTTTGTTTCTCCCCTTCCCAAACACTGTTTGCTTTTCCTTCCCAAACTCTGTTATGCTTTCTCAGGTATCTTTTCCAAAACTGCTTCCTTCAACCTGAAGTTAACCACTGGAACATAATCCCTGGCTTTATTTTGAAAAAGGAAATAAGCATCCTAATTGAGCCACTTCTTATTGTGTCCAAAACAGTTTTGCCTGGAGTTTTTTCCTTTACACAAATATAAGCAAATCATTCCACGAGAGTGACACCTTCAGAGATTTTTTTTAAAAAATCCACAACCAAACACAAAAAAACCTCAAAACCTTCCCCTCCTAAACAGAAATAATCAGTTTAATTCACTGTGTATCTCATTGAAAAATCAATGCTTACTAACAACTGGAAATCAATATTTCTTTAGATAAATCACGAGACAGTAACACACAAAGCAAAATTTAAATCAATTATTCAAATAGAGGCTACTTTAAAGCCATGATTTAAATCAAGATTGATTAATTAAATTAATCCACTCCATCCCAATATAATAACCATGGCAAGTTACTTCACTTACAAAGCACTGCACACAAAGTCCTTTTTATGAAGCCGCACACACAATCTGTGGTGGAGGAAAGCTGAAGAGATTTTATTGCCATCAAACAGATTGATAAAGTGAGACAGAGAGATCAGTCAGTAAATCAGTGGCATATCTAAAGCTTTGAACTCAGACCTGCTGATCAGCCAGCTCTGCCTTCCCTGAAGAACAAGGCTGCTGGTCACCAGTTGACCCCCCTCAAAAACTGCGTCTTTGGTCTACACTTCTGGACATTGCTACTGAGCCAAAAATTAAACTTGTGAAACCTGAACAAAGACTACAGGAATGGGCGAATTTCCCTATCTTATAGCCAGGCATTTCAGATCAGCTATTTGAGCATGGATATACAATATACAGAAACAGTTCCATGCAAAACATTCTCAAAAATGAGATTCTTCCCCTCAAAAAAATTTGATTCCAGGATTTTGCAAGATGACCGAAACTATGTAAAAATAATTTTCAGTACAGTGGCCAGAATCTCTTTTTACACCACAAATGTGAGTAAAGCAATAAAACCTAAAGTGTACTGCCCTGCAATTAAGTCTTTTACTATTGCATTATTTCAGAGGTACAACCCCAAGTTTTAATACTACAAACATTTAATTCAAAGTTTTTTTCTGGCTATGAGGACTCTATTGGGCACTAAAGCAAGAAGAAAAACAGATCTAAACTAAAAGTGCAATGAAGTGATTATGATGGTTATGAATCAGCCTTCCATTATTGAGCCACTTTAGCAGCATGTAATAGATTCTGATTAAGCTCTTTAAGCTGAATTACAATGTACTATTAGAAGACTACTCAATTAGTATTTTTCAAGGCCCAGAAGCTAATTTTGCCAGCATCACTAATTTTTACCAAGGTCTGATCAGACCTTACCACAGTGTGCTCAGCAGGAGCCATGAGCCAACTCCAGCTTTACCGGACCTGCTAATAAAAACCTCAGGCTGACATCAAAGCTCAGAGCTCTGTCACTGTGGGGAAGCTTCACCCCATGTCACAGGTAGGAATTCCAAGGTTCCCCACGGGAACACAGACATCACATGAGAGACTGGAGTTTGCCATTTCAGAAGCCCCATACTACTGTAAGGCTGCTGGATGCCATTACAAACATTGAGGAGCCGAGACAAGAACAACTTAAACAAGTTTTCTAAGCAGTTTATGGGTGCTCCTGGCAATGGAAAGTGTAATCACAGCGTACTGATGCTCCTTGACTGCACAATAGATTTTGAAACACTGCAGTCATTCACATTCCTGTTGTAAGACACAGTATTATCTCCTGTTTTCACCATATGAGCAAGCCTATTCACATCTACTAAAAATAGCAAGAGTTGAAAAAAAAAAAAACAAACCAACCTCAAACCAAAACAAACCAAACAAACACCAAAAAAACAAACCAAAAAAAACCCAAAACAAAACCAAAAACACACACATACACAAAAAACCCAAAAAAAACCCCACAAAAAATCCCCCAGAAAACAACGACAACAACAACCAAACAACAACAAAAAACCCCACCCCAAAACAAACAAACAAACAAAAAAACAAACCAAAAAACCAAACTAAACAAAAACCCCAAAACTGCTCTGCAGCAGCTCCATCTACAGAAATCCTGGGTAGGAAATAACTGTGTCTACCTTAGAAACAGCAAGCAGCTCCCTCTGACCTATGGGTCATATTAACATCTGGGAGGAAAAAGGATTTTTTTTTAATGAAAGTCATGAGATGATCTCTTACTTTAACATTGTAGCTTAATTTTACCTAACAATTTTCATCCCAGCAAACATTATGGATTCTTAGTGTATTTCATTAATAAAAACAAGTGCCTTTTCTCCAGAATGCTTCAAAGAGCTACTTTTTGTATTGAGAATCATGTAGCAAAGACAGCACAAGTTTGGCATTCAGAAAAGGTTTTTGCTCCAAGTTCCCAGATGTACTTTTGCAGTCTGGAGTATTTTACACACCACTGAGGTTCCATGGCTCCAAAATCCAAATTTAATTCAAATGTTTGCACACTGAATGCAATGTAGACACAGGCAATCTAAACCAAGAGGTCTCTCAGATAAATGTATGAAGCCGTGCACAGTCATGTGCCAACTCATGTGAGACAGATGATAAAATCCCTTAGCCTTGTAATAAAAGGGGCTCCTCAAGGAGATCTGTCTACATAGATTATCCATAATCACCTCTGAAAACGTACTGAGAAGAGTTTACTTTTCCAATCTACTCGACCATCATCTATTTCCGATAGCACTGGAGTTATTGTTTATGGCTTCTACAAAGTAGAGCCTTTGGAGCCAGGCTCTTCAGTGGGATGGTTTAACTTCACTGCTTTTCATCATCTTGTCTCTGAAAAAGTTCGTTTTAGCTTCTAGTACTTACTAGTAATTGATAAAATATGTTTCAGCATCTCCCTTGGTTTATAGCATTTTCTTTCCTAGGCTTTTGTCTCACATGGAGCAATAAGTAGCAGGTGCATTTTCTCATAGTCCATAAATATTTATGGATTGTGAATAACAAAGTGCACTGGTTTTAAAAAAATCCTCTGTTGTATTTTACATACAACAGGAGGAAAAGGAAATTTCCCCTCCAGAGCCCATGTGTGGGAGTGAATGTCTTGGCACCGTGTGTTGAGGAACCACCTGAGACCAAGGGTCAGTTATGTCCATATTCTTACAGCCAATAACAATTATTCAGTTATGAATGTATGCATGGAAGTCCATGACATCATGCACCTTTAATACATTTCCTATTAATGCAGGCAGCTGGTCTTTGAATCAAGTTAAGAAATCCCACCAGCCTGGAGACAGTAGGAATTTGGAGCAGATGAGCACGCTGCCCTGGGAATTTCACAAGTCCTACACTATTATTTCAATATTTAAAATTTCCATTAAAAAAGAATTGGAAGTAGTTAGTTTACATAATAAAACCGTATTTTAGTGTTGGTTTGGTGCCAGCTAAAATTCGTAGAGTCCCCAGATATTCCCAGCTAAACAGTGGCTGGAATACACCTCAGGTGATCTGCACTTCTGTAGCACTGTCTGAGGCTGTCTCTCAAGGAGAGCTTTCTAAATTTGTTTCATCAACTGTGAGGTAAACCAGTGGAAAGGGAGCCAGAGGTGCCTTTGGAAAGTAGTGCAATCTACTCCCTGAAGGTGCTACCACTGAGTAATGTGAAGTTTCCACTAAACAATGTGCACACTTGCACTGAGGACTATCTGTGAGCTTCCAAACAGCCTCTGGAGTTATCTCAGTCCATTTTGGTGCACTGCAGTATTAAAATGTGGGGTTCGTATGGGTATAAATAATATACACTACAGAGAAAAGGCTATGGTGAGCAGATTGAAAAAAAAACAGAGTCAAAAAAAATTTTTTAAAGGCTATGGTTTGCAAATCTGAATAGATTAAATATCCTAAATGAGCTCTGCATTGTCCTCTCCTTGGCATGGCCAGCTTTATGTGCCTCCCAGATAATTGGTTTTATCTTCATTTACCAGAGTTATCTAATTGTCACTTGGGTTTTTATCTTGTCTAGACTTCAGACAAGCAGATCTGCCCCACCACCATTTTCAGTGGAAAAACAAGGCTCAAAGTCACCCACAAAATGTTCAGCACTGTCCACTTACACATCTCTCTGAAGGAAAAGGGAAATTCTCCCACCTACTTGAACTGAAGACCACAGGTGGGTCACTAAAACCTGGATATCACTATCAGAGAGCTGCTGGAATGTTTAAAGTAGCTCTAATTTAACTGTGACTCTTTCAATAATAGTTTAGTTGAGATTCTGTTCTTAAAAACTATTATAAGGAACAAGATAAGCTTCTAATCACGAATTAAAAACAGTCCCCTGCAATGTGCCTGACCCTAAATCTGCCCATATGGATGTCCTGCCCTTCCTTAGACGCTCAGTGAAAATGCAACAACAGAGCCAGCGACGGGAGCTGTGCCCAGAGAGCTGCTGCACATGGAACACACCCTGGAGAACTGAGGAGCTGTGTCCTCCCCAAAGGTGGTCTGCAACAGCACAGGTCTGCACAGACATTCTTTCGATCTGCCAAGAAAAGGACACTAAAACACTGTCAACTCTCAGGATTGTCCACCTTGTCTGCAGCCCAGGCTTACAGGGGTTATGATTCCTGGTGACCGGCAGGCAGAGCTTCCCTGTGCCCATTCTGCCTAATGGATGAACAGCTGTGAGCTCAGAGAAGCCTGTCTGCCAAAGCAAATGGCTTTCTACCGACCTTCTAGGCAGGTTTAAGTACAAATATTCCTTTCAAACAAGAACATTTTTGTTTCTAAAACGCATGCTACCAAACTGTACAAAAACTAATTCTATTAAACACTATACACGGAGAAGGCTGCTTTGCAGATGTGTTACCTCAAGAGCAACCCCTCCCATCTGCCTACTGGATAAAAATACATGTTTGTAATCGTAAGTATAAAAACTCCACACTTCATTTCATAATATTTTAAAAATTCTTACATAGACATCTTGAAGTGTCCAACTGTGTTTGTACTCCAGGACAGACGAAATGTGGTATGTGACGATTTTTTTTCCCCCCAAATATCAAAATAGCAAGAGGGAGAAAAAGTGTTATTCGTATACAGAGAGTGACAGTTTCTAATTATCGATGCATCACTAAGCAAGGTTTTGCTAACAGCTAAATGAGCTATTGCACTTAGAAAATGAGGGCACGTGGCATATCTGATTAGTTTTACTTATGTCTGTGATATTATGTAATTCTAGAAGGCTGGTATATCTTTATCTTTTGGAAAAATGTGCCACTTAAAGGCATTAAATACCGTATTGTTTTCAACCCAATTACCTTTTGTTTTCAACATGAGAATGGAAAAACGCTGAGTGGTCATTTTAAGTCCTATGTATCATCATAATTAATTGTGAGGTAGCTTCTGCTAGTGCTTGTCATACACAGAACATAAAAGAAATTTAACATTCTTGGCAAAAGAAGGTAGAGTATTCCAAGAAATCTGCCTTTTGCAAACTAATGAAACAATTTTTAACAATTTTTATTACAAGCATCTGTGAGCTCCCACCAGGCAGGAGCACCAGAATTGTTTCTGCTTATATTGCTCAGTTCCAAGCTAATGTCCCCTAAAGCTGTTAGGCTGGAAGCCAAGGGAAGATATATCCACAAAGAGACCTGACCCTTACCCCTGCAACTAATAATGTCTCCTGGAAGTTTTAACTTAATAGTCTATGTGAGATTCTTATTAGTGAAACTTTGCCTTTTTTTCCCAGCCATATTTAGTGAATTATACTCTTCAGGCAGTGGAAATCATAGAATCATTTAGGTAGGAGAAAACCCCTACGATCACTGAGTCCAGCCACTAAACCAGCATTGCCAAGTCCACCACTGAACCACTACCCCAAATGCCACATCCACATGGCTTTTTAATCCTGTCCAGTGCACATCAGGTGAAGAAATTTTCCCTAATATCCAGTCTAAACCTCCCCTAGTGCAACCTGATGCTGTTTCCTCTTGTCCTGTCATTGTTTTTTGGGAGAAGAGGCTGACCTCCACCTGGCTCCAGCCTCCTGTCAGGCTGTTGAAGGGAGTGACAAGGTCTCCCTGAGCCTCCTGTTCTCCAGGAAAAACTCCCTCAGCCACTCCTCATCAGACTCATCATGCACAGGAACCAAACACTGACATAAAAGAAACAGACTGATGGGAAATTCTCTAACTACAGAACATCTGAAGTCTCTTAGGTAAAGGATATCAATATCCACAATTCTCTTCTCATTTGTTTTTTACTAAACATGGTTTTACTTTACCCCATCTCAGAAGGTCATCTCTTGAGTATGTGTGTGCCTGTGAGCTCTGTTCTTAATTTCTTTGCTCCCACGCTTCAGATACATGAGAAAATCTTTCTGTGCTATTAGATAACGTAAGGTCTCAGTCACTGGAATACCCCAGCTGTTCATGTGTTGTGATTTAGGGGTTTTTTTCCTACCTGATTGCTCGGAAGATTCTAGCAGCAGAGGCCAATGCATTGACCCTTATCAATGCCCTTTTTCTTGAGACAATTTTGTATTTCCACTACTGCAACCACAAAAAATGCTGGACAAAACAGCATCTGTACCTTTAGTAAGTGAACTGACTGACAAAATATTTGACTTTACAGTGGGTAACTTATGTGTAGCTGAGTCTCTGAAAGCTGGAAACTAAAGAGGAAATGAAGCCAAAGAAACCACAGAGGTCAAGACTTCTCTAGAAGTCCATATTTAAACACTTAAGCAAATAGTTGGTTCTTCTACAACAACTTTGACCTATCCTTAAAATGAAGGCAATTACAAGTTTCTGGGTGTTCAGTTAATAGCTGAATTCAGAACAGAATCCAGGCTGGTGACTCTGAGGCCAACATCCAAACTGCGGAAAAGCACTGACTAACCAGGAATGATTTAATGCTTGACTGACAGTTCCTCGCAGAGAAAGAGAGAGGTTTAAAAAGAAAAAAAAGGGAGAAAAAACCCAGTAGGAAAAGGAGCTGAAAACATCAGCTTCCTGAGCCAATGTGATATGACAACAATTTCCAGGAGTGGATCAATTTCTAACATAAAGCATTATTTGTAGGCAAGATTTTTTCCTCCAAATACTGTCTCCAAGAAGGTCTGCAAGAACAAACTCCTTGTCCCAGGGTGCAATGAAAGGATGAACCAGCACAGCCGTCTCTGAAGCTGCTCTTTGTACCATGCTGTAGCACAGAATACCTTGCACAGGACAAGGGTCTTTGTCAAGAGTTTGGAAATGATGGATTTCAGAGCTGGAGAATAATTCAAAACTGCATTTTCAGTATGTGAAAATTAATGCAAAGGACTTCCAATGAGTCTGTCACCACAGATTTCATATGTATGGGATAGCATCATGTTGTGCAAATACCTGCTCATCTCCACCTCTAAGTTATTACTGTGTTTACTGATAAAGAAATGCAGATCACATGGGAAGATAAAATTAATGGGATTTTATGAATTTAACCCAAAATACATATTCCAACTACTTATATAGGGCAAGTATACTTCTAGAGATTAAATAAAATGTGCACCTGCAGTTCTAAATTACTTTGTTTGCTGGAATTTTAGGTGTGCAAGGTTTAGGAAAGAGGGCATAGACAATCTGTGAGGCTCTATAGCTGCCAGAGCTGATCAGTAGCTTATTCGTGCCCTGATCCTGAATAAATCTAGATTCAGGCTTAATTTAACGATCCTTTATATCCTATGCTTATTTTTAAAGAAAAGCACTTAGCCCACACTGAAGGATTGACAGATATGCATAAAACAATCACAAAAACGATTTTATAGAAGGCAGTTACATTACCACCTGAGTGTCTGCACAAGGCTGCGTGTGAGTTTTAAAACAAACCCAACTACTAAAGAGGAAACAGCTTGGATATAATGAAGAAGGATTTATTTTTGTAATGATCCGATTCTAACACTAAATATAGTAAATAAAAGTTACAAATGTCAAGTAGGCATTTTAAGTCACCTTTAGGTTTTCAAATTCCCACTCCCATAATAAAACCGAGATCACCCCAAGAAAACAAAGGAAAGTGTTGCTACTTCACTTTTGCTACATCCTCATGAACACAGATGATAAAGAGCTGATAAAACAATGGGAATGTTAAGATTTAAAGTTTGTTCTCTTCCCGTATAAGAGAGCAAGTGCTCTGTGCAGAACAGTTTGGCATAAATGAAATAATTTCTGGATAGTCGCCAGTGCTAAGGTTAAAATGCAGGATTACAACGCTTCCACGATGACAGCCTACAGGGAGACATTTGTTGAAAATTGCTTTACCTATCATTCAGTCAGCAGAAAGAAGAGGAAAAAAAGAAAAAAAGCTTTGCAGTACTAGTTACATTAGGGGTATGTTGAGTCTGTATCTATAAATGATACAAATTGTAAGCTTATAAAGCCCCCATACAGGTGCAATCAACATAAAAGCCTAGCATTACTTCTCGTTTCTTTTGTATCACAAAGATCTATATATTTTCACCATATGCTGTTCCAGTAAGTGTGTGTAATTATAAAGGAAGCATGACCTAAGATTTAGATTCAAGTTTCAAAAATTAAACTGATTTTTTTTTTTTTTTTGACAACACGCAATAAAGTTTTCACCGGTTACACTGAGAACAAGCAGAAGCCTTAAATCTTGCAACATCACATAGAGCAACATCTTTTAACCATACTCTTTTACTCTGCAGGAAATGACAACTTAGGCAGTGCAATACTACTAAATTGCAGTATTTTAACTGCACTATACATGTCTGCCTTTGAAAGTCCACTAAGCACATGAAAGTCTTCTACAATAGTTTGAAAGGACTAAGAATAAAGAACTAAGTCTCAAATTTTCAAAGAGGTCCATACAGGCTGTCATTTGACTCTCGTTTAAATTAATAGGATTCAATCAGCTGCTTCTCAGAATATTGCTTCAAAAACACATGGCTACGTGGTCAGAAGGTTTTTCCAATACGGTTAAAAAATTAATATTCATATTCTACAACAGCTTTTATCTGTATGTTATCTGTTACTGACAAAGAGAAATTAGAATACTGGTCTGTGTTTGCATATTGTTAAGTGATTTTAAAAAATATCATTTGTACTTTCCTTTTTTGTAGGATTAGCCAGATCTGCAAGCGAAACGATTTGAAGTGATTCTAACCTGTTATCAATGGGAAAAAGTTTATGCATATATTGCATCAAAATATGGTTCATTTTGCAGCTTTTTCTTATTTTTCTGGACCAATTCTAAGGCAAAAAAGTGGTTTTGCAACCATTTCAATAATCCAATTGTTTACTTGGATCCATAAAACGTTGGAAGCCTCTGCAGTTGAGTGTTATCACTGGAGACCCAAAGTGTGCGTTCATTTTTTTGGGGGTTGTTTTCATTTTTTTTTTTTTTAATTTACTTCCTACCTCTTTCTCAAGAAATTACTATTTTTCCTAGAAAAATGAGTGTAGACAGTCTGATGATGAATTCCTAAATCCACAGAGTATTCATATCTCTGTCACCAGCTCCCCTCTCTCAAAGGATTACTTAGAAAGATTCTCTCTGAGACCTGACTACAGCAAAGCAAAGCAGTAAAAAGTGTTATTTGGTATGAATAAAGGATTACTTTATATTAGATGGATTCATCCTTGTGACAACTGGGTAAGTGTTCAGTGTAACTCATATAAAGCCAACAGAAGAACTATTTAGCACTTCAAGCATAAATTGGTCTCTTAAGCCAAATTATACTCGTGCATGTCATATTTCAAATAAAGGGAAAGACAAAAACGGTTGTCTGATGCTGGTCTCAAGTTAATATCTGCTCACACGAGTAAGAGAGAGTCTGGCTCTGCACACACTATAAATTTCTCTGTAAGAAACAGGAATCTCTAATATGGTTGGGGTTTTTTTATACCATTGGTACAAACTATACTTGGATGTTAACGCAATGAGTTTTCTTATTACTTAATTATGGAAAACAAATGGCAAAGCAACTCAGTAGAATTATTGCAATTTGAAAATAATTCTTTTTCACAAGACTTTTGGGTCCTACTTTTTGGGACCTCCCATTGTTATGAATCCATACTTTCTGCACTTATAATCATGAAAAAAACCCACAAAACAACCTGCTTCTGCAATTCCAAAAATATTGGTATGGGTTGTATTTGATCACTGAAAATTAATATTTTTTATCAAGTGTTTCTATCCCTGATTAATTTGTATACCAAAGTCCAAATTCAGCATTCTACAAATAGTAAAAAATATGGTGGTGTTTTATTTACATTTACACAAAGTGATGTTGATCCTAAATTTGACCTCTCCTATCATACCAATCAGACAGTGACTGTCAGCCTTTTTTAGTTCCCTAAAAGCCATGAAAAAACCCAAAATGTCAAATCAGTGCCACCATCCACAAACTGACTAGAAATGGATACAGAGATAGAGGCAGAAATGCTACATGATACTGACAAATTAAATCAAAGGGAAAAAAACCAACCCTAACATTTTATGTAGAAGAGAAAACTCTAAAATTAGTTTTGTACAAATAAAGCCTGACTTGACAAGAAGTCAGGCAAATGTATATATACTGGGTGACATGCAGCCATGATGAAATTCCAGCTAAGAAGTTTATTCAAAGAGAAGTGGAGACATTTCCTTTTTTTCAGTTGGGCATCATACAAATACAAGTGAGAACAACCTTTTGGGCCTTTGGGAGAATCATTTCAACTGCTCTGCATAGCTGTTAACTCCTCTGCATGGATATAATCACCTGCTTCCACTCAGAAATGTCTTTTTCCATGATGTATTTTCCAGTTGGCTAACCTGATTTGGATAATACCACTAATATAAAAACCCAAAAGAAGTTATCATACATCCAACTTTTGAGTTATTTTGGGTATTTATCTTAGAAGAAGTACTGAGAAAGACAAATGTGATGGGAGGAGAAAGGTACTTAATGGGCAAAGGCAGGATTGTGGTGTCAGGGAGGTGCATAAATAAAGGAGGAAAACAACTGGTGTCACTCAGCCTGTACTCCAGAGTTGCAGAATTATCAAGTTTGACATCAGGATATTGTTCATATTAACTAAGAAATTTTACATAGAGAGGCTGTTAGGTCAGAGAGCCCAGAGCTCCTCCCCTGAGGAAGCAAAGCTCAGTGCAGAGATAAGGTAGGCTTCCCTCAGCATATGCAATGTCACATAGCGGGTGGAACAGCTGTGGAGCCCTGACATGGCTATCCCTGCTATGTAGAGGCTGTGCTGGGGCACTGGCCGGGGATTTGTAATGCTTGTGGGCTCACCCACTGCTACTGCCACCCTTCTCAGCATCCTCAGTACACCACTGGGAAAAGAGCTCCAGGGGAAGCTAGCTGCTCTCTGCTGCTTGCACCTATCCCATACATCCAAATGCTGCTGCTGCGATGTTTTTCAAACTTTCAACACTTGCACTCCAAGGGGAAGAAGAAGTGGATTTGGTCCAAAGGATGTTACATCTGTATGCTTTTAGAAGGATCAAGCAGGTGTCAATTTTACTCTGACCCCTAATGGCATAAAAGCTGTCACCAGAAGATACTAAAACCAGCTACACATATGGCAACTGGAAATGAAAAAATTCGAAATGAAAAACCCCAAATCCACTGGCTGCTGCACACACAGCGCTCATTTAGTCCTTTCTTGATTTTATGTGGTTGTCGTGCTGCCATACTGCAGAAAGCACTTCGGGATGGATACAAGCTTTGCTCGTGGAACACATGTACACACATGCACAGAGCCAAGCAGCCTCCTAATTTAGGCTATTACATCCCTGTTATTACACTTCAGAAAACACATCTCTGAATGTATTTCACACTGGTCTAAAAGCAGAGAAGGGCAACATGGAATGGTGTCAAAACGCAACAGCCCGTTCTCAGTGAATGCAAAATGGCATCTCTAACAAATGCAACTCTAAAACTTACGGTCTGCTGGCCCCAGCATTTAAAAACCAATCGCGGGGAGTTTGAGAAGGATATGGATCATGAAAGGAACTCTGTGACAGCTTGGCAGAATTTCTAAACTGAAGAGACACTGGGATGTTATTTATATTGAAGAGTAAAACACACACAAACATACAACTACAAATAAATATTCTACAAGCACCAGAGTACTTAATATAAAAATGAAGGTAAATCACTGGTAGGATAAAAATAGGCAGCAGGGAAAAAAGGGAATTCACTTACATTTTACTAGTAAAATAAATACCAATAAAATTAAGTGAGTTGAGTGAGAAAAAGACTCTCTTTTCCAGATCCTTCAGGCCTTGTCTCATCAAGTGTTCTCACCCCTCGTACGGGGCACTAAGCATAGACAGACTCCTCTCTCACAATGAGAGCAGCAGTAGGAGACAAGACAACCCCAAGCATGGGGGCTCCCAGGGAGAAAATCAGGGATCTGCCGTGTTGAAAAAAGAAAAACCAAAGTAATCACTGATATTTTCCACGCAGGCTAAGAGCTGCAGCTACAGCTGTAAGGAGAATTTCAATGAAACAACAACAAATATTATTCAACATCTTGCTTCTCCAGCAGCGCAAAGTGCAAACCCGCCAAATCCGTCCTTTTTTTACAGCAACGTGGCAGAAGCTGCTCTGGGGATGCTTTTGGCCCGGGCAGGGTTTCTTTGCAGAGTGCTCAGCACCAAGCACAGCAGCAAAGTCTGGAGCAGAGGGTACCAGGTGGTACCAGGCTGCCCGACAGCGAGGGGAGCGCAGATGCCAAGCGGCTCCGCCTGCGTCCTGTCTAGTGGCCGACAGAGAGGCATTTCCAGCAGCCTCACAGACTGCTCAGCCCAAACACTGGCCAGAGGGTGAGTGCTGGTTACGGCAGCTGGGAAGGAGTGTGTGGAGAGGGGAAATAAAAATGGGGAAACATGGAAGGTCTCGCTAGCCAAAAGAGATAAACACACACACGACACACAAATAATCGCTGCAGCTTCACGGCCCACTGGAAAGTGGCACTGGGCTGTGATTTCTGGATCCTTCTGTCATATTTGTAATACTCAGAAATGGGCATAATGGAAAAGATTAATTTCAGAGGATTTCTTAAGTTTGCAATATTAACTGGGGTGAGAAGAACGAAAAAGCCCTCACAAAGGACTACTGTAGGACTTATGCAAATATTTCCATCTGGGTTTAGAATAAAAATCAAAGCCCTGAACCAACCAGCAGACAGTTTCATGCACTGCTAATGAAGAGAGAATTCAATTCTCGTGTTTGCTGAAATGAATACTGAACTTGTATCTTAATGTTTTACGAGAATACGGTATGTGTGTCAAAACAGGAGTTTCACAGGCAATTGCAGGAGCACTGGCAGCTTCTCCTGATGTTTGAGGGCTGGATCACAGCTTCAGACTGAGATGTGAGTGAAGGACATTGAGTAGCTGTGCCTCTGCCTGGTAATATTTGAAATTCACACAGTAGCAGATGAGAGGGTTAGATCCTAGTCTGCCCTTGGCAGAGCCCCCTTCCCTACTACATGGATGATACACACATACAGAATGGGATACGTTTCACAGCAGCACTAGTTAACCTAGACGCTAACACATGCTCTGGCACCTGAACCTGCCAGCTATTTTCCTCAGAAAAAGGATGGGGAAGAAGCTGAGCTGCATGGATCCCATCCAGCACCTGCGGAGAGTGACAAAGGGCCAAGTTCCCATCACTGGGTGGCAATGGATGAGCAGGAGCATGTTGCTCTTACAGCAGCCTGGAAGCAGACAGCAAGGGCAGGGTTAGAAAAGGAGGGGAAAAATCTGTTGTTCCACAATGGTGATAGAAAAACCAGAAAAAAAATGGTAGGATGATAGATGACTCATAAAAGTGCTAGACTGCTGCCAAAAGCAGTAGATTTGGCAGCGATACAGCACACGGTGCCTCGGGAGAGCTGTGCTCCAGTCCTTCCTGCAGTGGGGGAGCGAGATGCATGAGCTCCCATCCAGGGCAGGCTCCTTCCACCCGCCGCAGGCTCTGCCCCACCACCCCGAGCCTGCTCCCTGCAGCACCAGGCTGATGTCACCAGCCTGCCTTCCCCTCCCTGCTCCCAGGGCTGAGACAACACTCCGAGTTTCCATTTGACAGTAAATTAATAAATGTATTCCTACACCGCTAAGCCTGAAATGGTGTATAAATTCCATTTTTTTCCCCTTGTCACGTAATTAAAACTCTGCTTTCCTTCCATCCCCCTTCACTAACATCATTTGTCATAAATTTTGCCATTTGTGGGATGCTTTTTTTTTCCCCCCCCAAAACTGTTCAATATAAATCAGACACGCATTTGGGAAATAAAGGAGATCTGAAAAACCAGGGGAACTGAACCCTTGGAAATACGCCAAAAAAACCTCAAGACAAAATTAAGGCCATAAATACGTATTGATTACTCAGGGGAAACTTGTTACAATGTTTTATCAAAGGTTACCTGTTCCCAATCCCTTCTATTCTAAACTCTGATACTGCCAAACCACAACAGTGCCTCAGCATCTGTCCACTCTTTAAATATAACACTACAAACTGACTCTCACTCACCACAGGCAGGCAAACAACTCAAGATTTTGCTTTGCTTCAGATGCACATATGTTGACTGCAAGAGTCACTCACAACTTTCTCAATCCTTCCTTCACCCATAAATGCAGGTTGCTGAGCAGTGATACATTAGGAGACCCTGGAATATCAGGTTCCATATCTGTTAGGTGTTTGGAACAGGCCAATAACAAGAATGTTCATTCATATCAAAACACATTTTACTATCTTTTTGTAGCAGGCACTGCTTTGGCTACAGAGCTGCAGAAAATGCAGTGAAAGCAACATTTCTTGTCGGCATTTGAGAGCATAACTTTTCTCAAAGAGTCTCTTAAAACATAGTAAGCAAATGGTGTCCTCCTGGTATTCTGAAGAAGTGTTTTAAAGTAAAAATAAGAGCCTAAGTGTGTTCATTCTTCTGTGTAGGTCTAGGGGTATGAGGAGGAGACATCCAGGGAGTCAAGGACAAGAGAAGTTTCACCTAGGTTCCAGATTCAGGGAAAGCACAAGTCCACTTGGACTCCTTCACCCACTTGATGGCTGTTGTATAAAAGAATATTAACAAAAAGCTGAGTTTACACACGTTTACAGGGTCTCCCAAAGCCTTCTGGCAACAGTGTCTAATCAAAGATTCCTTACTGGTGTTAGGAACACCCCCCTCTTTAGCTGGATTCCTGTTTCACACTCACGTTAAAGAAACCAAGTTACCAGCCCGGAGAGCTCCAACTTCAGCAGCTGCAGTTATGAAGGCTCAGCCACTGCCTTGCCTCTGAAGTAAGAATGAAGCAGCTATTGCAGCTGAAAGTGGCATACGCTCACCACTTTCAAGGAACATGAACATTGATATTGCTATTTTGCAGGCTAAAGGCATCTTTTGCGTTGTTAAATTTCTGGTACTTGCATTTGGAGCCAAAGAAATCTCTTGAAAGTGACCTTCACGTTCACTTTCTGGCCCTGGGAAGCTCCAGCACAGGTGATACAGCAAGACCCAACAGGCCCAAGTAAAGCAATACATAACCTCAGCAATCATGCACATCTTGACAAATACAGGCAATTTTCAAAATTCTTAAGCTTCTCAAAAACCATCTCCACACACCAGTTTTCAGGGGCCTGGCTGTGGTCCTTTCATAGAAACACAACCCCACCACTCTTTCTTGCTTTCCTAATATTTCTTCTCTTGGAAGTTCAGAATTAAGCTGTCACTACATAAAAAATTTAGATTTTATGTGATACTGCCAAACATCCAGCACACAACTGTGCAATGTGTCATTCAGAAAGCAATTGTATTTATAACTTTTCAATTACGCTTGCTGAAGCTAAGACCAGCTTTATTTGGGCTGTTTTTTCAATGTTCTAAGCAAAGACTGAATTAAAATAGTGAGAGCAATAAACCATATATCAAGCCCAACAACTCAAACTGCCTTGCATCCCAAAACAGATGAAAACCATGACAGAATTTCTATGCTTTTATACAGCACAGCCTTGCACAGAGTAAAAAATTTTAAAATGTTTTTCTTAGTTTAGCATTTGTAATATTCCTTCCAATAGGCAAACTGTTCTCAGATAATCATGTGAGAAAGTAAGAGCGTAACAACTGTTCCAGTGTTAAAAAAAGAGATACCGACTTTGCAATTATGAGAAATTTTCAGAAGATTATGCTTAACAGCGTATCGTGTTACTGACTGGCAAGTGCTACCAACAGAATGGCTAATTTTACAAAGTATGGCGAGCGGTTTAGTAATAAACCCAAATTTATTCTTTGAACTTCAGTGGTGCTCACAAATTACGCACTTAGATTTTATCATCGTAAGTGATAAATCTGTCTCGTGTTTTGCACACAGAAAGACTTTCGCAGTACAAATAGATACTGTGGTAACAGAAAGTACAGTCTACCCTCTTGGTTGTGGTTATTTCTAATTTATGAAACATAACAGCCAAAGCTGTCTAGATGGCTCAAGCTAATTAGAGAGAGTCCCAATAGATATGCATTCCCAAAACAGGTATTTCATTTAAAAACAGGCTTCATCCTCTTTTCAGTTTCGTTTGTTCAGCCTCAACTAACTATAAACTCTAGTGCAACTCACAGGAAGCTGGGTTATATACATCACACAGAAAGCCTCTGTAGGTAAAAAAAAGTTATTACATAGCATCTGGCAATAAATAATGTACAGCCTACAAACAGTAAGCACCTTCTTTCCCATTCCATATGCCCCCAGCAATCATTAATACATCCTGACTTTCAAGAGACAGGCAGACAACTGTGTAAATAAATAGACTCTTATGAACTGCATTTTGATACCCATATAAATGAAGAATGCATTCACTATTTAATTAATCTAATTACTGTACCACCTTCCCAAATCTCTGGGAAAACATCAACATGCCTACAGCAATCCATTCCCAAAATCTGGTATTTCATTTATTAATCTTAAAAGGATGTCTGAAAAGGGATGTTACAGATCTGCAATCTTCACCACTTACTTGGCGGATTAGTTCTTGCCACCAGAGCACATCCCCTTCTTTGGGGGGTCTCTGAAGCACAGCAAACCAGCGGGAGGAGGAGAAACATGAATCGTCCTTCTCTGTGCCTCTTGCCCACAACGTCCTTGGAAGGCACGGTGAAAAACACTCAGGCCCAATCTGATTTGATAAAATGTTTTCTGCCCATTGTGCACAGGGACAGTGACTCCATAAAGCAGAAGGCAGTAGAGACTATGACTCATGAATTGTGAATGAGAACTCTGAACCTCTCCTCTGCGGACGGCAGGACTTGCAGTGACTTCCAGCCACGAAGAACTGGCCTTCTATTACAATCTGTTATTCATACACAGACTGATGCCATATTACAGCATAATGAGATCTGTGTATTACACCCAGATACCATTTAGGAAAAGCAGTTTTGCCTTATTTAACAAATGCAGTACACACATATTCTCAAATGTTGTTGATTGTTTGTTCATAAAAATCGCAGAGCAATTCAGGTTGGAAGGACTCTTGAGGTCTGGATACAAAGCACTGCTAAAAGCAGGATCAGCTGCAGTATCAGACCAAGTGGCTCAGGACTTACCCCAATGTTTTGAAACTTCCAAGGATGGAGTGCGGACTTCATTGTGTACGTTTTATAATCAGTGTGCAGGGATATAAATGAATGGATAACCTGTGCATCTGGCATAGCAAACACTCTGCCAGAGGGCAGACAGGAGATGTGCTGGGCAAAACAGCCAAGTCCTTTGTCCATAACGCCCCTTTCCTTCTTAATGGCCAAGTACCCCTTCCATCTCTGGGGGATGCTGTCTTGCCTGCTCTAAAGGTGAGCACTAAAGGTTGTCTCAATCTTCTGTGTAAATCAAGATGACACTTGCTGTACATTGACACTGCCCACTCCTCAAAACCCAAAAACACCTTTAAAAACATCAGAGGAACGATAACCACTCATGCTACAAAAGCACATTTCTGCTTTTACAAAAATATCCCCCTACTTACAAGAATATCCCAAAATGTTAATTGCAACCAAATAAAAGGAGTCTTAGACAAGAATGATCCAGAGCACAGTTTTTCTCTCAGGGTCTCCCTTTAAGTGGGCACTGAAATAACTCCAATCCATAAAATTTTCTCCCATGTTCTTATGCAATAATATCAATGGAACTAATAAATCAGGATTCATTTGTCCAAAGATCCATTACTGTATCAATAAAGCTACTGGTCTCAAACAAAGGAGGTAGTATGAAAGCCTGAGCACAAGCTTTTTGCATGTTGAATAAAGCTTCTGGAAACATTTTTCTCTAAAACAAATGCTAGCAATGTGAAATTTGATGACCGTAGCAGCAGGCAATCATAGGTAACTCTATATGGAACATGAATTCTAGGCCTAGGGATACGGGTCTTTTGAAGACAAAATATCCATTCCTGGGCCCTTTCCCAAGTTGCTGTAGAGAACCTGCTTCAAGAATTCCTTCTTTATTTATGTCCAGTGAACAACAGACAATTGTATACAACATAGTTACAGGATTTTTTAGCTTTTGTGGGGTTTTTCTGGGTTTGTTTTTTTTTAAAATTTTTGTTTTCTTTTACATTTCCTTTGTCTCTTCCAGATAGTTTTATATCACCTGTCTCCTCTTTTCACAGTGTATAATAATTTCCATTTCTCACAAGAACTTTCACCCTCGCACCTTCACATTCTGCCTCTAGTAATTAATTTTCACTCCCACCCAAGATCTATTAATTTCTGTAATGGTCAAAAGAATACCCAAATATTTCAAACTACTTTATCTAAGAAAATTGAGATTTACAAAAGATGACAAAATCTCAGAGGTCATTCACATTTGGGAACAGAGATGCAGCTCTCAATGAACTACACCTCCTCTGTCCAGCTGCAATGTTTAAACAACCCAACCTAGATTTGGTTTTCTCTGTCCTATGCATGAATCCTCACAGTGCAGCTCAGAACAGAAGACACATGATTTCAACCAATTTGGTCAAAGAGAAAATGCTCCTCTCCAGTTTTAAAAAGATTCCAGTAAATTGGGTTGTATATTTGGTCACTAAGTTCTCTGTCTCAAGCCACACGATCCAAGAAGCTGGAGTAGCAAGGGGAAGAGTTATGCTGGACAGGAACACGAAGCCAGTTCATTTGTGTATCAGGTGAGTTTGATCAGATGAGCTAAGAGACTTCCTTGCTGAAGGAGTATTTCCTCGTTACACACTGCAACAAAGCAAAGCTCAACCTTCTACCCTGTAAAGAGGTGTATATAAAACCGACCAGGAAAGAAAACTTTCCTCTTTCTCCAAACTGATGTGAATCCCAGACCAAGCTTTTCCCCTGCACTTAATCATTTCCAAGAACTGCCCTATTTTGAGTGTTCATGAATTACACGGTTCCACATGCTCTTTTACAGGATCTGTGTACTTCACACCATGCCTTGTTGCCTCTACTACACAATCATTCTCATTCTCCTTTAATCTAAGCCAGAGTTTAATCACATTTGCCAAGTAAGCAAGCATTAAGCTGTATCCCTGGGTGAGTTTCTAATGCTAACAGCATGCAACAAAAGGAGAATCCCATCACTTTATTGATTGTCTCCACACAAAAGCCAAAACCTGATTTAGCATGAATGTAACCATTTCTTATGTTTAAAGGCTATATCAGAATGAATGCTTGTACTACTTCTGAACGGGATCTGGAGAAAATAGGATCACATTGTTCAAATGTATAAAGTCAAACACAATTCACATCAGAACTATTTCAGAAGTTCCCCAAAACTGGCTAATCATTTGATTGCAGTGTGGGAAATCGACTAAAAAGGTACAAAACAGGATGATAATCCATCTTCCAAAATAAACTACGCTCATTAGAATATTAATTTGGTTAGCCCGCTTAGGATGTTGTATCATAGAGTGCGGAGCTATAAAAGCTGTAACTTCAGATAAAAAAGCCCAAGCAAACCACTTTTCTTAGAATAACCCAAAAGGTATTTCTAAAATAATAACATAAGAGCATCAGCCTAATGCTTATTTTACACTTGGATGCTTTCTAATATCCAGACACCCTCAGTGTGCAAATTGGTGTAGTTCGCAAAACTAATTAAGAAGATAGGATAGAAAATCTAGACATTATAAACATTTTAGGCAACTGATCAAGCTTCTTCATCTTTTCTTAATAGGTCTGTTCAACTGTTTTTCCACCCACACAATCATTCTGAAGAAAGATTATGGAACAGGACACGTCTGCAAGCAAAATAAAGTAAAAATATGAACCCCAAAAGACAACCGTGTTTCCAGTTCATTTTAGGAAACAAGATTCAGAAGGAAATAATACAACAGAGGAAAGATCACCCTTTTGCAGATCATTACACTATGATTTTATGGGGTTCTTGACAGAAATTAGTTGTATTAAATGGAATTCATCGGTGATGTAATTTAGGGATGAGAGATAAGGGGCTGTGAACAAGGATGAGAAGTAATTTCATGTAGGGGCATGGGTGATTAGGATACCTAACACTATCTCCCAAAAAGTGATTAGCATGTTTTATCTCTGCTGCAGATACCTGATTCCTGCCTGCCCTGTCCCCTCCTGCTGCCTGAGAAGCAGCAAACCAGGCAGTTTGCAAAGTGCAGAGATGGCCAGCTCAGACAGATGTGCTCCGAGGCAAAGGGCCTTGCTCTGTCACACCCCACTGCCTGCACCCCGCTCCGCTCGCAACGCACAGTTGCCTGTGGCAGACGTTTATAGATCTGTAGATGGATATAGATGAGGTGTGTGTTTATATAAATATACACACACACAACGGGGGGGGAGAGAGAGGCAGGAGGAGAGAGACTGAGACACTCTGTGTACTGAATTACTGAATACAGCACTCCACAAAGTCAGGACAAGCTCTTCCCATACACACAGAGCACTACAAAACACATCGCAGCTTCACTGCAGCTGGCAGCCTGTGAGAAGAATCTCTTGTCCTGCTGTATCCTACAGTGGGGAGACAAAGCTCTGCCAGCCATCAAAGAAGGCCTAAGTACACTTCAAAACATTGCTCAGGATGTGTCACTTGTACAAAAATAAATCATTAAGTAACCTTATGCCTTTTTATATTTTACTGCGGAGAAATCACAGAAATTTTTATGTGCTTTTCTTTTTATACAAAATATATCTGAGTGAGGAAAGGCTGAAGTTGGATGTCTCAATGTGGATCAACACAAAAGAAAAGGATATCAGTGCTCAATATCACCTTACAGCATAACTACTGACAAAGCACTCTGCCCAGCATTCGAGGCCCTTACTGAGGATATTCAACTGGAGCAGTGTGATCTCTTCACAAGGACACAGTGAAGCAAAGTTAGGACTTTTTACAAGGCCATACAGTGATAGCAGGAGAGGGAATGGCTTCAAATCGACAGAGCGCAGGTTCAGATGGAATATTAAGAAGAAATCCTTTATTGTGAGGGTGGGGAGGCCCTGGCACAGGGTGCCCAGGGAAGCTGTGGCTGCCCCATCCCTGGCAGTGTCCAAGGCAAGGCTGGATGGGGCTCTGAGCATCCTGGGCTAGTGGAAGGTTTCCCTACCCATGGCAGGAGGTTGGAACGAGAGGAGCTTTAAGGTCCAACCATTCTGTGATTCTTCCTCGGGGTATTCAGGTCTCCCTTTGTTCTGCCTCATGGAAACCAATTATGACAGTACTGTCCTATTTTTTCTCTGCTGAATTATCATGTGTTTTGTTACATGCTGTAAGCAGGTTTGCCATTTTTTTACTTTTGAACTCCTTTCATTTTTTATGATTAGGAACAAGCCTCTACCTGCCATTTGCTTTGCTCTGGCATCTATTCTGTCTCCAAGTATCCTGTACAATTGAAGATGTTTTCCATTATCTCAGCCCAGTGCTGTCAGGACTCATTTTCTAGACATTTTGCTAGCATCCTTTGCAATTCACAAGTTTCAGAATATCAGACCCAGATCACTTCCCATTTTCAATACAATGCAATATACAATACATACATAGTTTCATCTTTTCCTTCTCCAAATCTTAGAAGTAGGATTCTCTATTACAAGAGCTATAAATGCTATTTGTGCTTTCAAAGAATCATGGAGAAAACAGATGACCAAAAAGAAATTCCACACATGCTTTCTCATGTTGAATGGATTGCTTTTTGTGGCAATGCTTCGATCTTTTAACAGATTATATATGTAAAAACAGAGTAATAAAAATAGCAGTGAACTAGTAATTTACATTTACAACTTTTATGGAAGGCCTTCATTGTTATGGATCATACAAAATTTACAAGACAGCTCTATTTAGTAGTGGTGTTTTTAAATGAATACATTGAAGTGCAATACTCTCTTCTGCTCATAAACTATAAGCCAAATTCAGAACCGGGCATATTATTATTAAAAGCATGAGTATACCACAATTTATATCTATTTAGAATTTCTGAAATTGAATTACTTTTTAATTACAATACATGCAATTCAGGCATAAGGACTTCAAGTACTATTAAACTCTCTGGGATATAAAAATATGTTAAACTCCATCCCTCTAGCAGCTACTGATGACTTATCTGAGTCTAGCAAAGCAATACAGATTACTTTTCTTCCCAAATACCTTGGCAAGGTCACTTGTTTGAGAGTTGAAATGTAAATTACTTATATTACACCAGTATCCTCGAAAGTTTTTCATTTTGTGCATTAGCTCTCCCTCATTCCATCTGTGCTATTTTAGGATTGTGAAGTCTGAACTGATTGTTTTCATAAAAAGACATGTTAGGGCAGCACTGAGACAACAGTCTGGAAAGTGAGTTTCCCTTAATGCTACCAATATTAATCCTTCTTCACTGTTCCTCACCCTCGCCCTGCAGAACTCTGCATTTACGGAACAGTTAATCTTCCTTTGCTCCCCAAGGCCTCTATTCCTCTAATCTCTCAAGGTCATTGCATTTTTGGCCTGGCCACAAGCCCGTTCTTGACCCATCTGGTTTTGTGTCACCAACAAATTCGATCATTGTTGAAACTGCATCAAAGGAATACCCGGCAAAGAAGATGTGAAGCAGCTGCAGATCAGACAGAAAGGCAATAGTTTACAGTTTCCGTCATGAAAAGAGTTTCTGTAAATGCAGCTCTCCAGAAGAGCCAAACACTCTTGAGAACCAGCGCAAATTTCACATGTATAACAGATGCAGCACACCAGCATGGCCTGTCGTGAAAATTGTCTCCAAAAAGGCATGCATTGTAAGATCTTTCCCAAAGTCATGTCACTGAAAAACAAACCGAGTGTTTCATTAAACGATAAACAATGTGATATCTCCTCCGAAGATAAAACACATTCAAAAAAGCCAAACCAATACAAATATGCATTTATAATGAAACCATCTTCTTTAAGCACCCAGTTCTTTCAGATAGATATTCCATTTCTTTCTCCAAAACCACAGGCCAGAGGGAAATACTTCTGCAGCACAAGTGATATGTCCCAAACAAACAATGGATTCAAGTTGCTAAACTTCACATATGTTTTTTTTTCTAATTTTCTGAAAAATACTCTTTCAGATGTATTTACAAGACAACTGGTAATTAAATCACATCTATATATTCCCTATGGAGACTACATGAGTTATTTCAGAGGTCCTATTTAGTGTTTGCAGCAAGTAAGCTCCAAAATCAAATAGGATGGTGACGGACACTGCACATACTGTCTCACACTTAGCATTTATTTCAACACACTGTTTTAAAAATGAATCTAGAAGACAGCAACCATTACTATACTAAACTGGCACCAAAATATTGCATAATCAGGCTCTTTGGATGTGAAATGCAATAAAAGCCTAGATACTGCTTCAGTTCCTAGTATTGAATCCTTACTGTCATGCTCTGGCCCTAATCAATACCCAAGAAGTTTTACTGGTGTAAATGGTAACAGTTAATAATGACTTTATACTGATCTATCACATTTCCTTCACAAAAATTCTCAGTATTCTACCAAACACATGCCCATTTAATGGGACAATCAGTTTATACGTCACTGATACCCAAACACCTTTTAAGTTGATGCAGGTGATACAGGTCTTCTACACAGCAACAGGTCTAAAATTCAGACAGCTGCATGAAATGGAGCTGGAAGATTCCAAAAGACAGAATAAACCCCACAAAACTTAATTTGGATGCGACACCACATCAAAGACTTCACAGAGTAGGGAAATATGGACTGATGGTCACTTTAGGAAGTTTAGCAGAACCAATGAGCAGTTTCATTTTTTTTTTCCCGTTGAATAAATTCTCTGCCCAGTGCTACCACAAGATGCAGATGGTTTCAGCAAGTCTGTGGAAAGATGATCCCCACAGTGTTTAATGAGACCAGCTTTGTTTTTCTCACATACACTGTATCACAGCTCCTCCTGAGCAAGGAAATACCGAAGACAGCAGCAGCAGCTAAACCTAAATACTAAGAATCCCCTTCATCCCCCATCTGTCCCAACCACTGGCACACCTCAGCCGATAGTTAGGATTCAGTTAGTTTTCCTTGCCTCTTTCTTTCCCATTCTTAGATGTTTACATCCTAGAACAGATTCTCTTTCTAAAACTGGAAACTTAAGGATTTGTTAGTAGCAGAAATAACGGCATTAAGCTCATAATACGGCCAGCCAAGTCCCTTGGGCATTTTAATGCAATTCTCATAAGCTTCCAAACACAAACACTAAAATGTGCTGGCCCTGGAAACAAAACAGAAGGAAAGAAAAGTAATGCAAATTATCCATGTGCCCTTCCTTTGTTTCATCTGTTTTCCAGTCTATGCAAAAGAAAGACGTTTTGTGTTATAGTGTTTCAAAAATAATGCAGACATTAATTTTTTAAACTTGAAAACATTTTTATTTTTGCTTGATCTAGTCAGAAGTAAATACTAAACGTGGCCATTTTACAAACCTTTAAAAGTTGTTCTTTATTCCTGAAAGCAGTATGTTTTCCAAATCCTAGAAATTGTAACATGCTCAATTTGTCCACATCAGTTACATTTCATGGCTTCATGTGGCAAGGCATGAGACAATGTGCTCAACTAACTAAAAAAACGCTTGAGAGAAATGGAACTTCTCCAAAAGTAGAGATGAGAAAGAAAAGCCTACAAAATTATTTCTAAAGTTTTTTGGTTATAAACAAAGACAACCCTGGAACTGAGTCACCAGACAATGACTGAGATCTGGTACTTTGAAGGAGAAGGGTTTGTGAGTACCATAAATCTTGATATAGTCTATAGCAGTGATTACACACAGTAATAAGCACTGAGAACACTATTGACGAGTTTTATTTAGCTTAATATGGAAGCAAACCCCCTTTGAAACAATGCAAAATACTTGAAAGCTCAATAGTATTGGCAAAAATATAATAATAATTAAAAGTCAATGGAGGAAGGAAATGCAATTACAAGGTACCTCAGAGAAAGAACACTGTTGTCCTTATGCTTGGGAAGTTTGATCTCAGTCAAGCCTGGACATAACCAGAGGTGCTGGGGACTGTGCAGTGACAGCCAGAGCTGGTGCAGGTTCACTGTAGTCTGTGAACTACAGGGGAAGCATTCACAGCACCTCCTCCTCACAATCAATCCACTCAGATGAGGGTTTCACGAAGAGTCCTTGTTCTACCTGTGGCACCTTTCCTTAGCCAAGGAGCTGATCACTGGAATCATGTGTCCTCTACCACAGGGTAATTCCTGCAGTCCTACAGTCTGCATACATGATACACTATGACATACACACCGAATATACACATTAACAGTGCTGTGCACACTGCTTGCTGCACTGCTTGAAACAATTCTCAAACAACAATGGTGCTGCTTTTCAATTAGATCCTCTAAGTGGCTGAATTTAATTGCTCTCAGTCCCTTTATTAAATGAAAACATGGGTGTGTCTATACAGTTCAAATATACACTAACTCATGTTTCAGATAGCTGCATTAGCACCTTGCTGTAATCAAATTAATTAGCCCTACTGAAAAGATGCATTTTTCCCCACAGCTTTGTGATTCAAGTCTGACTTCTGACTACAATTTCAGTTATAGTTGAATAAACAATAATAGGATGCTATAGGCCACTAAATTTCTTTTCAACAATTTTTTCAAACAGAGAATTACTTTATTTAGACTCCAAATGGTAATTAACTTAGGAGTACACTCAGCAGTTGTAAAATTCATGCTGTTCTGCCCTTGTAGAGGTGCAAAAGGTCCCTTGTTTGCAGTACTATGCTGGTCAATTCCTATGGTAGAGCTGTCGATTCTCTGCATGAGTTTTCTCAAATAATACATGGCCTTTTAAATATTGGTGCACGGGGTATTTATAAAGCAAAGAAAGCTTATTGACTTTGACAATTTTTCAATGTTTGCTTTACACTTTGTAATTTAAATCAAACATTGAAAAATAATCAAAGTTTTTGACAACATATTTTTCATTTATGAAGTCAAGATTTATAATTACAAGAATGACCAGTATGAAAGAGAAATAGATTACAAATAAAATATGTATACTGGAAATTTGAGGTACCTAAAAACCATATTTGGGGTAAGTACACTCAAATTTGCTTTAGCATTTCAAAAATAATAATGTACTTCAGCTGACTACAGCATCTTGAACTGAAGTATACATAGGAGAGCTGTCTTGATTTTCCTTTGGGTGCGTGCCAGCATAAAGCCAGGCAAGAGTGACTTCTAAGCTGCAGTGTTTTCAGAGTGGTGGCATGAAAAGTGCCAACACTATCAATTAAACAAAGATGGGAATACTGCTCTCCCAGAGCATCAGCTCTGGATCAAGCAGCTGCTTACTTTACAAATATGAGCAGCTTGTTCTGTTTCAGAGCCTTCTAACTTTCATAAACTAGATGGCTTTAGAAACAGGACAAGATGTTTCTGAGGTTCTGGCAATGAAGGAAAATACATCTGCTCTCTGATTGCTGAGCTATAAACTGAGTTTTCCACATAAATAATCCTCTCCATCTGTAGCATGAAGTGTAGGTGAAAAGCATAAGGCCACCAATTCTGCTCTGTAAAACTCAGGCATCACCTTTATGAATGAATTTCATACAAGGTCTCAGTTCTATTTGTTCCTGATAGAGCAAGGCATATAGCTTTTATACCATAACTGTCTATAGCTTGCTCTCCTGAAATGAATACCGATTTTGAGAGTCAGAAGATGATCACAGCAGCGCTCAAAATACACTCAAAATGCATGACAAGCATCACAAACAGGACACTAAAGTGCTCCAAAAAAACCTGTCTCATGTCTAAAAGAGTCTTTGAGATTTGACCAATATGAGACAGGAGATCATGAAGTGAGGTACTGAGGAGTGACACACACGTGTCACTATCAGATGAACTTTGATCAGTGTAAGAGAGTGCATGGAACATCCTGTGCATTGTAAATAACTAAAGAGCTTTTAAGTTCAAGAGTTGCCCACATCGAAAATCTCCTGTACTTGGAAGGAATTTTCTTGACTCTGCATGATGCAGTCTCCTTATCAGGTTGCTTGAAGCAGCAGTAGTCATAATACAAGAATAATCATCAAGAACAAGTCCTGTTTTGTGGAAGATATCTCCTCAGATTATCTGTCAGAGGCATCTGCATAAAAGCCTAGGTAAAAACTTGGAGAGCTTTTAATCCATATTTTTCATGACTAATAAAAAATAACATTTAGAATTAGACCAAAGGCTGAAAAAATATTTTTTTAATGTTACAGAGCTTAGATAAGGATCACAGAAGGCAAACACAACCCTCTTTCCTCACAAACTTGAGAGGGGAGGTAATAGCTCTGCCCCTTTTATGTGTGAATAAAGCAGGCACAGCACACATACGGAATTCCAAAAGATGCAATTAATCAAAACATCTCAAGGTCACACAGACAAGGTGTAGTTGCAACCTAGAATACACAAAGCTCCATCATTGTTGAGAGTGGTTATATCCTGCAGCTTGTTCGGGAAAGCTCCGTGTGATCCTGGCAAAAAATTTTGCCCAAGGAGGAACTAAAAATCTGATCCAGTGAAGCTGATTTTGATTCAACTCTGATGGAAAACAACTGGAGACTCAATGGTAGCAGAGGGCCTACAGTACTCATAATGAGACCCTGATAATAGAATGTAAATGGTATCCTGTGATGAAAAGCAAGAGAAAACACTGCTACAGTTAACTATAAAACATACTTGTCATAATTTAATGCTCTGAATATGGGTTCTCCAGCTTAAATTCTTTCCAGATGAAGCAGCAAAATAATACAAAATGTATTTTGCTCCAGTGTTGCACCATACAGGAGTGGAAAAACAATGAGAAGCCAATTTCACAGTGGCTGATACTATCCTCACAAACAAAATATAATCTGTAATTAAAAGAAGTAATTGGCACACTACTTAATCACTGCAAAATATATTCTTCAAATAACAATGTGACCTGATGAAACAAACAGGTTTAAACACGCAAACATGACTTTCCTGCCTCTGCCAAATGTCCTTAAGAACCACTACTTAGCTTGAAAAATAGCTGCTGCGATTTGACTGCTGTTGGTATAACCTGATTTCTCCATAATGGATCTCCAAGTTTCCCATTAGCAGCCAACTGACAACGAGTGAAAACAACAAACAGAAAAACACTTATACTTCATTACACATTAGGAGTGATTGTACAAGAATATAACATAATACCAAGTTTGTGGAAGTCTGCCATGTGAGAAAGCAAACTGGTCATTTCCTTCTCTCCAACACCAAACAGAGGCACCACACATTCTCCTGCAGGAATATGTTGCCAGCTTTTGAGATTTGGTACTCAGTGGAGTAGCTTTTTGATACACATGAAAGGAGAGTGAAAACAAACAGAGGAGTTTCTGTTTAAAGATGTTTTACACCACCTGAAGCCCTCCAGTTTAGAGTTTGACACATTTTAGTTTTATTCACACACAAGATGTTGTCTTCCTCCCTTCTACTTATCTGCCTCATTCCAGATGTTACTTCTCTAAAATTATATTTCAATTGATTATTCAACATTTACTTGTCACCAGCACAGAAAAGCAACTGCCAAAAATGCAGGTATTTAAATCCGAAGTACAGCATAAAAATTAATGCTGTATGACAGTCATCACAGGATACATTCTCTAACCAACAAAAGACAGAATTTCCTTATGAAGCAAATCCAACTTGGTTCTTCCATGTTTGTTTTATTAAATAAAGCTGTGGCGTGGTTGTCTATCTGAAGTGCAATTCGCTTTATTAACTCTAATAAAATAAATGGCCTCTGAATGCCAGATGTGAGATGGAACTTGTGCATCCCTGTTTCTTACCAACTCATGTCCTTGAGCTGATTTCACTGTGAGGCAACAGATAAAGACAGAAGAACTGGTAGCAGGGAATAAACTGTAATATAGGTTACAGCAGCAACACACTGCTTCGAGGAGATTTGGCCTTTGCTGGCCTAAAATCCTGTGGTTTAAGGACACTGCATTGTAATACACAAACAAAGATTTGGCTCTTCACAAATTGCACACTGCTGGTCAGCTCTGTGAACAGAAATGTTCACACATCTCCTGTACAGAATAAACTGCCACCAGCGAAGGTTTTGAAAACTCCTAACAGGAATTACAACACAGTCTCACAAAACGATCAACGCAGAGTACAGTCAGGAAATGAGGATAACTGCATTTTTTCCAATGGAAAAGAGCTATTTCTGGGGAAATGTCTGGAAGTTTACACAAATGAGCCTCCTAACCTTTCTTTAAGCAAACCTGCTGTTGAATGATTAATGAAAAAACTTTCCAGTCAGTGAGGCCCAGAATTAAAGATGTGTTTCTACCTTAACTTTCCCTGTAATGCACGTATTAGTCAGATTTTAACTACATCAGTAAAGGTGATCTTAGTCACTGGTACAGCATTTCACAGATTTTGAAGAGTATTCTGGGTTGGAATGGACCCACAAGGATCATCAAGTCCGATTCTTAAGTCAATGGCCTATCCAGGGATCAAACTGCAACCTTTGGTGTGGTTAACACCGTGCTCTGACCAACAGAGTGAATGCTGGGGTCACTGGTTCGTGGAAACGGCTTGAAGTTGTGTCGAGGGAGGTTTAGGTTGGGTATTAGAAAAAGGTTGTTGTCCCAGAGAGTGTTTGGACACTGGAATGGGCTCCCCAGGGCAGTGGTCACAGCACCAAGCCTGGCAGGACAGTAATTACTTGGACAACACTCTTGGGCACGTAGTGTGACTCTTGGGGCTGTCCTGTGCAGGGACTGGAGTTGGACTTAACGACCCCTGTGGGTCCCTTCCAACTCAGCAGATTCTGTGATTCTGTGATACCACATCCTGGAAAAGGAGTGTTTGAATTCAATTTCAAGCCAGTGTCAGAAAGGAACTGTACAAGAAAGGAAAAGCTAACATTTTAAGTTTCCTGACCTCCAAGTGCTTGTGTCTGCCAAATTTACATTAGCTCTGCTTTTACATTTAATATGAAAAAAGCTGGAGTCCTGTCAGCACCTATTCACTCAAGTCTTAAAACAACTAAGGATAAAAGAGTCAAGAGAATGACTTCAGCCACATCCTCTGCAAACCTCACCGCTTCTCATGCTGGTGCTGGATGCAAAGAGAAACAACCTGGGTGTTATAATGTGAAATAGTTAAACACTTCATTTGACAATTAAAATGAACATGATCCTCCACAGCAAACACCAGTGCACCTCCCCCCACCCCCCCTTCCAGGTGAACTCAGTCATTTCAAACAAATCGGGGGTGCTTCAGACCAGACGGAAGAACCGTGAACAGCAAGAGTCCCCCAGTGGTAAAACTACCTCAAAGAAACTTTTTCTTCCTCCAAAATATCTACTGCACAGCACTTTGGGCAGCTAGCCAAAACCTTGTCTCTAGGTAGCTGTAGAGTGATTTAGAGATGTATTTTAATACTTTTACCACTCTTTAACAATCAAGAAAATAATACATTTATTGCACCTTAATAATACACATCTGAGAAGTTAACACTGTTAAAAAAACCTTTCTAGCTTCCCTGTTGTAGTATAATAAATCATTCTAAATATGCACAGTAATTTCTAGAATTTTATTAAAATACTTTGCTGCTATTGGATCATTTCATACAACAGAAAGTCATTACTGAGAATTAGACCACTGCACTCAGCTACTATCTGGGGAAAAGCTGATTTGTAAAGTATTACTCTGAAATACTAAGGTTTTTCAAGTTCGAACATTTTCCAAATATCAGAAATACCTTCAAAATTCTGAAAGTCATGAGGAAACCTTAATTCTCTTTGACATGCTCCTTGAGAGTATGATCTTGTTCAACACGTAGCATTTGTGCTTAGGAACATTATGAATTGTCACCCTAATCCATTGGCAACACTCTGCCACAGAAGTACAACCTGCTGAGGAGGCAGAAGAGCCATCTATCTGTTACGAGCACTTTGCACATCTCCCATTCTGACAGCTGCAGTGGGAAGCAGCTCTTCTTACCACAGTCCAGGTCCAGAATTATTTATTTTATTTCTCAGGCTGGCTAAAGACAAGAACTAGTCACCGAGCTTTCTACAAGCCTGAATATTGACTCTCACAATGCAGTCCTTCAATTAGCAGGCCTCACTGCTCAAGGGGAGCTAACTATTGGCTCTATTTTATTCTTTTTACAACAGAATAATTCATTCTGTAACTCGTAAATTACATTTCTCTTCACAGTCTACACTAGATATTGCATACTGCCTTGCATTACAGAAATCTGTGATTTTTTTTTTCCCTGAAGATATTACTAAAAACAGCTCTAGAGAGAACACTGCCGTTTATGAGATCGATTACTTCTGCCTCCTGTTAGCATCCAAGGTACAGTCACTTACTGATTATCTTTTAAGTATGATTTTAATTTTGTCTGTGTAGGATTAAATACGTCTTTGAAACACTGAGTTAATGACAAGTAATTATTAAAATCACTATATACAGTTGCAGTGCGACAAACATGACTTTGAAAGGCAAAATAGAGTAAGGTTTCCTGTTTTCTTAGCCTGACAAAGTGTTGATGTTAAGAAGAATTTTATGGTGACATTTTCTTCTTTAAGGCAGGACCAAAAGTTTGCAACACTTAAATCCTTGACTTAGCGCAACAGGAAGGAGATAACTCTCTTTTTATTAATCTGAGGGATTTAGAAGCTTACTTGCAATTAGCAGAAATGAAAGCTGCTATCAGACTGTGTAATTATTGCCCAGCAGTGCAGTACCTAAGCCCCAAAAACGACAGCTCCACAAGTGCACCCATTCTCTGCCCTGCTAAGTGAATGATTTGAAGCAGGTAAGAGCAGTGCAGTGCTTGCAGTGGTGTCACAAGACATCTGCTTTCACCAATAGCCCTGTAATGTCTGGGATACCCAAATACCAACACCTTTTTAATCAATAAAAAATAAAGCTCAAGCATCACAACTATTCACCGTTTATGGCTGTGGTTATGCCATTAATGATGTCTTCAATATATTGAGAACCTCACCTTGGAGACAACAGTTCAAACACAGCTCAAGATGGTAACGACTGAAAATACTTCCACAGCTGCATGGGGAGCTACACAGAACAAGCTGAGGAGAAAGGGGCATGTTCAGGGATAGAGAACTGAGCTACAGAAATAATTTTTATAATTGGCACCTTTGCTGCCACCTCCTGCAAGGAGGGGAAGGGCTGAGCAGGGAATGAAAAATGAACTACTTTCCCTTTTCCAGGGCTACCTGAGCCTGCCTCCAGCAGCAGGGTGCCCTGCTCTGCTCTGCCAGACTGGACATGTAGGACTGACAACTCCAGTTTGCAGAGAGCTAAGGCATTCAGTACCATTTCTCTTCAAATAGGATAATTCTAAATTTATTCTCATTTATGCTTTTGAATCTTCCTACAGCTCTCAGAGAAAGGTCAAGGGCATGCAGATAAGATATTTTTAGCATTACAGCAGAAATGTATTAAAAAACTAAATGAAGCTCCAAGTCAGATTCAAATAGTTCTTTATTTTCCAAATTCAAAAACATTGTATGCCATTTTCCCTAAACATTAACTCATCTAGACTTAATAAATTTACTTTCTACCCAACCCAAAAAGAGCTGTCTAGGTATTTTTAAAATGTGCAAAAATTAAAAAACCACCCAAACACATCACCAAACACTGTGTTCAACAATTCTCACACCAATTTATAGACAAGATTTATACACTAACACACCACACTTCTTTGCAAGTCTCCTTTAATTTCCTGTTGCAAAGGTGGGATGTTTGGCAAGGGGAAGAGACATCTCACACATCAGCAGCCTTGGGGAATGTTTGCTTAGAAACACACACAGTTTGACCTCTCAGAGGATCAAATCAGTTTACTTCATCAGGCCATGAGTGTTATCAACCACTGCAAGTTTGTGTCTCTATTTCACTGTTTAGGAGACTAAAATTAAGTAATAGATTACGAGAGAGAGAACACACAATTTCTCAGTCTATATGGGTTGATTTTAAAGCTGTAATTTTCATGACTTTTCTTACGAGAATACTATAGGCAGTTCTTATCCATGCAATCCTTTAAAGAAATCTGACAAACAAATCCATCAATTTCTAATAGAATTTCAAATACAGCCGACACCTCGCTGTCTTCAATCACGTCTTGTTTCATAACTGTGTATGTGGAGAAAAGACATGTCTGTCTGGGGCCTAATGGATAACATGATGTACATTCCCGTGGCAATAGAAAATGAACGACAATAAAAATTATAATTTACTCTGCTGTCAGGTGCTGATCCTGTAGGTGTGAAGGAAAGCAAGTAAAGCTGCAGAGACTGAGTTTTGATCTGGCATTGTATTTAAATATTTTGTAGTTGAGATTTAATTGCACCTAATCTGCTCAATAAAATCATCTTCACTGTTATTAATATCCCAGACTTGTGTTATTATATAATCCAAACCTATTTTTTATACAGACACTTTAATCTGCTGCTTAAGCGTTCATTAATGCAAAGCCACTGCTGTGGAGAACACATTCCACTCTATTTGCAAGAGGCAAGAATTCTTTGGAACTACTACCAAATGCTAGTGGTTGCCTTACTTAACTTTGTTTATGGCCTTATGACAACAAGCATCAGCAAAACTTAATCATTAATCCTAAAAATATTCCATCTGGGAAAGAAGGTGACTCTACGAAGTGCAGTGTCATTTGTAAACACAATGTGGTATCATCCAAATAGTCAAATGCAATATATGTGTTCATATATAACAGCTTTTGGATGGCTCCCTTCTTTCCTGTTTCATTTCTAAATCTGAATAAATAATCTGCATGCCAACTAACCTAAACGAATGAGTTATTTCCCATTTCGAGAATCTTGAGATGCTCAATTATCTCACACAACTGCCAGCCATCAACTGTACTTAATTGCCTGTATGTTTCAAGTCCACTGCATGTTTATTTATATCCCTTGCATGACACACTAGATGTTTTATGAGACTAGAATAAGATGAGATATGTCACAGTCTAATGCTTAGGGATATGACAGGAACCGTACTTGCTTTTTTTAATCACAATTTTTCAAGGAAATCTAAGTAAATTAAATATTAGTCTCTATCTTCTCCACACCCTGCAGCTCCCAGTGATTTCTTAACCCATGGGACATACTTGAACAAAGCCGACAGAGGAATGAATAAGAAGTTCTTACAAATTTTATGAAAAACCACAGTTTTAGACCCAAGCAGACCTGGCAAGGCAGGCGTGCCTCTGGCTCTGAGCCATTCCGAGAGGGAGTGGGGACTCACAGTCCTCCAGCACAGGTGTAACACCCAGCCAGCTGCAGCACCTGCTGCCCCACAGACCAGAGACACGGGACAGAACTAAGGACCAGGGAAGAGACAAAGGAACACATGGAGAGGGCACTGAACAGGGAGAGGAGACAGAGAACTTCCTCACAGGGAAAGGAGACTGTGCAAAGAGTGGGTGCATCCAGGGGATGGAGGACTCAGGTAGGAAATCAGGCTTTGTTAGTTACATCACTCAGGAACATTTCCTTTTACTAAACAAACCACGTCTCAAACTCTTTATAGGGTGGGTGAGAGAACAGTTGGGAGAATGCTGAGAAAAGCTGAATTTAACACAAGTTTGCAGCAACACAAAAGGTGCTGCTTCATGAGAAGTCCTGGATGAGGGAGGACAGGGAGACAGTGGGGGAATGAAGAACAGGAGAGCAGGGTGCAAAGCAAAGACATCAGGAGAGTGAAGACAGGAGTGTCACAAAAGGAATGGGAAAAACTGCAGCTAGATTTCTGACGAGTAGCAGAAGTGGAAAGCAGAGCCACTCCATGCTGCAGTGACAGAGAAAGAAAGCCCTGAAGTCCTGCAGCTGGAGGGGATTTGGTGGAGTAGTTACACAAAAAGAGAGGAAAGTCGACAATCAAAGAAGGGAAGGCAGTAAACGGAAAAGGCACATCAAGGCAGGAATGAGCTGGGGTTCTCAGCTCAGGGAAGCAGCAGTGGTTAGCATGAGCCTGACTGCCAGGGCTAAACCCAAAAAACACCTGCATTGGGACGGAGGCTGTGGGACTGGGGAGCTGGGAGAATCCTTGTGCTGTCTCCAGGGCAGCAGGAACAAGGAAACAGCCATTTCTGGGTTTGCTGAACTGAGCTTTAGTATTGAATTTGGGGTGCAGAATTTAAAAGGAAGAGCATGGAAGTTTTTAACACTTCTGAACCTCATCAGCTGCGTGACAAAACGTTAATGGGAAGATGCATTTTACGGACATCAGACAGTGATAAAATCATATAACCACTGAATGCAGAAATTCATCTTTATTTATGGGTTTCTACTCAAATTGTTTGATACCTTCAAGTCTCTTTACAACCTATCATTTCTGTGAATTTTTATGCAGGAAAAGCTATCTCTATGCCATTACACTTTGTGTCATGCATCTCTCATGTTGAATTTCAAGCTGAGTGCAGATTGTACAGGACAATAGCCTGACACTTAGAAAAATTGTCAAAGCATCATAGTAACTAAAGGACTGTTCCAAAAATAACTTAATTGTGGAAATGCTCTAACCATACTGACAGCATTATTGCTGCATTAGTTCCATCCATGGAAAATGCGAGAATATAAAAATACTGCCAAAAATAATATAAATTACAGAATTACATTTCATGAACAAAACCAGTCCCATTTCTAAAAATCAAAGCTGTAAACACATTACTTTCTAAGGTTAAAACAATGTAATGTGCATCTTAAAATAACAAATGTTGGATACTTATCACAAATAAGTATCTGCCTGACAATCCAAAAATCGTTATTTCTTTTCATCACACACAAGCATTTTACTCTTAGCGTTTTTAACATTCTGTCAACTCCTGACAGATAGCACTGGCTTCTCCAAGGCTGTCAAAGTTATCCCTGAGAGTCAAATAGAAATAGGGTTATAAAAAGGAAAAAAAAAAAGGAAGTTTAAAAATATCTGAAAATATAAAGAGCCAGTGTGCAAAATGCCTGCAATAAGCTGCACTTTGCTGTGCCATCAAGAGACAGAAAGCTGCTGGATGCTGTTCTTTTGGTTTCACCAGGGAAAACAGCTTTCACACAAGGCATTTTGGAAGCCCTGCAAGGAAGGCTGCCACAGAAATCTGCCTACTCAATGCAGTCTTCTCTTCCACCCTCACATAAACCTTTATCACTGAACCGGTGACAACAGAGAGGTCACTGCACGAACCAAGGGGCTTCTGCTCACTCTCACCGTGTCACACCTCCAGCTGCTCCACCAGCAGGCTCAGTGTGTCTCACTCACCCCTGAGACACTGCAGACTGTAGATATTTAAGAAAACAGGGAACCCAGCCAGTTCTGCATGTCTGAGGTTCTCAGAAGCCCGTGCCTGCTCCTGCTCACCATATCCCTGGAATGGCCGTGCCTCTCCCAACAAATACCCTGATTCTGCTTCCCTCCTCAGTGACCTGATTCCTCCTCAGAATCCCACCAACACCACTGGCAGTACCTCTGTGTTTTGCTCCTCCTTCAGAGAAACTCAGGTGGCACTTAAGCAAACCAAAAAGCTTCCCTATAATGGGAAGCAAGAATACAGTTTGCTGCCCAAAAGTGAATATACATATCTGTTCATTTAATATCTGACCCACCACACCATAACTGAGGCTTTCCTGCAAAGATACAGATTAAAGGATGGCAGTTCCATTCTCCCAAGATGCTACTCCAGAAAATATGTGGTTCACTGCATATATCACATTTGGTAATAAAGTACCTGGTCATGCTTGTTTAACCAGCTATATACCAACTCTTTCCTCTGAGGCTTCAGGAAAATACTGCCCAACTCTGAGTTCCTTTGAGATTTCTAACTATTCTCTCTTACTACTCTTGGCATTAAAGGAGAGGCTGAATATTCACGCATAAATGCTTTGTGTTGCATCATCAGGTTCTTCCTCCTTCCATGGAATGGATTTCATCTGGTTTCCCATGTTGAAACAGGTCGACAAAGCTTGTCTAGACTACTGGGACAAGCAGAAACACTACATCTGCTCAAAGCTGTGCATTTTAAATACCTGAGGAACAAAGACTTTTTCTTCTGTTTTCCACCTCTTCAAAGAAATTAGCAAAAAGATTCCAGTAATCTTACCATGGAAAGCAACATGGACTAAACTGAAAATATTTACATATTCCTGTTTTCAAGGCCTGTTTATGATCCTGCTGAAGGTAAAGTGTGTAGGCGCTGCCTTTGTAGGCCAGTCAATCAGTTACTTCAGCAAGGTACTTAACTCCCCTCTCATAATCAGATCTAGCTTCAAGAAAACAGGATATTCAAAGAGTTCCTGCAAACCAACAGTCACCAAAGTGATTTTCTTTTGTATGAAGTCCAATCTGATTATAAAAATGCAGAAGTGGAAATCAGTAACTGGTATCTATGCACCCTCGATAACTTGTTATCTGCCTGGAACCCGGCCTAGTTGTCTCTGCAGAGAAAATCTGCACTCAGAAATGTCAAAGAACACAAACATTGTGCATGCTTCGAGTTATTTTTGTCAAACTTCTTTCATTTTGGTAAACACAGCTAAAATAGATGCCTGGTTTGTCTGTTTGTTTTTTTTTCTCGTAACAGGACACAAATTCTCACTGGGAAAAACAGAGTTAGCCTGGATTTGTGTAAAACCAGTATTAAATGTTGGTTCGAGGGCTATTACTTTAACACATTACCTCATAAAGAAGAATACAGTTGTGTGTGTAACAATTTAGGCTAAATATAGAAAGTTTTTACTTTTCTGTTATCAAAAGGCTCGACCTCACATCAGAAAACCAGAACTATGCCAAAAAATAAATTACACCAGGAAACAGAATACACCATAATCAAATAAGAAGATTTTGATGTGTTATGCTTACTTCAGTGGGAACAGAATCAGATTGCAAGACTCCTATTAACCTAATAAGATCTGGTTTATTGTTTATGAACTCGGGTGTATGTACAAGGTAACTAACATGAAGTATGTCAGCTTTTTTAGCAAAGCAGCAATCATATGGGGGTTAAGAGCTAATAAAAGCATTGCTAAGAGTCAAGAGAAATCAACATTTTTAATATTTTTTAAATTAAATGGCTTTTGTAAAAAAGTGGCATCTCAAATAATCTTACAGGAATTTCATAAAAAGACAGTGTTAAATTAGAAAGATATGTGGCGTTTGAAATACATGCAGATTTAGGAACAGAAACAGGATTAGAGGCCTCAGGCAATAGGAATTGGAGATGTCATACAGTATTAATTCATGGGAGAAGCCACTAATTCACATGCCACAAACCCCAAAAGGAAAAAGCAGTGAATCTCTTGGCTAGGAGAGAGATTCTAACTTATCTTTCTGATAAACAATCTGAAAAATGCCATACATGGATTCTACAAATGAAAAGTCATTTACCAGGTAGGAAAAAAATAAGTAAATAATAACTAAAGTGTCAGGGACCTGCTACCCAGAACACAGCTCTTACAGCAGACCAAGAATTACAAAACTGAATAGGGAAACGCTCCATTCTTGATTAAAAGAATTTTGGGGTTATGAAGGTTTGGGGGAAATCAATCGCTATGACACAGCCTGTTCTAATTCTACAGCTCCTCTTCACAGAATAGCAGGAAGAGAAGGTACGAGGAGAAGCACACAGACAAGGAAGCTCCATTTCTCTGAATCCTGGGAATTCAGATTTAAAAGCCCCAACCTTCTTCCCCCACCTTTGCTGACAGCAACTTTTCCAAGGAAACACTTGCAATTCATTCTCAGTGAGGTCTCTACCCTATCCCCGAGAAGAAAAATATAATGGGGAGGGGGCAAATAGCAGCCACCAATAATCACAGCAGGTCTTATGCTGGGGAGAGGGAACTATTCCCTTATAAAAGTCTGTCACATCCTCAAGAAAGTGTTTTGCACACTGGATTCATTCTTTCCCCACAACTGACTTCGTGATTTGTGGATAAATTATACAAGATGCCTAAAAGACTTTGAAAAATTCCAGGGAAGGTGGGAAAACTACTGATCAACCTCCTCTCCTGAGCAATGGAGAGACCCCAGAGGGAGACCCAGAGCCATCCTCATACATCCCAGAGAAAGAGTGCAATAACCACCAGCACATACACACACTCCTGAGATTCCAGCACTGCCGAATTTTACGGTCTCAACTAGGTACATACAATAAAAAGCCACCTCACTGGCCATTTTGTTTCTGTTTGCACTTACAGCTTATTCAGTGTGCAAACCAAACTTTGTAACATCACGTGCTGTGGTCTAATGTGAAATCACACACTCCACTATGAAGCACGGCGTGCTGTGCTCTCTACTGAGTTCTTGGTTTTAATTTAGAAGTTTACTATAATAAATATAAAATATGCCCTTTTCTAAATATAAGCTTCCACATACCTTCTACAGCAGAAGATTCCCAGAGTTTTTAGAGCAGGCAGCCTCCCATGAGAACAGCAGAATCAGGGAACACTCCCTTTGACACACAATCATACAAGCAATTTTCTTTCTCTCATTTGTTAATGATGCAAAAGGCACTTTGCAAAAACAGTTTACTGCACTGAAAAGAAATACTGGCAAAATAATTAATTTCTACCAGTCTGGTGCTTTAGCAACTAGAAACAAGGCCTAACTAGCAGCATTTAACCAACCAATTCTCCACAGATGAACAGCAAACCCTCTATGTTTTAACAAATGTTCTGATTTATGTAGCCTGTTCTTTTAAGATTATTTCTGAACATAATGGATGTGAAAGAAAGAAGATTCACAAAGCTGAACAATGAGATAATAAGCCTATGAACAACTAGGCAACTTAGAAGTGAATCCATGGGAGGAGAGCATTTTGTCACCCTAAATGCATTGATCTAAATAGCCAGCTCTTTTTAACACTGAATTTTCCATTTGCACCACTTCACAGACATGGCTTAAAGCATTTTATTCAGATGTGTTGGCTCTCCTTTTTGTGTTGAAATGAGCGAGACATTTCAGAAACACCACTTTGTTAAGTATTTCTACAAGTATGCAGAGCTACATTTTTTATGCAAGATATTTTCTTACAATGTGCCTGAGATGACCACTACACTGTATCAGCTATCACCAAAATAATGACATATCTTCCAGCTGCAAGGCTCAATGTCAAATAAAATACAAATTTAAGAGGCAAATTGTTCTCCAGGTAGTAAAAAGCCACAGACAGCTTTAAGAAGTTACTAATTCAAGCATCTCTCCTTAATGTGGTGTGAAACTCACTTCTGAAATCCAATCAACAGATTTTGCATTTACTGTAGTTGTGACAGAAGTCAATGGCCTTAAAATGTTTTCACCTCTCAAAAGTTGCAAAGGTTCAAGTAAAAATGTCTGTTTAAGCAAAATCTTTACATCATAATGACTAACCCAAATCTGTTACCCTCCAAAACAAACACACAGATCTTCAGCAATCTGAAGAGCTGCTTAACAGGAAGAAATTCACACCCTTGAGGCAGAAACACCACATCTGATGTAGTTATAAAGAAATTCAAACCTAGATATGCCCAAAACAAAAGACAAGACAGCCCAGTCTTTCAACTGGGAAGACTCAAACTTAGTAACAGGTTTAGCCATATCTTCCTGATTTTTGTTCTACATCAACATATTGATGTTTGAATTAAAGAGAATGTGGCCTCCTGTCTCCATAGGAGAAGCAATTTTGAACATCTATCAGAATAGGATTACATCATCTTTAACAGGTTTTAAAAACTGTCCTTCATTTGTCAGGCTTATGCAGACTACAAAAGACTTATCTGACACAAAACAATCATGTCAGCCAATGATTTCCCCTTTCACATACCACAGAAGAAAAGTACACCGATTTTTTTGTACTATCTAAAAATAAATACAGAAGACGGCAAAAGCATTATATCTGATGCCGTGATGACTTTTTGCCTTTTCTTTTATACCTCTTTTATATAGCTTTATGTATTCCTAATGCTTCTTACCCCATATACTTACAATCCCTTAAGTTAGCTAGCCTAACCCTTGTTAAGCCAAGAGACCAAACATCCTGGAAACCTCATAGTCAAGGGTCAGAACGCTCCAGACACCAGAGTCCTCTCCAGAACACATTCTGTAAACTAAGATAGGGCCCATGAAAAGAGAAGAGTCCTCGGGATGGGAAGTTCACATAAGCCTCTCCATTAGGGAATCTTTGAAGGATATGCTAATTTGTAAAGCCTGTAATTGCGTGTGCTTTTCTGGGAAGTGTGTGCGTGCACTTCGGGAGTGCTTTTCGATGCATTCCACCAGGACAGAGTGCTGCAACAAAGATCCTTCAATAAATACCAAAGTAAAGCCCTTTTCCCTCCTAACCGTGTTTAGTTCTTAATTTTAAGACCAAGAAAAGGCAACATACCAAGTCACACAGTGCCACAGCATGGCCTTTATGATGTGAAAGGGTTAACTGCCCATTTTAATTATACACAAGTAACTTTAATGGGAGTGAACACTGCAGCAACATTTATAAACACAATGTCCACATTAGCAGAACACCAGTTATGAAACCCCTGCCAATGCTACTTGTACAAGGATTGTTTTGTTTGCTTGTTTTAGTCAAATTTTACCAAGTTCTGGTATATTTGCAGAGCTCTGCAAAAAACCTGTAAGACTGAGGAGGTTTAAAGAATACCACATGCAATAGTAACCATGACGATAAGAAAAATTCTTTTGCTAATCTTTTTTTTTTTTCAGCTGACAATACTTTCAAATGCTGGTGTTTTTCCACTGGATGACAACTTCTGTTTGTTGCTCACTGTGAATTCTAGGCCTCCCATCCTTGTAAGCCTGAAATTTCTGACCAAGGGAGCAGCAATTTGGGGCTCACTGGTAACATGGGATGAGTCCTAACTGCAGTAGGATGGACACCACCTGTTGGCAACTACGTCTTACTTCCTTGTCGCACTGAATAGGTGCATGAAAATTACATTTTTAAGGTAGTTATTCTGCAGGTAAATGTGGAATCTAAAAAACAAATAACAGAAAGGCAGAATGCAGATTGGGTATTTCTCTGGAGATCCTAAGACTGCTGAGGTAGGTTAAAATTTGGCCCCAGGCGGGCTGATCATAAACTTTTAGGAAAACAGCCTGGAACTCCTCTGCACTGATTTTGTCTTGGCTTTATATTAAGTTGGAGTTTCAAGCAATAAAACATAATAGAAATAACGATTCTTCAGAGATTTATCTTTGCTCTCTACTATTTCTCCAACAGCCTTGCTCACCAAATAAGACAACGCTTTCAAAAGATGTATGGCACAAGGACCTGAAGTCACATATTGAAAAGTGACTAAAGGGATGATTTTCAAAGGCATTAAGATACCTAAAGATGCATTAAGCACTTAGAATTTTCAAAACTGCCTGGGCATCTAACGCCTATTTAAATCACTTAGCCCTTTCTGAAAATCCCAATGGGCAGTTATCTACATTTTATGTGTCTATATGCCTTTGAAAATCTGTACCATTAAATACTTAACAACCTAAGTCCCCCTGGCTTTTAACGGGACTTTGAGTCCTAAAAAGTGTAAGTAGATCTGAAAATTGGTCAAGCCACTCTCTCTGGTCTTTTTTTTTCCCTTTCTTTTAAAGAGGCATCTCCTAATGCTTATCCATAACCTGCCAGTTAAGTACAGCTTCAGCACTGTCCAACTTACACACTGCACTGTGCACAGTTGATCTGTTTTATGGAGCTAAAGAAACAGAAGTCGAGAGCACAGACTGCATCCTCAAAAAGGACTTTTTGAAGCTCCTAAAAAGAAATGAAATCCCAACCTGTAACCCTAGCGAATGCCCCCAAAACCACGTTTTCAATAAATATGACCCCAAATGAGTACAACTTAGGCTGATAAAGAACATCATTGTTTAATCACCATGCAACATATTCAAAATACCAAAAAAAAGTTCTGAAAGGCAACCATACAGCAACAGGAAAAAAACAGAAAAAAGAGGAAGTTGTGAATAGGCTCTTTAAAAAGGCAGCAGTTCCAGAAAAGAAGACAAGCCTTAATTCTGAATTTTCTTTTTTTACAGAACTGTATGAAACTATAAAGCATTCCCTTATGCAAACATTTGAAAGAGATATCTTCTGATCTTCTGTAAAGTCAATAGGAGGTAACTTGCACTGACCAAATTCCCAAAAAGGAACTGATTTGTAAATTGGGAACGCAGGGAATCAGATTGCCACCTACAGGAAAATTTAGCATTTATTGTCAAGAATGACTCAAAAAGAATACAAATTGCCATCCTGCCAAGCATTCTTTCACTTCAAAACCAATTAGTCTATTTTTTTGTGCAACTATATCATGAGCTTCCTAAATCGAGGAAGCCATTATAATTTCTTTTTATTTATGAGTACTGCTTGAAAGTTCCATAATTCACTTACAATATCATATGTCAGTTAAAGAATTTTAAGTCTGCTTACCTGATACAATTGGTGCTAGCCTGAATATGTCTGATAATCTGCTGTTAACTGGCTCATAAGGAGAATCTTCAAGCAAGTCATTTCCTAGGGACAAAAAATATTTGGATTTTTTTCTTATACAAGAATTCAAGGTAAGAATTTTTTTGTTTGCTTTTACTTAGTGAAATGTACTCTCCTTAAATCCCTTTAAAAAGTTTGTATGGCTACTTCTTCTCGAAGAATTAGCTATAGAAACACCTAAAGGAGCTAACTGTTTGTCCCTGTCACTAGATCTTTTCTCTCCTTCCTCCTTGGGTAAGGTCATCATTTGCAGAGACAGCCTGTGACATCACAGGGACTGTCCCATCTCATGCCAGCAGGAGAGAAGTTGTAAGCAAAGGTGTTCCTCCACGTTCACCATTAACAGCAGAGCTCTTTTCAGAGAAGCTCAGCTAACAGCCAAAACCTAGCATCTTTGGTATAAAACACTCCTAACAAGATGCTGTTGGAAGAGAAACTTTTTATGATGCAGAAAATGTCCACCATTACAGTTAGCAAAAATATATGTATGGACTCATTAACACACATGCATATATGGGATTATTTCACTTATTGCAGAAGCAACTAAAAAAAAAAAAAAGTTAAATGAGGAGCACACTGAAGCAAAAGACTGCATCTTCAACTCCAGGGCCACAGCAAAAGAGGACTAAAAATGCTGTCTCATATGAGGACCTGACTGTTCTCAGTAGGCTGAGGGAAATTTGCCTCATGAATATGAGTAACAGAGGAGTCCTGAGTCAATCACTGTCGTATCTCTTCTAACTGGCACACCTACACGCTCTAGGAACCATAAACTTTGGGGGTTTTTTCTGCCTCAGCATGCCCAGGGAGTACTGCTAGTATTTACTGCTAGTAAATACAGGAAAGGAAAAAATAAACTTTTACTCCAAACAATCTTTTCTTCATATTGCATTTAACTTTCAGCAAAAAAGCTAAGAAACTAGTTCCAGCGTCCTGTGGCCTTGTAAGGTGCGTGCTAATTACGGAATTTTAATATTATTAGGAAGTTGTCTCCAAATGACTGTTTTTGTGGCTCTGGCACATGCTAGTGCCCCTATCTTTTGACTGTGGTTTAGAAAGGTCAGCTGGGTCCCCTGGAGGAAACTCTCACAGTCGATTTCCCAGCCCAGGAGCGGAGCCGCAGCTGTGCTGGGGGCGGATGGAGGCTCCTCGGGCGGCAGCTGACGGAGCACAATGAGAGCTGCGGGGTCAGAGCCCGGCTGGGGCTCAGGGGCAGCCGCAAACCCGCACCCTGCACTGGGGGTTCTGCGCTTCGCCACGTACCCTGCAAGCTCTGGTACATGCTCCAGTAAATGCGCAGGCAGTTCTTCTCCTTCTTCATGCCCCTCTTGCAGCGGCAATTGTACAGGGATTTCTGCTTGAGAGCTTCCATGGCGCTTCTGCATTCGTCCTTCGCCTCCAGGCCCGTGGCCCGGCTGAAGTTGCTCTCTTTGCCGGCTACACACTGCCTCAGTGTCCTGAATTTAGTACTACAGCTCTGCTCCTTCAGACACTGATCGCTGGCTTTCACGCAGTCCAGGCGGTCCCCTCCAGGCAGCCCGCTCACTTGTGCAGACAAAAGTACATCTATGGAGAGGAGACACAAACCAACACACGCTCTTTGAGGGAGGAGGGTGGGTTTAGCCCGAGCTCCAGAGAAGCATCTGGGAAACACGGGGCACCTCCTCACGCAGCAGATGCAGCCAACCCCAGGGGCAGCACCTTGCAAACCTCCTGGCTTCATGCTACACCTTACGAAAAAGCACACAAGGTTTCCATGGGCTTAGATCCACTTTCGAGGGAATCCAAGGAAACAGTATTTTTTAACCCCGATGGCTAATTTGTATGGAAGCACAAAAAGGAAAGAAAACCCAGAGGAGTTAATGTGCCTGACAAAACAAGCATTTGTTATTCCATAGATCCACTTTGGTGAAACAAATCAGTGTTCAATTCCAGATTTTAACTGAGGGGTTAAATATTCTGCCTCACTTTCCACAAGAGCTTTGCTGCAATTTCACTTACATCCAGGAACAACCCGCTCAGAGAGATAAGTATCCTCACTGATTGATATTACCCTGTCTTTGCGTCAGTCACTTTTTAAAGGCTGTTCACATTTTTGATTATTCTGTGTGTACAAAGGTAGAATTTGTTACTCCCCCCCTCCTCATTTCTCTCCACGTATGATGCTTTTGCAGGAGAACAAAGCAAATTGCATTAACTCTCTCCTCTCCATCGTGCCCCCGTCATGCTCCCTCACATGCGGATGGAAACGCAAACCTCTCTTGTGGGAAGGAAACCAGTTTGGGCTGCAAACCACTACCAGTCGGGCATGCTGCCAGGTTCAGGTGGAGATGTAATCCTTCAGCTAGCTCTTGTCATCCTCCACCCTCCCCAGGCAGCCTTATTTTATTTAAATGAAAAGTTTCCCTGTAACTTGCGAGAACCCAATTTAACAAGAGGCTAGACAGGCAAGTACCGAAGTCTGTAACCTCACGGAGCTTTAAATGTAGACCGGGCTAACTGATGTGAGGCAGAGCCATAAAAACTACTGGAAACTTCACTGTTCTGCCTAAACAATAGACTGACAGCCATCAGGCTCCCGGTCCCATAAACCCTATACTCTGCTTTATGAAGCAATGTGCAGACCGAAATCAGGCACCAGCAACTTACCCACTAAGGGCGCAGCGAAGTACAAGAGAACGAGAAACATCTTGCTGTCTTCGGATGGTTTCCCCAAACGACTTGATGTGTCTCAACAAAGATGATCAGCATGTAGATATTCCAATATCGCCGATGTCCAAAGGCTCCAAGTTCAGATCCATTGAATTCAAGGGAAAAAAAAAAACCACCAAGCAAAAAAACCCCCCACAACCCCCTCTCCTCTTCACCGCTATCACCACCGGCAGCAGGAGCAGCGACGCAAACGCTGAGCTTTTCCTTTAGATTTCAGGTCTGAGCAACCTGCAGGCACAAGCACTGACTCCAGTGCGGGAGCGAGAGGCGCACGCACGGGTATATGTGTGTGTGTCTGTGTGAGCGTGTGTGAGTGAGCGAGCGGCAGCGGGGCAGGAGCGCCGGTCGCCTCCTTGGGTGGGCAGCGCCTGTTCCCAGGGAGGGACCGAGAGCGCACGGGGGGCGGGAGGGGGGTGCACACACGAGACCCGCAGCGCCCGCCCGCCCCCGGCCCCGCAACCGGGGCCAGCCTCTGGCAGCCCGGAGCCGCGGCTTCCCGAGCCCCCGGGGCAATTCGCTTCTTCCCCCCCCCCGACCGCAACTTTATTGACGCGCCGGAGCCGCGCAGGCTGCGCGGAGCGCTCGCCGCCGGGGCGGAGCGGGGGTGGCTGCGCGTGCGACGCTGCCGGCAGCCAAAGTTTGCCAGGGAAAACTGGGACGGGCGGGAGGCGCGGCCGCTCTGGTTCNGGGATGCTCCGCTTCCCGTCCGCCCTCCGGGGGACTCGGCGGCCGCGGCCTCCCCCTGCCGGCCCTGCCGCCCGCGGGAGAAGCCCGGGGCGTCCCGCAGCGACCCCAGGGCGGCGGGAGCACCGCCCGTCCTTCCCCGCAGCCTCCTTGGGGCGGGCGGGCCCCGCGGCCGCCGAGCCGGGAGCCGCATCCCTGCAGTGCGCGGTGCGGTCCAGCCCTCGGCCGGGGCCGAGCGCAGTGTATCGGCTTCCACTTGGCTCCTGAATAAACAAAGCGAACATATGTCCCATATTCGTGACAGATGGTTCAAACAGAGAACTATTTAGTGGTTTTCCCACAGTTGCTACTATGTACCGCTCCCCCGAAACCCAACAAAATGCAATTAGCCTAAAATAGCGTCGGCTTCCAGATTTCCTTGTTTTCATATGTGGAAAATTTGGTTCAGGTGTTTTTGTGTTCTGGCTGCAACCAAATGTGTTGTTTGGGGGTTATTTTTTTTCTGTTTTTAAAATGTCAGTATATGTGTTCCTTGGCAGTTGTCAACAAGCTATTTGGCCTATTTGACTTCAGGAATTTGCTTCTCCTTGCAATAAATTTTGCCTAAAGGAGTTTGCCTTGCCTCATGAGATGGGAGATGATCAGGTTGGCCACTTTTATAGCAAAAACTGGATGGCAGATGGAGCTAAACTGTTGTAAGGTACTTCAAAACACTTATTTAAAAGCTTAGCATATGCCAGGGTATACAGAGAGCACAATATTCATAGAACCCAAATGGAAAGGGCTTATTTTTGTTTGGTTTGTTGTTCGGGGGTTTTTTTCCCCTCTCCTGCCATTTTTTCTTAACAAACAGATTTGCATTTCTACCCAAAAAAACCCCAAACCCATGACACGCAACAAAAATAAAACTAAATCCGACAAAACAAACAAAAAATCCTAGAGCAAAGTACTGGTTCTCTCAGTGAAATCGTAATACTGATATCAAGTTGCAACTGATTAAGCCACAAGTTTGGTGTTTTGGTTGTTTAATGTGAAGAGGCATATACTATGATACGGTCACAAAGTCTATTATCTGCTGCGCGTACAAGGATGTAATTGGAGAAACAAAGACAATGACCAGATTTCTGGAGTGTTTCAGGATAATTAGAAGGTGCTAACTTGGTGATAGCATTGACGATTCAAGACTGCTTCAGCTTTTCAAATAGCGGGTATTTAATGGAACAAGTTGGTCTTCCAAACACTTCAATAGAAATTGAACTGGGTGATACAGAGAGACGATTACTTCTTCAGTGGTAATTTTGACATTATTATGGCACACGATAAGCTCTGTATAGAAGTTATCTGTGTGCCTGACACAAAGGTAGCATAATTCTCCTGTCATTTAGAAACCTAAGTCAAGAATAGCTACAACACTCACAGCAGAGTATAGTAACTGAAAATCAGACTGAAATCCAGGCCACTTTTTACAAAACCATTCATGCATTAATGTCCTGAATACATATATACACACATACATACACACACACATACATACACACAAATTATTTGGCATATGAAAAAGCAACACATTGCAAATCTCTGCATTAATAACTACTTTTGCTGTTATGAAACACAGCTTTTGTGGGGTGTTTACAGTTACAGTAAAACTGAAAGCACATTTTAAGTGTTAAAAGTTGAATAAAATGTCACTGACAGTTCAGAAATAACAAAACAGCTGGAAAACATGCATCCAAAAATTCTGAATACTATCTAAACACTCCTCTTGCCAGTATTTTGACTCATCTCTGGAAAACTACCACCCAAAGCGAAAAAAGGTTAAAAGGTTTTAATGGAAAAAAGTTTAAAATGCAACCATGTTTGAGAAACAAGATCCAAGAAGAAAGTCCATGCTACATACAGTTGCTCAGGATATCCAACTGCTGCACACTCTTTACCAGGACAATAGGTGGGAGAAAGCTTAAAAATCGCAAGGACATTTGTTCCACAGTAGAAACTACGTTTTTTTAAATTTTTTTCTTTCAGAGATGGAATTATTTATAAATTTTTGTAGCAGCCAAAATCCCATAAGCCCCTCTGTCATTGGAGTCACAATCTTTTGGATCTTTGCAGTGTTTCCCAACTGCCTGCTACCTACCCTGGGGTAAAACTAAGTCGTTGAGTGTTTTGCTGTTGATTTCAGTCAAACCGAGGTCTGCCTTACAATTTGTATCTGTCAATCACTTAACTCACGAGTCTCTTCAGACAAATGAAGAATAAAAGAATAAGCCATACAGAAGAACTTAATGCAAATATTTTAAAGATATTTAAGCTTTTTAAGTGTTCTGCTGGTTGAGTTTTATAAAAAAGTGTCAGAACAATTAATGTAACATAACATATATAAGGTTCAGCTGGTAAGGACAAACACTTCATTAGAGGAAGGATGACAACACAATCACCACTGGATTATTGTTTATAAAGGCCCTAACAGTATAAATAATGTGGAAGGCAGAACCAACTACTTCAAGCTACTTGCTGCCAGCATTAACTGCCAGTACTTAAGTCTTTATGTAGTTGTAGTTACTGGTTTCTTTCTAGTTGGAAGCTGTTATACAACAGCTGGTTTTCTTTCATTGAAAACTTTTCACAAAGAAAAGGCAAAGTAATGGAGAGAGTGGGGTTATTTGATACTAAAATTTCAGTGAAATCAGCGCTTGGAACCCTTTTCTTTCCAAGTAGCTTGCAGTAAGAGTAACCCCTGCCACTGGGCAGTTTTAAGCTTCTGTCACCTTGCAGCCTGGACCCAAATGCTCCGAATGCAGCAACAGCATCAAGCAACAGCAGCCTGTATCCATCCAGGCCATCTACTCCTGGGGGCCAGACGTACAGGGCGAGCGAAACCAGAACAGGAGCTTTGCTGCATTCAGTTCTGATGTCCTTCTGCCTCCTCCTTTGCATGTAAACTAAGGACAGCAAACTCTTAGGAGGTGTCACATGCAGAGATGCCTCCCTCAAAGGCAGTGGATGTTGTTTTGCAGCCAGTGCCACTTGCAAAGGCTGCGTTAGGTTGGTCTGGCTGGCAGCGTTTCAGATGCCAATGTACCCATGAGCTGACAAGAAGGCTGAATTAATCCATTGCCTGGCCCAGGGTTAGCCTGCAGATTCCCTTTGCCATCTATGCCATAGACCTCCTTTTAAAGACTGAACCCTGCAAGAAAATATTGAAGTTGGAGCCGCTGAGCCCAAGGAACATTACACAGTATTATCTGCAGTGCCGCTAGGTATGTGAAGAGAAAGTATGCTGAGGGTAAGAACAGTGCCATGAACTTTAAATAGAATTCTTAGGAGAGGGAAGAGGTGAAGCAAAGCTAAAGCTGAACTAATGAGTCAGATCTAGCAGGTGGCGGAGAGCAAGCAAGTGATGGGAAAAAGTCTGTGTGCCGTGGGAGCACAAAAAGCAGTGTTTACACAGGAGGCTTTCTTCAATAATGAGAAAGGGAGAATAGAGAAGTTAGAGAATTACTAGGGACGGGGGGAACGGTCTGAACTGCGTTTTTTGTCTTACATTTATCTGCTTACCATGAAGTCAAAGTGCCTTTTGGTGGGAATAAGGCAAGAAGGATTTGCTCAAGGCATTAAAGTTTTGTAAAGGGCAGATTAAATAACAGTGCTCCAAAAATCAATTTTGAGGGGCTTATGAAGCCTTGAATGGGCTTTTGCAGCACAAAAGCGAGATTGAGTTTTTACTGAACCTGTCATTTATTTGGGTTTAGGGCTTTCAATAAGTATCAGAAAAAACATAAAACAAAAGCAAAGTCAGCAATGAGTATTCACACAGCAATCAAATAAAAAACATGTGGAAGTGCAATCCAGATTACTAAGTGACTTAATTGATGCAAAAGTATAAGAAAAGAATGTCACTGTCATGTCTGCCACCCCCCAGCCCCTCTCCCTGTGCTTTAATCCGACCTGGTAGTGAAATCCCACAGCTCTTCTTGGCCAGGAAGTTTTTCCTAAACTCGTGTGTCCCTGTACTCACCAGAGTTTGTGCTGATATAGTATCAAGCCACCCAGAAGGAGGGAAAAAAAAAAAAAAAAGATGAAAAATAGAGTGATAAAATTCAGTAGAATAGATACAGAAACACCGAAATAGAGTTTGAATTAAAGAGTTTGTAGTTAAGAAACCCAGCATATGGATTGACCCTAAAAACATGAAAGTGCTGATGGAACTGCAGCTACTTGTGAAGTCCAGTATCTTATAGAAATGATTTCGTTTAACTTTGAGTGGTGGTATAAAGGCGCAGATTCTGATGTTTGCCCAAACTGGTAAGGAAAGGGTTAGGAGAGGCCAATCCTTGGATCCCTGGATTTAGGGCTTTTTGCTTTAAAAATGGGGTAACGCCGCCCCCTAGCCGCTGGTAGGGACAGTGCAGGTTAACGTGGGAAGGGATTCCTGCCTCCACAGAAAACAAAACAAGGCGCAGAATTCCATGGCACAGGAGGATCCAGCAGCACAGAGACTAGATGTGGCGCAGTTAGGTAAGAAGTATAAAAGATGGCCAAAAAATGAAATATCATCTATGAAGTAGTGGTAATTCAGGTGCTCAGGGAATCTAGAACAATATAATTCAGATGCTCAACAGCATTTGAAACTTCAGCTTCCACATCAGTTGGTCTGAGCACAGTGCCAGGGTTATGGGTTCCACCTCCTTGTGAACCATTCACTTAAGAGCTGACTCAATGATCCTTCTGGGTCCCTTCCAACTCAGAATATTCCATGTGATTCTGTGAAATACACCAGCAACATCAACCTTCATCATCCCCTGGGCATTAGCAACCGATGTGATTCAACCAAGGCCGCAGTTTGGTTTGGTGACTTGAAATCTTCTTTTTATATTTAAAATTTCAGTGATTACCGGCAGCTTGCTCTTGACTGTTCCATTTGACCCTGAACCACAGGACAGGAAATCCTACCTTATACTTCATACAATATATTTACATTAATGAACCTCCTCATCTTTTCAGAAAAAAATTAGAGCTAGAAAATTACTTCTTCCGATCGTATATTCCGTAAGAATATAGCATCCACACTGCTTTGCAATATAGCTGCATGAGCATTTCAGAACATTGAAATCACGTTCTAGAACAGCATCTGAGAAAATCCATGCTAAAATAGAATGTTGGTATCTTGAATTTGCGTACTCGTTCACTTGCATGTAGATTCATTTCCCTCCCACTTTTAATTGAAAGTGATGAAAATTCTGTGTATAGAATGGTGTTTAAAGGCAGTGAGGTTTTCTGTTCAAACACACACAGCTCTAGTGATGGGTATTCAGCTCTCACTGTTCATGCCACACCGGATACACACGCATTTACAGAGCAAAGCATATTAAATCATAGAGGAACATTTTGCTTTCACTTACTGTACATATCTTCTTCTAAACTGTGGGACCAAATCTGCCCTGACACCTGCCCTGTGTAGGGAAGTCAAAAAAGATGTATGGAGGTTAAAGTCATTTTAGAATTTAGTGACCAAAGGCAAAATTATCATCTTGGATTTTCAAAGCCGAATTTTCTGTACATTTGCTAGAATAGCCCTGACGAGTGAAATAAATTTTTCTACCGATGGTATCACCAAAATTGTAACTTTATTGGAAGTTTCTCAAAAGGTTAGCGACTCTGTCAGTGTTAATTTCTGCTATCTCTGTTTCATCAGTCTTCCTCTGAGGTACGAAATTTCGGGTACAAAATGTCGCAAGATATTTATATTGGAGGTGAAAGGATATCAAGGAAAAATGGAAGTGGAAGAAACTAGTGTTGTGAATGCCTTGAGAATTTTACTGGGAAATCAAAACTGATTATTCTGAGATATCTGTAATCTCTGCTGAAGGTGCAGCAATACTGGGGAGTTTATTGTTTGCTTTGTGGGCTTTTTTTTGTGGGGAGGGTGTGGGGTTTTGTGCCTTGCTGGGATTTAAGGAGGGATTATGTGTTTTTGTGAGTTGCTTTTTTTGTTTGGCTTGTAGTGAATTTTTTTTTTAATTTGGGGTGGTTGGGGAGAGGTATTTGTTGGTTTGTTAACACAATTTTCAGAATAGCTACAAAAACTTCAGAAAAAATGAACAAACAGATCAGAATTGGAACTCAGAGGTTTCATCATAAAAGGTATTCAGTAAGTATGGGATGAAAAGACAATATTTCTTGAATCAGCAACAATGTCTCCTTAATTAACACATGCTTTTTTTTTAATATAGTTTAGGAAGAGCCTTATGAAGAGATAATTCTCCTTTAATCCAATTGATTATCAGCTGGAAACAGTGTTGAAAATCAAGACCTGTTTGTTCTATTAAAATACCCCATAATCCCATTACTTGTCTTCTCTGCTACTGCTGTAGAATTGTGATGGAGCAGTGCACACACCAAAGCAGTGAACATGCCAGGCTGCTCTGAAAGCTGGAGTCCCAGCTGATGGTATTTGCAGTTTTTCCCCTTTTCTGCAAGCATTCAAGTCATCAACTACAGCTCTGTCTGTCCAAGAACTTTTCCTGGTTTAATCATGTGATGCACAGTGAAATCTACAGCACTTGCTTTAGATGGGTGGAGTTACCTGCTGGTAACATCAGTAAATAAAGCTTTTTTGCATGTCTGCATCCGTCCTGCAGTTTCAATGGCAGGCATTGTGAAAACCATGTGAATTCATGTGAAAAACAATGATGCAGGCTTTTAAACATGATCCTGAAAGTCATTTACCTGTAACTGTATTCTGAATATCCCAGAATAAAATGTGTCCTAACTTGAGAGTAAAAGTAACCACACGTGAAGGACTCCACACTCCACCTCTCCCTCTGTGAGGGATATGGATGTGGAATTACCATTTTCTCCACTCCAAAGCCATCCCTGAGGAACATTTCTAAAGGCCATATTTTTGAATTCAGCAATAGCTGTAGACATGAGCAGTTGAGCTGTATAACTTATTTTATAAATGGCAAAAAGACTAGGAAACTTCAGCCCCAAGTAAGGAAAAGAAGTAAGTTTCTGATGAACTCATTTTCATTGGAATTTCTGAGTTATTAATTTATGAAAGAAGAAAAAACTGTTTGCAGACAAAATGTTAAGATAGAATGTAAATATAGTAAATTTAAAGCTGTAAAAAATTACCTATACACTCACAGTGTGATCCTTCCAAGTTTCTGACTTGTTTAATTATCCAGTAGAACACTATTTATAACAAAATAATGCAAACTTGTTTAAACATGTACAATGATGGCACCTTGCCAGAATGAAATGTAAGCATGACGTTCACAGAATCTCAAAAATCCAAAGCAATAGAGATTAATATCATGGTTTCTGAACTTGATTACATTCTAATCTTCATGACTGGAGCTAGTCAGAGATTTTTTCTTTTTTTTTTTTCTTAAATTCTTTTAATTCTTAAAATATTTTCATTATGGGAAAAAAAAATGTTTAGGGTAATAGGTGTTACTGCCTGCAAGTTCCATGTCATCACCAAAACAATACTATTTCCTGTGATTTTTGAATTTGCCCTTTGTTTTTGCAGAGCTTCAATAAAGATCCAGTTAATATTGCATATATCAAAATAATATTCTTTCTATAATTTAATAGAATATTATTCAATACATTTATGTGCTTTGTGACACTTGTCCATACCCACTTTTAATCTACTATAAACAGATTGAATTGAAGTGATATACCAACCCTAAAATACAAATAGCACGAATTTCAAAATTATTGATTTCTGACAGTGCTTGCAGGCATTAAGCAATGCTTTTTCAGACACCTAAAATAGCTCACTAAGGCACAGACACTCTGTATTGAAGAAAAACTGAAAATGTACTGAGTGCCCAGTCAATATTAATTAAAAATTGAGGTTTAGATCTTTGTTAAAAGTGAAAAAAAATTAACCCAATTTTTAAAACTCTTTTTATCCCATGGGATATCCCTCTTCCTCACCCTAAATCACTGTATTCTTACCATATTTCAAGGCCTCAATCCAACACTTTTACAGAGAAACCCAGTATCCTGGTAGTTAAAATGAGCAGTGAAATACTGTACTGACTCCTTGGCAATTAGACATAGCAGAGTTTGCTTTCCAACTTGTGGGTGGGCTTCCAAATTCAGCCCTGCTCGGGTTTCCAACAGGGGCCTTGAAAGGAGGAGACCAAACATTTTGCTCCTCCATCTGAGGTGATCTGGGACATGTGTACAGCACACAAGCAAGAGCACAAGAAAGAAAGTGACTTCCTGCCCGGTGTCCTGCTTAGCAGGACTTTTTTGATATCAGGGAAACAAGGCTTGAAAGCACTGAGGTACATATTACAGTTTTCCTGAGGAATAAAAGTTTGATGATGATTACTTAGACAAGAACAATAAAGAGGCTGGGGCATGTAGGAGAGGAGTATTATGGTATCTAAAATGCTAAAATGAAATTGCCTTCAAAAATCCTGTGTTTCTAACCAAAACTTAAAACAAGCCAGCTTAAAATGACCATCCTGGTTTTGGCTGGGTAGAGTTAGTAGCTGGTACAGTACTGAGTTTGGATTTAGGATGAGAATAACATTTATAACACACTGATGTTTAGTTGCTGCTGAGCAGTGCTTATACCATACAAGGACTTCTTTTCTCTACTCCATCAGCAAGGAGGCTGGGGGTGCATAAGAAGCTGGGAGGAGTCAGAGCCAGGACAGCTGACCCCAACTGACCACAAGGATGTTCTGCACCATGGGTCATCATGCTCAGCATATGAATTTAGGGGAAAGCTGGCTGGGGTCATCTGCTCAGGAACAGTCTGGGCAGCATTCTGTCAGTGGCAAGCAATTGTTTTTCATTTGCATCACTTGTTTTTTGGAAGGGTTTATTTCTCCCTTTTTGTTATTTTCCTTTTCATTCCAGTTTATTATTCTGATTTTAATTCATAAACTCTTCTTACAGCAAACCACATGTTTTCCTACTTTTACCTTTCTGATTCTCTCACCCCACTGGGGCAGGAGGAGTGAGGAAGCAGCTGTGTGGTGCTTAGTTGCTGGCTGGGGTTAAACCACAATGATGACACAACAGAAAGTTTTCAGCTTAAATTTAACCCCACAATTTATTAGGGGGGAAAAAAGGGCTATTTTCAACTGGATTTATTAACCAAAGAAGATAATAAAAAGAGTTTAGCTTTATTTTACTGCTGTTCCAAATGGTACTCAAAAGGGACTGAGAAGCATGGGTGAAACCATTCTCTGTCTAAGAGTGGTATGAATTTAGAAATTTCTGTATTCCAGGCAATTGCCAACTATTTCTTACAAGGTTCCATGGCTTGTAACCCTGGACTCCTCAGAGACAATGGTATGAAGAACAAAGAAAAACTAATTTGGTGATTTTGCCGTTTGCATCACTAGCAGACAACTAAGCATTTGCTTAATTCACAGAAAATTGCACGTGAGGATTTTGGAGAACTGGCAGGTTTAGAGACATGAATTTTCTATAGATGTCTAAGGCTACCTCTTCCTTGAAAGATAACTTATCTTTCAGTGAAGATTTATGTATAATACTAATATAAATAAAATATCATTATAAGATTTCTTATAATTTGTCTTGAAAGATAATTTATCAAAACAGGACACAAAAAAACCAGATACAGACTAGGTTTGATCTGACTTATGAATCTACTATTTTCTTTGACAAGAAGTATAAGGAGAGGGACAGACTGAGTAGCCGTAGATTACACTGACATTTAGTAACTTGGCTTTAAGAAAACTCAAACCTTCTTGAATTTCAGCTTCCTGGATTGAAAGAGATAAACCTCATCTCAGAACTGACACTGCTGTATAGGTTATGAAAAATAAACTGCAAAATTTCAAAGTACGTTTATTCAGAATTCAAGAAGCAATAGAGAGATGCACCGAGTATCTTGTTTTTATTAGTAGCAAGAAAGATGTCAACCCAACCTCCACAAGCAGAGATATGGATGCCAATAATTCACACTGAATTACTCAGTAGATTTTTTATACAATTTTGTCCCATGTGGCCTCCAGTTTGAGGATCCACATTTGTGTAAAAAGCAATCTTTAGAATTAAATATAATAAATACAGTACATTTACACCCCATCTGATGGCATCCACTTAACTATGACAGGTGAGTTAGGAGCTTGATTGCCATAGGCCCCTTACACGTTTAATGAGATAAAGCACTACCACTTTTCAAGCATTATTTTCCAGGCAGCTGTTGTAGGAAACCAAAACAGGAAGAAAAATAATGTGTAAATGGATTTAATAAAGTCTGAAGAATCTCAATCATTTAGTAAGATAAGGCATCTGCAAGTGTATTAGTGTGATACCTAAGCTGGAGAGCCCTTAGACTCTGGGTTAGCAAAGTATGATATCCTCTAAAATGCTTTTTGGATCTTCTTAGCTAGAATCACCAATTGAAGGACTTTTTCTGCTGTAAGGTCTCATGAATTTGTGGTTCACAAAAATTATCAATCTTTCAGTTTTCAAACTTATCAATACTTGTGAAGTATCCTTGACTGCCTCTAATTCAGCTCCATGCTACCTTAACAAAAGCAAAATTTTCTTATTCAGGGAAAACTCTTGAAAAATCTGAAAAAGTAAACATTGATCAAACACATAACGTACTGAAACAATCTCCTACATTATAGTCACACCCCCTCATACCTCAGGAGAATTAAAGTTTTAAAAACATTGAAGGACAGTAGAAGATGTTTAAAGCCACAAGATTTCTTGATCAGTCACATCAGTCAGCAAGAGCAGGTACTTCTCAAAGAAGAAACTCACAGACTGTTTCATACAGTTTATGTCAGAGAGGAATACAATACCCTCCACAACCCCAACCACTATGACTTGGAGAGGAAATACTTCCTAGTCTCAATCAGGTGATCAGTTTAACCCTGAGCATATAGGTACGTTATACCCAGTTAATACTTAACACCCCAAAAAATTGTCCTGTTTTTGCCTGCTTCTAATCTTACCATTTAAGAAAGGGCAGTCCCCTTCTCCTATACTTTGCACCAAGAAGGAACATAAAAGTCCTGGTGAATGCGGAATAGAGGAGCTGGCACATGGACCAGTTGGAGACATTTCTTTTTAGGGACTGTGTCAAGAAAGTACACAAACAATATTCCAATTAAGCTCTCCTGGCAGTGTCAGTAGGTATCCAAAGCTTTCTATCCCAACCTTTATATTCTGACACATGATCTCTTCACCATGTCACACATACCCTTTTATTAATTTATAAATTTCCATCTGGAAGTAGTTCAGGTCCCTGCCTCCATGACCTTGTCTGTAAGCAGTTCCAGAGCTTTGCACAGATTGCCAAGAACCTTCTTTTAAATTTCTCATTTATTCATAATTGTTTATAAGTATCTGATCTTGAAATAGTGTTATCCTTTAGCATAAAAGTCGCCTTCCCTCACATCTACCCCCACACGTACTTATAAAGACAGCCATATGCCCTTTCAAGCTTTGTTTTGCCAGATAAGCTATTTTCATCTCAGCTGAGAAAACAGGTACTCTTTTCCCCTAACCAGCCCACTCTGCACCTGCTGTGCATCAATGTGGGTCATGAGAACTGTAAACAATATTCTGAGAGTTGTCTTACCGGTGCCTTGTAAAGCAGTATTAACACTTTGTTGTCTCAGTGAAAATCCTTCATGCAATAAACCCTGAAACTACAGCATGGCCATGACAATGATGGCTCACGGTCACACCACAGCTGATGCATGTGCTAAACCTCTTCCCCTCACTATTGACAAATATCAAGACAGCGGGTTATACTAAAAGAACACGATATTAATCCCTAAGCACCTCCCTCTAATTTCTGGACTATTAGATTTCCATTTTGTCAATCCATGAGGTAATTTATTTTTCTGATATGCTACTCATTTCAATCTTGTGTCATCTCTTAATGCCATACCCATTCTCCTACCTTCATCAAGTTCAAAAATATTACTTGAATCAGTGCCAAGATCAGTCCTAGAGGAATTCTTCTAGCGAATTCCTTCCATTTTGATAATTTCTTTTTTAACAGAGCCATATTTTAATATTACCCTTCACTCCATTCCTCTTCCACCTTCAGTGCTTGCATTAAAGCTCATCTTTTCCACCCTCAGTAACTTCCTACAACAAACAATATACTGCCTTATTTCGATCAAGGTAGATTAGGTCTACCGCATTACTCTTCTCTGGGACAATTCTCTTATCAAATGAAGATATTAAGTTAGTCTGATACAATCTGTCCTTGATAAAATCATGTTGTAGTTTTTCCCACTTTCCATTTACTTCTAGGTTCTTGATAACTTTTTTTCCTTCAAAATCTACTCTAAGACCTTGCTTGGTGTTGAGGTCAAACCATCACACGTGCATTTTATTTGACCACCTCTTTTCCTATTCATGAATATGGGGAATAGCATTATTAGTCTTTAGTTGTATTGAGTTAGCCCTGAATTCAACAGATACACATAAAATCCCTACAAAAGCCTTCAGTGCAAATCAGCACTGCAGGATTCTTCCAGTGCCCTGAAATGGGCATTGTTTAACCCTCTCCGTTTTCTGGCAGTAAATAGGCTCTGTTTAGCTGATCGCTCTTTTGGGAAAATTCCATTGCTCTGTGTCCCTTAAGCACCTTATTTTT